>CAWVQA010000901.1:7500-20000 GCA_963932145.1 Acanthosepion lycidas
GCATGGTCGTCAGCAAAAAGGAGGGTCTAGGGTGAGAGCTACATATTGGGGATGTCAAAATCAAACGGGTACAGATATTTAACTGAATAATATATTAACAAAGCGACGAAAATCCGAAGGCGCATAGGAATAGGGAAAAATGTCTTCCCGAAACTAAGAAAATATTAAGATATATGAAAATCATTAGAAAAAAAGAAAAGAGTATCCGATTGCGAAATAATGTGCTATATGGACATTTTCCTCACAGATGAAGAGACTTGAAATGACGAAAAAATTCATTACTCAGATGTAATCGCTGACAAGAAAGATTATTATTGCATCACGCTACGGCGCCCAAGCTACAAAGCAATTGCTCAGCTCATTATAGATCTTTCTTGAATTAGTTCAATTTCCAAACTTAAAATTTGCATATTTTCGTATTTAAATATTCTGAGCAACAATATAGCTATCAACCAGGAGGAAATACCAGGAGTTATCCCCAGCATTAGTCGGTAGACAAATGCTGAGAATACCATGGACTAGCGAGAAAATTTTAAGGAACTGCAAGGAAACTTATCTTTGAACAGTTGAAATTTCTGGGACACATAAGGAAAGATGGCTCAAAGAGTTTAATACTCACAGGATATATTGAAAGTCGGCGTGGGATGGGAGGATAAAAAATAACCTACTTAATGAGCTAATACGAATAGACGGTAGAACTGGGACAAAAGTAACATTGAGTAAGAAAAAACAGTGGCATTGATTTTCCGACTTAATCAGTATGACATTGCGAATCTTGAGACGAGGAAAAAAAAAAGTCCATCGCATTATATATAGAGAGAAAAAAGTAAGTAGAAATCTAATTACTGTTGATGATGATGTTGTACAAATATTTATTTGGTCGAGTGTTTAGAACGTTTGTTTTCCGACCATGATACCCAGTTTCGAATCTCATTGATGCTATCGGCCTGGGGAAAGTGATTCCAGCGTGCGGTACCTTTGAAAAGTGCCTGAATACCATACCACGGGTAGACGGAGCTAGAACGAAAACACAAGTCATGCGCTCTCTACTAGCACCTAATAGATACAGCATTTATTATGATATACATAACATTCAAATAAACCCTAACTACGGCATCTTAACCTCGTTAAGCATTGGAAGTCCACCAATTTCTCAGTCAAAGAAACTATAGACATAACACAGAACGTATATACAATCACCCATCTTTCCTCCTAAAATTTGACCAACAATTCTCCGTAAAATGCTATCTTAACAGACACAAAAATACCACTTTACGACCATTATGGTAACGTATTCTACATGGACTGACGCCGTAGTGATGGATAGCCTCTCGGACCTATTTTATCTAATTCCTACATGACACGGATAGAAAGTTTTAATTTTTTCCCCAAACCTTATGTTCGTTATATCGGTAATATTTTCATACTAGCAAAAGACTTGGGCATTTTTTTAAATTAAAAAAAAAAAAAACTTAAAAATGATTCCATCTTACTCTTTTAAAGTCAATAGTAGACACCTTCTCCTAAACGTTTGAGTTGACACTAACAGTCATAATTTTACTCCGTCCTGAGTATGACGATAAACTACGTCCAACTCCAAGGCCTGTGATCAGGAGGTTTTGAGGAGCGTGAAACCACCTCTTAATTGCTGGTGTTCCCACGTCCACCCTGACTTGGGGTGGTAGCACCTGTTAGGATCCCAGTTATGGGCAAATAGTTAACCCCCAAACTGGGGTCAAAACATTATGAAAGTGTAAAAATAGTTTTTAATACCAGAAATAATTTGTAAAAAAGTTATTACCAGCAATAAATTTTTGAAGAAATACATGATTACCAGCAATACATTCTTGAAAAAAATATTACCAGCTATACTTTTTGAAAAAAATATTACAAGTGATACATTTTTGAAGAAAAAATATTACCAGAAATAGATTTTTAAAGAGAAAAAAAAATTACCAGCGATACATTTTTGGGAAAAAAAATATTACCAGCAATAAAAAATGTCGGCATTAAATAACCCATTTAAGTTGATATGCCGTAAAACAAACCAAACCATAATTTTACAACTTCACCATAAAAACCAACAAGCAGAAACTGTCTTCAACTACAAAAGGAGATGTCCTCACAAACAAAATGTTGTTGTAAAAAATGATTAAATGTTGTTATAAAAAACATGATTAACCGTTGCCAAAATTAGTCTTCTTCGGATACATTATTTTTTAAAGTAGTAAGGAACATAAAATTGTTATCAATAATCACTTGGTGTCGTCAATGAACAAATCAATTAGTCTTAACGAAATTCAGAAATGACACTAGCAATCACTTTGATATAAACAAAAAATAAACATTAACTAATCCTATCATAACCAAATGTTCCCTAATTATAAACAGGATAAAAAAAAAAGACCATTAAAAATACTATTCGACTGTACATAGCACTTAACGATCTTGACAAACAGATTTATTATTTTACTATAAAAATTCAAAATGTCTCATTATCAATAACTCAGGACTTCAAAAATCACCCGGATGTATAAAAAAAAAATGCCTATATTTCTGAAATGAGATATTGTAATTATTTACAATTATTTACATTGTTCGGGCTGTTGTCTTCATCTTTGTTGACATATTCACGACGTTTCAGCCGTTGTACGCTCCGGCCTTCTTCAGGTGATTAAAATTTTGAACTGAACCCTTTATTTCGTCCACCGGAATAGATTGTTCTAGTTCTACGTGCCATGCCTCTACCGGGTGTCTCCGTTATCTCCATTTAACTCAACTTTCCAAGTTTTTGTTCACCACTGCAGTAGCCAGGTATTGAACTCACAATTCTTTGGGCCGAGTCAGTGGATCCAATCAACGCTTTTATCCACTGGGTTATGTGTGTCCTTGAGGACCAACTTTGGTTGGATCCAGTGATGTAAATATAGCAACAAACAAAGACAACAGTCTGAACAATGTAAATAGTGTAAGTAAAAAAATAATGTTTATAAATTCCCATGCCCTCTTGGACTGATTGTTGATATTGTAAATGCAAAAATATTAAATCCTTATATCGGTCATACCCGTACAACGATGTCTTGTATGTTTCCCCCGTGTAATTCGTTTACATATAGATCGATACATCACAAACAGCATAAAACATATTAGTGTATAATAGCAAAATACTCTATAGCACCCAATGCAAAGAAAAGTTTAAAATCCTAGAAGCTAATTTTAAAATGTTAATAAACAATCCAAAACAAATATCTCTCGTCACGAGACGTTAAAGTATGTATCTAAATATTTAGAATAAAAAAAAAAAACGAAAACAAGATAAACACATTCATGCATAATATTCAAAATATTTTTTTCTGCTGCGGCCTCGTTTCCTTTAACCGTTATACATGCCGACACTTTTGACGAATTTAAAGTTTCAGCTCTCAAATATACCAAGATGTAGCTAGCAGAATCTTGCCTACCACACTAATATAGTTCTTCATAATGACTGAGACGGTTAAAAGTACTTTAATAAAAACAACAGAACAAGTATGGACTTAAAACACTCTAGACATAATATCGATCCTGATACACAACATCTTATTCGAAATTTAGAAAAATAGAATACAAAAAAATTAGAGACAGACCTAGTCGGTTAATTTGATAAAAGTTATATACTTGTTATACACATACTCTGTCACCCACTATATATATGGAGCCTTAAAGTGGTCTGTTTTTCTTTATATATATAAACTAGATATTAAACTATTTTCCAGAAGTTTTTGTCGAAAGCTTTCTTGAAATGTTTCTATTTTGTTCTCAACGTTTACATATAAGGTTCTTGTTGCCTCTCTCGGCAAGAACAGATTTCTACGGTCCGCTTCGAAATGCTGCTTCTCAGACTTTTGGGAGAAAAAAGCAACAAGTATAATATTTGTTATTAGTAGGCAAAATATTTAAATCGGTGACATTATGGACCCAATACTTAGTCAAAAATGTAAGAAGCTATATTTCGAAAGGAACAACAAATTTGAATTACAGCCGATATCATCTTTTTCTTACAAAAAGAAATCTTTAACTTACAAAAAAAAAGTTTATTTCACGACCGAGGGAGCGATATCACAGAACAAGGCAACTATAAATAATGCAGTGGAAAGACGTATAAACCAAGTTTTTGGTAAAAAAAACAAAAAAAAAAAAAACAATAGATTAGAAACCATGATATTTAAACTTAGACTAACTTAACACTGGGTAATAATGGGTCAAAAAGCGAGGCTAAATATTTTCTGTCACGGCACGAAGTAGGGGGTAGTTCTTTTCTTCGAGATAATATGCGAGGTCGACTTGTATTCAGTTTCCTCCTCTTAGGCTGGTTTCCACCTAAACCTATCGAACCCTATTCTGTCTTGCTTTTTATCCATATTTGGCGTGGGGAGAGAGAAGAGATGGATTCATATCTTCCCCCAGTAAGTGAATGTAATGACTCGACTGGAATTCGAAATCAGCTGTCCGATTTTTCAATCCGAGCCGCGACAAAGTAATATAGCATATTTCTAAATAGGAGCAATTTTATTTTGTTTGCTTTCATCTGAATATTTTCCTAACATTGAAAACCTATAATAATAAATAAAACCTCCTAATTTCTATCCTTTCAAAAATGAAACTTGAGAGAAGTGCAGACACTATGAAGAGGTTCGTTGCCAATAGAAAACCTCAAGGAAACTTCGTCTCAAAGTTAGTAAAATATAAACGATTTATAACGCTTTAAGAGAAGGGGCTTCCTGGATCTATCGTCTATGGAACAGACGCCCAATAAAATGCTTATTCGATCACTACAATCTTAAAATGTTTAAATCTAGGGTTAACCGTTATCTTCCCATACTGTGCTTCTTACCCCTTACAGACTACTGTTACCCTCTACCTCGACTGGTTCATGGGCTTTGTACAGGGTGAACATCATTATAAAAAATAAATAAATAAAATGAAATATTTAAATATTCGTATATTTACAAAGTCTAGGTCCGTCGCCAGATAGAGCTGCCTCCTCCGTAGAAAAGCTAGCCCTACCCACTTTAGTGGCATCCACCCCTCAAATATTCTGATGAGGGACCCGGCTAAGTTTTTATATATATATATATATATATATACACACACACACACACACACACACACATACTGTGTGTGTGTGTGTGTCTTTTCAGGTAGTGCATAAAATACCTCACCCCAAAATGAATACTACATGAGAAAACTTTCATTATCAAAACGTTCAAATAACAGTTGTATAATTGTAAACACTTTCTTTTTTTTTTTTTTTTTGTATTGTTTTTTTTTGGTGAGGGGATTTTGGCAGGATTTATTATTTTATTATTATTTTTCAGGCGGGAATATTTTAATTGCTTAATGACGACATTGTCCTTTAATATTTGAAAAGTAATTTTAAAAGTGAAACCCAAATAAATATCAATCCTAATATCACGAGAAAGGATTGAAATCAGTGTGGGCTATGAAAGCAAGTAAACTCTCAGATCAAATTATAAAAAAAAAAAAAACATCCTTGAATATATAATAAAATAATTTTTTTAAAAATTACATGCACACACGTAATTTGAACCTTAGTAACTACGATAAAAACTGCAGTTTATTCATTAATATACAAAATTAAAAGGCACAAACAACTCACCACTTTCATCTTCGCTGGTGCTGGTAAAAGCCGCATCCATTATCGGAATCATATAGTTTTTTTTTTCTTCCGGAAGATAATAACTGACAAATTGGATTTAAGTGTTGTAAACGGTACTTAACTAGTTAGTATCAACAGTTGTTTAACTGATTGAGACTAATAATATTTGCGCGGCAAAAAGAAGTTAGGTCGCTTGCAGTAGTTCCTAGATTTAGTGTCAAATATCGAACCAGTACTGATAGCAAGTCACACTCTAAAATTACGCAGCCCTCGTGGATTACCCGTTACTATAGTGCAGAAAAAATGTAATTACATCGAGTACTGACGAAGCAAATACTTTAATGTATATTTTTAGATTAAAACTATTTTTACGATGCAAAAGTTGATCATATTAAAACAAAATATTAGCCAAGCTTTTTTGCTTTGTTTTTTTTTTTTAAAGTGCGTAATTTGTGTTTAATTCGTTAAATAAATTTCATATAATAAAAAAGAAATATCTTTCTCCTTTACTCAGAAGAAAAGATTCGAAGTAAGAAGTTTACAATTGGTAGTAAATAAGTATAAAAAAAGCAAGCTAAATTTTAGTGAGGGAAAAAATGTAAAAATAAACAATATCTTCAGGACTTATTCATGCAATATTGAAGCTTAAAATATCTTCGATTATTGCTTTCCACATGGATTTTCTTCGAATTTGCCGATCACAAAAGCTTTCCAGTTATATGTGTATGTGTGGATAGGTAGTGGTAGTCAATAGCCTCCATTTTATCAACTTCCTTCTTAAAAAAAAAATAGACAATATACAATTAAATTTTATTCTGTTATACATTCACCGTTATTTGTAATGATTTTTTGTTATTTATCAGGCAGCTCTTTGATACCTTTTTGAGTAAAATTCAGCAAGTTTTGAGGTGAATGATTCTTAGTCTTACTCTTAAGCCTGTTTTTTTTTTATTATTATTATTATTAAAGTTTTTCTCCCATCAAAGCTTTTTTTTTTTTTTTTTTCGATCGAAAAAACGTAATCGATTGGTGCAAGGTCAGGTGAATATGGTGGGGTGGGCGTAGAACCAACCAACCTATTTTCAAATTGCCCCTCCCAGTTTGTTATTTTTGCTGTATTCGGGTTTGCGTTGTCATGAAAGAGAATAACGGGTTTTCCTTTAATCCACTGAGTGTACGCTGTTAGTACCATGCTAAAGTATGTAAGTGTATTCCGAATTTATACTTATCTGCCACAAATGATTAGTAGTTAGGATAATACATTCGTCATTACAGTTGGTCTCTCAAAACGGAAACTGCTTTTGATTTATCCCCATATTACTTCTTGAAGCAGGGGTGAGTGAACAAAACAGAAGTACTATTATTACTTGAGTAAACCAGTATACACGTGTTAAATTGCTATCAGCAGCGTAGAGAAAACTTCACAAGTGGGTATTTGCTTCTACGTGAGGACACCTAAAAACACTGTCTTGTTAAAATATCCGCACACTCTCGCATGACAGATTAGAAGACCTTACCTAACTCTACCACTTTTTCACGAAATAGGGAGTAGTTGATGGAAGAGCGGTTTCTCAGGAACCAAATGTTAATAATTTAACCATTTCGGACCAGTAGCCTTGAATGATCAGAAACGTTCCTGATAACGAAAGAGAATCTATTTAACAGATTTTTATGTTAATACCGAGACTCAGGTACACCGATGCCCAAGGAAAGATTTGCAAAAAAATGCCCGATTGATTTAATTTGACTTTATGTTTCTCTTTCAGTCAGTTATGTGCCATGCGTGATATACGCTTAGGCGATCATGTATCTTTCGATACATGACTGACGAGGCAGATTTTTTCCCGCAGTAGGCTGCCATTTCTTTCTGCGGTAGACCAGTTTCCATCCAATGCTATAGAACCCGGTCTGTCCTGCTATTTACCCATCGTTGGGGTGGGGGAGCAAAGGATTCATACCTTTCCCAAGGGTATTAGCACGTAGGTGAATGTAATGGACTTGACTGGAATTCAAACTCAGCTCTCAGAATCCTCAATCCGAGTCACTATCCATTACTCCACAGTTTCTCCTTGCACAAATTAAATGGATTGACAACATCACATTCCCAGACACTTGTACGTAAAACAACGATATGACAGAAGACATCAAGGCGGCCCAATAAAATGATACAAAGAAATAACCAAAACTAGTCTTCATTGGTTCAAGTTTTTATTTCAACCCCCAAATTTCATTTGTTTAATTTCCCCTCCCTTAAGTGACCAGAGATGTCTGTTCTCAGGTGGATGCGGGACGCCTTTCGTATTTTGCGTGGGCTTTTTCGTATTTGTTGATACGTTTGAGTGAGTTGATTGGACGAATGAGACTTTTAAATTATTGAAGTCCCGCATAAATTTCGTCCAGTTAACTGATGTTTTCTGCCACAATTAAGGATTGTCGTTATTTTATTTCTAACTCTATTTAGTTTCTTGTCAATAGCTTATCACATATTGTAAATATATATTGGGATTTACATTTTTAAATTGTTTTTTTCCTCTCCACACCCCCACAGAAAAAAATTGTACACAGGAGGACTAATTAGGACTTCATAGAGATTCTAAGATATGTAGTATAACTCACATTAAAGCAACAAAAATTAGCCTTATGTTCACGGAGATAAAAAAAAATACGTCGCAGAAATAAAACATTCAGAGATAACAATAAAGGCATGGTAAATTGTACGTTAATTCCATACAATTTATTTATAGTTTGGCGTGTATTTTTGGTTACAATTGTTTTATGGTACATGGGATAAAAGGGAGAAGTCATACCGTTTTATTACACACCCTATCACAGAAGGTGCACACGTGTTGCCTGTCCAAGGGTTCGTAGTGAAGATATTGAATTTAATGTCTTTTGGTGGAATGTCCGTATTTCCGACATAAACAATTTTGTTGCATGCAGGGAGAGTTACTTTTTATTTAATTTAAACAAAGTTTAAATATTATTGTTTTATTTTATTTTATTTATAATTTTCATTATTATTTTATAATTTTATTTATAATAATAATAATGTCCCTACAGGTATTATGGTGGATGTAGTAAGAAAGGTATGTGAAAGTCCAGCTTTCCCCCACCCCACCGCCTTTTGACCTTATGTCACATTTTTTAATTTTAAAGCAAAATAAATATCACTTTAATTGGTGCAAGATCAGACTATACCAATGCTACCGACCGATTAGTTGGCATTCCATTGTCCACCAAGCTTCTACAAATTTTGAAGAATCTCGTCTTGAAAAACACTCACACTCACTGGCTTCCAGTTCCTGTGAGTCCAGACTTGGCCAACGGAGCGATCTCCAGATCCATTGATGAAATGCAAAGTAAATCTTCTTTGGACCCGAAGGACAACCATGAATGCTCGTCTCCAATACATGAAGTCAGCCAACAATGTGCTGATTGGCTTCTCAGAATCCAAACCATTCGCTACAATCTTATCTCTATCTTCGGGCAAGACAGTTGCAAAAAATAAATAAATAAAAAAATAAAAATGCTTCCTGAGAATCCATTCACTACGCACTCCCACTATTGCCAGGAAGGGTTACGAGTGAGGACACATTCTGATGTTTGCATTAGAAGCCGGTATAACACCCCCGCCATCACTTTAAAAATGCTTGTGTCAAATATAAGAGACAAGTAAATACCATTTTATTAGTACCCTATTTACATATGCATACTAATCAGTCTTACTATGACGAAAGTGCTTTAATCGCTAGATCTTCCACAGTAAATTTGCGTCCAGGTTCTTGCTACATTTAACCTTTCTTGGCAGATTTAATAACGTAATGTGGGATAATTAGTAACAAAAGTAATAAAAACAAAGAAAAAGAAACTAAATGATATTGGTTAGACTATATTCAAAAATACATATTTTTAAAAAATTGAAAGATTAAAATGTCAGCGTCACCTCTCTTTCGTGTGCATGTGGCGTAACATTAAGTGAGCTTTGTCCTGAGCGTTACAACAACGCAGTACCTCCCACAACACCAAAAGGAGAAGATTGGACTATTCGGACCCCCGCATGACAATAGTCGTGAGGACTGGGTAATTATTATATTTGTTCACAACGTTAACATCACTTTAGTTTATGATGTCCTAAGGGTCGAAACGCGTCACACTAAAAATGTTTTTCTGCTTTGTCATTGATTTTCCTAACATGTATACTTACAAATTCATACAGAATATCTCCAAAGATAATTACTCACTTCATTAAATATATCATATATATTTTGGGTATGTTTCGTAGGAAGTAAGTAGATTTAAACAATAACTTCAAAATAGTCTGCTCCACCATGGAGCAAGAAATTTTCAGCACGTTCAGTAACACACCGTACTTTCTCTCTAAACTGTACAAATCGTTTATTTTAATTGAATTTTTACTTTCGAAAGAAAAATTTGAAATAACTTTGTTCCATTTCCAATAAATAAAAATGCACCAATTTAGACAATTTACGAAAAAATCCAGCTGTCAAATGCAGTCACTAGCGATCTTCTGTGTGTGTGTTTTTTGGGGGTTTTTTTTGGTTTTTGGGGGGTTTTTGGGGGTTTTTTTAAACGGCGAACGAAATTTTATGCCAACTCAATAGAAATCAAGTTTCAGGTATAGAACAAGCTAAAGAGATTGTAGAGACATTATCATTACATATATATAAAAAATAATAATAATAAAGAATATTTTGTCATTAATAATTTCAACCCAAACAAGACGGGAGAGCCACTAGAACACAAGGAACTTCAGAGAGAGAAAGACTGGGTACAACGGTTTGAGGAAAGGATAAAGAAAAACAGAGGGATAAAAAGAAGAACAGGAATCGAGGTAAAAGATGTGGATTGATATTATATTTATTTTTTTTTAAAGATTATAGTTAATCCGAGAAGCAAATAAAAGAAGGGGAATTCCACTGACGGTAATTGTGAGAGAATAAGCTGTTAGAGTAGATGAGATGGATATATTTAAGGGTTTTGAGAGTAAAACGATGGGATTGACATGCCAAAAAAGGTAGAACAATTAAATTCCTGCAGTCGACACACCAGTAAAAATAGCCCATCAGAGAATTACCATAAACATATATGTAAAAAAGACAGAGTGAAGTCACATAACGTCATTTAGAAAGTTAATTGAATTGAGACAACAGGTCAGGACTGATCAAATTGCATATCCGTCATTCGATTTTGTTCAAAACCTGGATATATATATATATATATATATATATATATATATATATATATATATATATACAGACATGTGTGCATATATATATATATATACACATATACAGGTATATATATATACATACATGTACACGTATATATATATATATATATATATACATGTATGTACACGTATATATATATATATATATATATATACATGTATGTACACGTATATATATATATATATATACATGTATGTACACGTATATATATATATATATATATATATATACATGTATGTACACGTATATATATATATATATATACATGTATGTACACGTATATATACATGTATATATATATATATATATATATATATATATATATATATATATATATATATAAATTCATGAATCATTCATACAAAAAACAAATACAGAGGTTTATGATTTAATTGGCGACAATCCATCATCACTAACAATTTAAATAAGATACATAAACCCCTAACCTGTACATGAACGATATGATCAAATTTCAGTTGCATAAGGTCTTTTTATTTTACAAGCTTTCGTCTGTTCCTACAGACATCCTCAGGTATGGAAATAGATTTTGTTCTTGTTTTTACTCTCAGAGTAAGAGGACAAGGACAATAAGAGGACAACGAAAATAGAGATATAATCCGAAAAATGCTATGAGAAATGTGATTGTTTTGGAACGTGCAGTCGCAACGCTGAGTTTGAATTTAAATTTTAAGGTTGTGCGTTTTTGTACAAATATAGCAATAAGAGAATTCTTTTTTACTGGTAGATTTTCCGTCAAAGTGGCATGAACTATATTGTTCAATAATTTCAGTAATGTCGCACTTATTATCAAAGGCCTTGCTGCTGGATGCATTTTATCGTCATACCCAGGACAAGAAAACACAAAAGACATATCCAAGATGCTACGTGGTTTCCAAAAAGAACATGCAAAAAGCGAAGATAGAAGTGTTTAATATCTGTTTCAGTTAAATGAAAAATGTTGTCAATTTCATATCTTTTCATTTGTACCTCCTTATTTCAAAAGACAGTTAAGAGTGAGATTAAATTTCATAAGAAAGGTATCTAAGTAATTTATGAAATTTTATCAGAAGTGTACATAAAATACTATAATTTTATGTACATTTACTACATTTTACTGTATTATTTGTATTTCCATTCATTTTATTATTAATTTTGATATTTCATTTATAGGTAAATGTCATAACTGAGATTAAAATAAAAATAAGATCATATAAATTTCATAAGATGATACTGATAATTGTAGGTACTCATCTCAATTGAAATTGAAAAATCAAATTAACTTCTCCACACGTGTTTCGCAAAAGTAAAGGCCTTAAAAGCAGAGAACAATGCTTAACTCAAATAACGCAACTTAATTGTATTCTGGTCGTACTTTATAATTATACCTTGATTATAAACACAAAATTACATTTCTTAATTACTGCGGGTCTTCTGATTAGTCAAAACGATACAATTTACAATGTGGTAAAAAAAGATCTATTTCATAAGGACACTTACGAAAGTGGATGCGGCTTTTTTTAACTAATGTTTATAATATATTACCAATTTAAATGTAAAAATCTATATTATAATTAAAGAAATAACAAATA
>CAWVQA010000903.1:0-17946 GCA_963932145.1 Acanthosepion lycidas
ACAAATAAAACGAATCCAAAAATAGACCTCCTTCTCACTCTCAGCAGTTTACAGGGAAACCGCGTCCCGGTTCCACGTAAATAAAGATTGCTCCCTTCGGGTTATATTGTCTACTCTTTTCATTTTATTTTTTTTTTTCTCTCTGCTGTTGTTCATCATCATACTGATATTGCAGTACCCCCCCTGGCAGAGGAGGAGGAGCACAACTATCTGAGCCTCCAGAACAGAACACGTGTACTTGCTTCTTTCCCCCGCTCGCTGTAGGACTTTCACAGCCTGATGCGGTGGTGTTCCTCCACTGCTGTATGGTGAGTAAATGTCGCTTCCGTTTGAGGTGCCATCTCTTCACTGATATCCTGCAAGTGGGTCAGCAATGATGAGCAGCATTTTCCTTTGCGGCCACGCGAGGACTCTTTTTTTTTTTTTTTTTTTTTTTTTTTCCTCTAAATTAACGGAAACATTTTCCCACCCTCCTCGCGTAACGCTCGTTTTTTTTTTTTTTTTCTTCGTGGTCATTGCCATAGCAATGGTCAGATGCCCGGAGTGATTCTCCCCTCTATTTGCAGGTCTCTGAGGCGTCCAGGAGGCGAGTACTCTCCGCAGCGGTGGAGGTGGAGAAGCATATGGACTGTTGTACCGTGGTGTTGCCAGCACAGACGTAAGTAGCCTCTCTCGGCTGCGCCCACCAGCATTGCTCGCGGCTGGCCATTGTATCTCTACCCAGCCACCCCCCCAAAAAAAGAACTCTTTGTGACGCGCCCGCTCGCCTAGCCTGGCGTGCTACCGCCGGTGGCGCCAGCAGCTCGGCGAGATGCCGCTGGATTGCCTCTTCTCGCTATACGCGAGCACTGAGTGCCCCTTTGCGAGGTAAACTGCTGCCAGCATTTTGGTGACCGGCAGCTCGGCCACTCCTTTACCCCGTCGATGTCGGACGGTGCCTGGCTCCACTCGCGTGACCTCTTTTCGCCTACTACTTATCGCTTCTCGGCCTTTTGGCTAAGATCAAAGTGTAGTATCTGTTCTTATCAGCTTAATATCTGATACGTCCCCGAAGTGGGACTTCGATATTAAACTGATTTTTGGAACACGGCGAAGTGTCAGGGGCTTGCTCCGCCTTTGCCACGGGTTGGCCTGGTATTGCAGTGCCTCCAGGAGTCAGCCCAGTCTCCCTACTATAGCGGAGACAAATAAAAACGAATCCAAAAATAGACCTCCTTCTCACTCTCAGCAGTTTACAGGGAAACCGCGTCCCGGTTCCACGTAAATAAAGATTGCTCCCTTCGGGTTATATTGTCTACTCTTTTCATTTTATTTTTTTTTTCTCTCTGCTGTTGTTCATCATCATACTGATATTGCAGTACCCCCCTGGCAGAGGAGGAGGAGCACAACTATCTGAGCCTCCAGAACAGAACACGTGTACTTGCTTCTTTCCCCCGCTCGCTGTAGGACTTTCACAGCCTGATGCGGTGGTGTTCCTCCACTGCTGTATGGTGAGTAAATGTCGCTTCCGTTTGAGGTGCCATCTCTTCACTGATATCCTGCAAGTGGGTCAGCAATGATGAGCAGCATTTTCCTCTGCGGCCACGCGAGGACTCTTTTTTTTTTTTTTTTTTTTTTTTCCTCTAAATTAAACGGAAACATTTTCCCACCCTCCTCGCGTAACGCTCGTTTTTTTTTTTTTTTTCTTCGTGGTCATTGCCATAGCAATGGTCAGATGCCCGGAGTGATTTCTCCCCTCTATTTGCAGGTCTCTGAGGCGTCCAGGAGGCGAGTACTCTCCGCAGCGGTGGAGGTGGAGAAGCATATGGACTGTTGTACCGTGGTGTTGCCAGCACAGACGTAAGTAGCCTCTCTCGGCTGCGCCCACCAGCATTGCTCGCGGCTGGCCATTGTATCTCTACCCAGCCACCCCCCCAAAAAAAGAACTCTTTGTGACGCGCCCGCTCGCCTAGCCTGGCGTGCTACCGCCGGTGGCGCCCAGCAGCTCGGCGAGATGCCGCTGGATTGCCTCTTCTCGCTATACGCGAGCACTGAGTGCCCCTTTGCGAGGTAAACTGCTGCCAGCATTTTGGTGACCGGCAGCTCGGCCACTCCTTTACCCCGTCGATGTCGGACGGTGCCTGGCTCCACTCGCGTGACCTCTTTTCGCCTACTACTTATCGCTTCTCGGCCTTTTGGCTAAGATCAAAGTGTAGTATCTGTTCTTATCAGCTTAATATCTGATACGTCCCCGAAGTGGGACTTCGATATTAAACTGATTTTTGGAACACGGCGAAGTGTCAGGGGCTTGCTCCGCCTTTGCCACGGGTTGGCCTGGTATTGCAGTGCCTCCAGGAGTCAGCCCAGTCTCCCTACTATAGCGGAGACAAATAAAAACGAATCCAAAAATAGACCTCCTTCTCACTCTCAGCAGTTTACAGGGAAACCGCGTCCCGGTTCCACGTAAATAAAGATTGCTCCCTTCGGGTTATATTGTCTACTCTTTTCATTTTATTTTTTTTTTTCTCTCTGCTGTTGTTCATCATCATACTGATATTGCAGTACCCCCCTGGCAGAGGAGGAGGAGCACAACTATCTGAGCCTCCAGAACAGAACACGTGTACTTGCTTCTTTCCCCCGCTCGCTGTAGGACTTTCACAGCCTGATGCGGTGGTGTTCCTCCACTGCTGTATGGTGAGTAAATGTCGCTTCCGTTTGAGGTGCCATCTCTTCACTGATATCCTGCAAGTGGGTCAGCAATGATGAGCAGCATTTTCCTTTGCGGCCACGCGAGGACTCTTTTTTTTTTTTTTTTTTTTTTTTTTTTTTTCCTCTAAATTAAACGGAAACATTTTCCCACCCTCCTCGCGTAACGCTCGTTTTTTTTTTTTTTTTCTTCGTGGTCATTGCCATAGCAATGGTCAGATGCCCGGAGTGATTCTCCCCTCTATTTGCAGGTCTCTGAGGCGTCCAGGAGGCGAGTACTCTCCGCAGCGGTGGAGGTGGAGAAGCATATGGACTGTTGTACCGTGGTGTTGCCAGCACAGACGTAAGTAGCCTCTCTCGGCTGCGCCCACCAGCATTGCTCGCGGCTGGCCATTGTATCTCTACCCAGCCACCCCCCCAAAAAAAGAACTCTTTGTGACGCGCCCGCTCGCCTAGCCTGGCGTGCTACCGCCGGTGGCGCCCAGCAGCTCGGCGAGATGCCGCTGGATTGCCTCTTCTCGCTATACGCGAGCACTGAGTGCCCCTTTGCGAGGTAAACTGCTGCCAGCATTTTGGTGACCGGCAGCTCGGCCACTCCTTTACCCCGTCGATGTCGGACGGTGCCTGGCTCCACTCGCGTGACCTCTTTTCGCCTACTACTTATCGCTTCTCGGCCTTTTGGCTAAGATCAAAGTGTAGTATCTGTTCTTATCAGCTTAATATCTGATACGTCCCCGAAGTGGGACTTCGATATTAAACTGATTTTTGGAACACGGCGAAGTGTCAGGGGCTTGCTCCGCCTTTGCCACGGGTTGGCCTGGTATTGCAGTGCCTCCAGGAGTCAGCCCAGTCTCCCTACTATAGCGGAGACAAATAAAAACGAATCCAAAAATAGACCTCCTTCTCACTCTCAGCAGTTTACAGGGAAACCGCGTCCCGGTTCCACGTAAATAAAGATTGCTCCCTTCGGGTTATATTGTCTACTCTTTTCATTTTATTTTTTTTTTTCTCTCTGCTGTTGTTCATCATCATACTGAATTGCAGTACCCCCCTGGCAGAGGAGGAGGAGCACAACTATCTGAGCCTCCAGAACAGAACACGTGTACTTGCTTCTTTCCCCGCTCGCTGTAGGACTTTCACAGCCTGATGCGGTGGTGTTCCTCCACTGCTGTATGGTGAGTAAATGTCGCTTCCGTTTGAGGTGCCATCTCTTCACTGATATCCTGCAAGTGGGTCAGCAATGATGAGCAGCATTTTCCTTTGCGGCCACGCGAGGACTCTTTTTTTTTTTTTTTTTTTTTTTTTTTTTTTTCCTCTAAATTAAACGGAAACATTTTCCCACCCTCCTCGCGTAACGCTCGTTTTTTTTTTTTTTTTTCTTCGTGGTCATTGCCATAGCAATGGTCAGATGCCCGGAGTGATTCTCCCCTCTATTTGCAGGTCTCTGAGGCGTCCAGGAGGCGAGTACTCTCCGCAGCGGTGGAGGTGGAGAAGCATATGGACTGTTGTACCGTGGTGTTGCCAGCACAGACGTAAGTAGCCTCTCTCGGCTGCGCCCACCAGCATTGCTCGCGGCTGGCCATTGTATCTCTACCCAGCCACCCCCCCAAAAAAAGAACTCTTTGTGACGCGCCCGCTCGCCTAGCCTGGCGTGCTACCGCCGGTGGCGCCCAGCAGCTCGGCGAGATGCCGCTGGATTGCCTCTTCTCGCTATACGCGAGCACTGAGTGCCCCTTTGCGAGGTAAACTGCTGCCAGCATTTTGGTGACCGGCAGCTCGGCCACTCCTTTACCCCGTCGATGTCGGACGGTGCCTGGCTCCACTCGCGTGACCTCTTTTCGCCTACTACTTATCGCTTCTCGGCCTTTTGGCTAAGATCAAAGTGTAGTATCTGTTCTTATCAGCTTAATATCTGATACGTCCCCGAAGTGGGACTTCGATATTAAACTGATTTTTGGAACACGGCGAAGTGTCAGGGGCTTGCTCCGCCTTTGCCACGGGTTGGCCTGGTATTGCAGTGCCTCCAGGAGTCAGCCCAGTCTCCCTACTATAGCGGAGACAAATAAAAACGAATCCAAAAATAGACCTCCTTCTCACTCTCAGCAGTTTACAGGGAAACCGCGTCCCGGTTCCACGTAAATAAAGATTGCTCCCTTCGGGTTATATTGTCTACTCTTTTCATTTTATTTTTTTTTTTCTCTCTGCTGTTGTTCATCATCATACTGATATTGCAGTACCCCCCTGGCAGAGGAGGAGGAGCACAACTATCTGAGCCTCCAGAACAGAACACGTGTACTTGCTTCTTTCCCCCGCTCGCTGTAGGACTTTCACAGCCTGATGCGGTGGTGTTCCTCCACTGCTGTATGGTGAGTAAATGTCGCTTCCGTTTGAGGTGCCATCTCTTCACTGATATCCTGCAAGTGGGTCAGCAATGATGAGCAGCATTTTCCTTTGCGGCCACGCGAGGACTCTTTTTTTTTTTTTTTTTTTTTTTTTTTTTTTTTTCCTCTAAATTAACGGAAACATTTTCCCACCCTCCTCGCGTAACGCTCGTTTTTTTTTTTTTTTTTCTTCGTGGTCATTGCCATAGCAATGGTCAGATGCCCGGAGTGATTCTCCCCTCTATTTGCAGGTCTCTGAGGCGTCCAGGAGGCGAGTACTCTCCGCAGCGGTGGAGGTGGAGAAGCATATGGACTGTTGTACCGTGGTGTTGCCAGCACAGACGTAAGTAGCCTCTCTCGGCTGCGCCCACCAGCATTGCTCGCGGCTGGCCATTGTATCTCTACCCAGCCACCCCCCCAAAAAAAGAACTCTTTGTGACGCGCCCGCTCGCCTAGCCTGGCGTGCTACCGCCGGTGGCGCCCAGCAGCTCGGCGAGATGCCGCTGGATTGCCTCTTCTCGCTATACGCGAGCACTGAGTGCCCCTTTGCGAGGTAAACTGCTGCCAGCATTTTGGTGACCGGCAGCTCGGCCACTCCTTTACCCCGTCGATGTCGGACGGTGCCTGGCTCCACTCGCGTGACCTCTTTTCGCCTACTACTTATCGCTTCTCGGCCTTTTGGCTAAGATCAAAGTGTAGTATCTGTTCTTATCAGCTTAATATCTGATACGTCCCCGAAGTGGGACTTCGATATTAAACTGATTTTTGGAACACGGCGAAGTGTCAGGGGCTTGCTCCGCCTTTGCCACGGGTTGGCCTGGTATTGCAGTGCCTCCAGGAGTCAGCCCAGTCTCCCTACTATAGCGGAGACAAATAAAAACGAATCCAAAAATAGACCTCCTTCTCACTCTCAGCAGTTTACAGGGAAACCGCGTCCCGGTTCCACGTAAATAAAGATTGCTCCCTTCGGGTTATATTGTCTACTCTTTTCATTTTATTTTTTTTTTTCTCTCTGCTGTTGTTCATCATCATACTGATATTGCAGTACCCCCCTGGCAGAGGAGGAGGAGCACAACTATCTGAGCCTCCAGAACAGAACACGTGTACTTGCTTCTTTCCCCCGCTCGCTGTAGGACTTTCACAGCCTGATGCGGTGGTGTTCCTCCACTGCTGTATGGTGAGTAAATGTCGCTTCCGTTTGAGGTGCCATCTCTTCACTGATATCCTGCAAGTGGGTCAGCAATGATGAGCAGCATTTTCCTTTGCGGCCACGCGAGGACTCTTTTTTTTTTTTTTTTTTTTTTTTTTTTTTTTTTCCTCTAAATTAACGGAAACATTTTCCCACCCTCCTCGCGTAACGCTCGTTTTTTTTTTTTTTTTTCTTCGTGGTCATTGCCATAGCAATGGTCAGATGCCCGGAGTGATTCTCCCCTCTATTTGCAGGTCTCTGAGGCGTCCAGGAGGCGAGTACTCTCCGCAGCGGTGGAGGTGGAGAAGCATATGGACTGTTGTACCGTGGTGTTGCCAGCACAGACGTAAGTAGCCTCTCTCGGCTGCGCCCACCAGCATTGCTCGCGGCTGGCCATTGTATCTCTACCCAGCCACCCCCCCAAAAAAAGAACTCTTTGTGACGCGCCCGCTCGCCTAGCCTGGCGTGCTACCGCCGGTGGCGCCCAGCAGCTCGGCGAGATGCCGCTGGATTGCCTCTTCTCGCTATACGCGAGCACTGAGTGCCCCTTTGCGAGGTAAACTGCTGCCAGCATTTTGGTGACCGGCAGCTCGGCCACTCCTTTACCCCGTCGATGTCGGACGGTGCCTGGCTCCACTCGCGTGACCTCTTTTCGCCTACTACTTATCGCTTCTCGGCCTTTTGGCTAAGATCAAAGTGTAGTATCTGTTCTTATCAGCTTAATATCTGATACGTCCCCGAAGTGGGACTTCGATATTAAACTGATTTTTGGAACACGGCGAAGTGTCAGGGGCTTGCTCCGCCTTTGCCACGGGTTGGCCTGGTATTGCAGTGCCTCCAGGAGTCAGCCCAGTCTCCCTACTATAGCGGAGACAAATAAAAACGAATCCAAAAATAGACCTCCTTCTCACTCTCAGCAGTTTACAGGGAAACCGCGTCCCGGTTCCACGTAAATAAAGATTGCTCCCTTCGGGTTATATTGTCTACTCTTTTCATTTTATTTTTTTTTTTCTCTCTGCTGTTGTTCATCATCATACTGATATTGCAGTACCCCCCTGGCAGAGGAGGAGGAGCACAACTATCTGAGCCTCCAGAACAGAACACGTGTACTTGCTTCTTTCCCCCGCTCGCTGTAGGACTTTCACAGCCTGATGCGGTGGTGTTCCTCCACTGCTGTATGGTGAGTAAAATGTCGCTTCCGTTTGAGGTGCCATCTCTTCACTGATATCCTGCAAGTGGGTCAGCAATGATGAGCAGCATTTTCCTTTGCGGCCACGCGAGGACTCTTTTTTTTTTTTTTTTTTTTTTTTTTTTTTTTTCCTCTAAATTAACGGAAACATTTTCCCACCCTCCTCGCGTAACGCTCGTTTTTTTTTTTTTTTTTCTTCGTGGTCATTGCCATAGCAATGGTCAGATGCCCGGAGTGATTCTCCCCTCTATTTGCAGGTCTCTGAGGCGTCCAGGAGGCGAGTACTCTCCGCAGCGGTGGAGGTGGAGAAGCATATGGACTGTTGTACCGTGGTGTTGCCAGCACAGACGTAAGTAGCCTCTCTCGGCTGCGCCCACCAGCATTGCTCGCGGCTGGCCATTGTATCTCTACCCAGCCACCCCCCCAAAAAAAGAACTCTTTGTGACGCGCCCGCTCGCCTAGCCTGGCGTGCTACCGCCGGTGGCGCCCAGCAGCTCGGCGAGATGCCGCTGGATTGCCTCTTCTCGCTATACGCGAGCACTGAGTGCCCCTTTGCGAGGTAAACTGCTGCCAGCATTTTGGTGACCGGCAGCTCGGCCACTCCTTTACCCCGTCGATGTCGGACGGTGCCTGGCTCCACTCGCGTGACCTCTTTTCGCCTACTACTTATCGCTTCTCGGCCTTTTGGCTAAGATCAAAGTGTAGTATCTGTTCTTATCAGCTTAATATCTGATACGTCCCCGAAGTGGGACTTCGATATTAAACTGATTTTTGGAACACGGCGAAGTGTCAGGGGCTTGCTCCGCCTTTGCCACGGGTTGGCCTGGTATTGCAGTGCCTCCAGGAGTCAGCCCAGTCTCCCTACTATAGCGGAGACAAATAAAAACGAATCCAAAAATAGACCTCCTTCTCACTCTCAGCAGTTTACAGGGAAACCGCGTCCCGGTTCCACGTAAATAAAGATTGCTCCCTTCGGGTTATATTGTCTACTCTTTTCATTTTATTTTTTTTTTTCTCTCTGCTGTTGTTCATCATCATACTGATATTGCAGTACCCCCCTGGCAGAGGAGGAGGAGCACAACTATCTGAGCCTCCAGAACAGAACACGTGTACTTGCTTCTTTCCCCCGCTCGCTGTAGGACTTTCACAGCCTGATGCGGTGGTGTTCCTCCACTGCTGTATGGTGAGTAAATGTCGCTTCCGTTTGAGGTGCCATCTCTTCACTGATATCCTGCAAGTGGGTCAGCAATGATGAGCAGCATTTTCCTTTGCGGCCACGCGAGGACTCTTTTTTTTTTTTTTTTTTTTTTTTTTTTTTTTTCCTCTAAATTAACGGAAACATTTTCCCACCCTCCTCGCGTAACGCTCGTTTTTTTTTTTTTTTTTCTTCGTGGTCATTGCCATAGCAATGGTCAGATGCCCGGAGTGATTCTCCCCTCTATTTGCAGGTCTCTGAGGCGTCCAGGAGGCGAGTACTCTCCGCAGCGGTGGAGGTGGAGAAGCATATGGACTGTTGTACCGTGGTGTTGCCAGCACAGACGTAAGTAGCCTCTCTCGGCTGCGCCCACCAGCATTGCTCGCGGCTGGCCATTGTATCTCTACCCAGCCACCCCCCCAAAAAAAGAACTCTTTGTGACGCGCCCGCTCGCCTAGCCTGGCGTGCTACCGCCGGTGGCGCCCAGCAGCTCGGCGAGATGCCGCTGGATTGCCTCTTCTCGCTATACGCGAGCACTGAGTGCCCCTTTGCGAGGTAAACTGCTGCCAGCATTTTGGTGACCGGCAGCTCGGCCACTCCTTTACCCCGTCGATGTCGGACGGTGCCTGGCTCCACTCGCGTGACCTCTTTTCGCCTACTACTTATCGCTTCTCGGCCTTTTGGCTAAGATCAAAGTGTAGTATCTGTTCTTATCAGCTTAATATCTGATACGTCCCCGAAGTGGGACTTCGATATTAAACTGATTTTTGGAACACGGCGAAGTGTCAGGGGCTTGCTCCGCCTTTGCCACGGGTTGGCCTGGTATTGCAGTGCCTCCAGGAGTCAGCCCAGTCTCCCTACTATAGCGGAGACAAATAAAAACGAATCCAAAAATAGACCTCCTTCTCACTCTCAGCAGTTTACAGGGAAACCGCGTCCCGGTTCCACGTAAATAAAGATTGCTCCCTTCGGGTTATATTGTCTACTCTTTTCATTTTATTTTTTTTTTTCTCTCTGCTGTTGTTCATCATCATACTGATATTGCAGTACCCCCCTGGCAGAGGAGGAGGAGCACAACTATCTGAGCCTCCAGAACAGAACACGTGTACTTGCTTCTTTCCCCCGCTCGCTGTAGGACTTTCACAGCCTGATGCGGTGGTGTTCCTCCACTGCTGTATGGTGAGTAAATGTCGCTTCCGTTTGAGGTGCCATCTCTTCACTGATATCCTGCAAGTGGGTCAGCAATGATGAGCAGCATTTTCCTTTGCGGCCACGCGAGGACTCTTTTTTTTTTTTTTTTTTTTTTTTTTTTTTTTCCTCTAAATTAACGGAAACATTTTCCCACCCTCCTCGCGTAACGCTCGTTTTTTTTTTTTTTTTTCTTCGTGGTCATTGCCATAGCAATGGTCAGATGCCCGGAGTGATTCTCCCCTCTATTTGCAGGTCTCTGAGGCGTCCAGGAGGCGAGTACTCTCCGCAGCGGTGGAGGTGGAGAAGCATATGGACTGTTGTACCGTGGTGTTGCCAGCACAGACGTAAGTAGCCTCTCTCGGCTGCGCCCACCAGCATTGCTCGCGGCTGGCCATTGTATCTCTACCCAGCCACCCCCCCAAAAAAAGAACTCTTTGTGACGCGCCCGCTCGCCTAGCCTGGCGTGCTACCGCCGGTGGCGCCCAGCAGCTCGGCGAGATGCCGCTGGATTGCCTCTTCTCGCTATACGCGAGCACTGAGTGCCCCTTTGCGAGGTAAACTGCTGCCAGCATTTTGGTGACCGGCAGCTCGGCCACTCCTTTACCCCGTCGATGTCGGACGGTGCCTGGCTCCACTCGCGTGACCTCTTTTCGCCTACTACTTATCGCTTCTCGGCCTTTTGGCTAAGATCAAAGTGTAGTATCTGTTCTTATCAGCTTAATATCTGATACGTCCCCGAAGTGGGACTTCGATATTAAACTGATTTTTGGAACACGGCGAAGTGTCAGGGGCTTGCTCCGCCTTTGCCACGGGTTGGCCTGGTATTGCAGTGCCTCCAGGAGTCAGCCCAGTCTCCCTACTATAGCGGAGACAAATAAAAACGAATCCAAAAATAGACCTCCTTCTCACTCTCAGCAGTTTACAGGGAAACCGCGTCCCGGTTCCACGTAAATAAAGATTGCTCCCTTCGGGTTATATTGTCTACTCTTTTCATTTTATTTTTTTTTTTCTCTCTGCTGTTGTTCATCATCATACTGATATTGCAGTACCCCCCTGGCAGAGGAGGAGGAGCACAACTATCTGAGCCTCCAGAACAGAACACGTGTACTTGCTTCTTTCCCCCGCTCGCTGTAGGACTTTCACAGCCTGATGCGGTGGTGTTCCTCCACTGCTGTATGGTGAGTAAATGTCGCTTCCGTTTGAGGTGCCATCTCTTCACTGATATCCTGCAAGTGGGTCAGCAATGATGAGCAGCATTTTCCTTTGCGGCCACGCGAGGACTCTTTTTTTTTTTTTTTTTTTTTTTTTTTTTTTTTCCTCTAAATTAACGGAAACATTTTCCCACCCTCCTCGCGTAACGCTCGTTTTTTTTTTTTTTTTTCTTCGTGGTCATTGCCATAGCAATGGTCAGATGCCCGGAGTGATTCTCCCCTCTATTTGCAGGTCTCTGAGGCGTCCAGGAGGCGAGTACTCTCCGCAGCGGTGGAGGTGGAGAAGCATATGGACTGTTGTACCGTGGTGTTGCCAGCACAGACGTAAGTAGCCTCTCTCGGCTGCGCCCACCAGCATTGCTCGCGGCTGGCCATTGTATCTCTACCCAGCCACCCCCCCAAAAAAAGAACTCTTTGTGACGCGCCCGCTCGCCTAGCCTGGCGTGCTACCGCCGGTGGCGCCCAGCAGCTCGGCGAGATGCCGCTGGATTGCCTCTTCTCGCTATACGCGAGCACTGAGTGCCCCTTTGCGAGGTAAACTGCTGCCAGCATTTTGGTGACCGGCAGCTCGGCCACTCCTTTACCCCGTCGATGTCGGACGGTGCCTGGCTCCACTCGCGTGACCTCTTTTCGCCTACTACTTATCGCTTCTCGGCCTTTTGGCTAAGATCAAAGTGTAGTATCTGTTCTTATCAGCTTAATATCTGATACGTCCCCGAAGTGGGACTTCGATATTAAACTGATTTTTGGAACACGGCGAAGTGTCAGGGGCTTGCTCCGCCTTTGCCACGGGTTGGCCTGGTATTGCAGTGCCTCCAGGAGTCAGCCCAGTCTCCCTACTATAGCGGAGACAAATAAAAACGAATCCAAAAATAGACCTCCTTCTCACTCTCAGCAGTTTACAGGGAAACCGCGTCCCGGTTCCACGTAAATAAAGATTGCTCCCTTCGGGTTATATTGTCTACTCTTTTCATTTTATTTTTTTTTTTCTCTCTGCTGTTGTTCATCATCATACTGATATTGCAGTACCCCCCTGGCAGAGGAGGAGGAGCACAACTATCTGAGCCTCCAGAACAGAACACGTGTACTTGCTTCTTTCCCCCGCTCGCTGTAGGACTTTCACAGCCTGATGCGGTGGTGTTCCTCCACTGCTGTATGGTGAGTAAATGTCGCTTCCGTTTGAGGTGCCATCTCTTCACTGATATCCTGCAAGTGGGTCAGCAATGATGAGCAGCATTTTCCTTTGCGGCCACGCGAGGACTCTTTTTTTTTTTTTTTTTTTTTTTTTTTTTTTTTCCTCTAAATTAACGGAAACATTTTCCCACCCTCCTCGCGTAACGCTCGTTTTTTTTTTTTTTTTTCTTCGTGGTCATTGCCATAGCAATGGTCAGATGCCCGGAGTGATTCTCCCCTCTATTTGCAGGTCTCTGAGGCGTCCAGGAGGCGAGTACTCTCCGCAGCGGTGGAGGTGGAGAAGCATATGGACTGTTGTACCGTGGTGTTGCCAGCACAGACGTAAGTAGCCTCTCTCGGCTGCGCCCACCAGCATTGCTCGCGGCTGGCCATTGTATCTCTACCCAGCCACCCCCCCAAAAAAAGAACTCTTTGTGACGCGCCCGCTCGCCTAGCCTGGCGTGCTACCGCCGGTGGCGCCCAGCAGCTCGGCGAGATGCCGCTGGATTGCCTCTTCTCGCTATACGCGAGCACTGAGTGCCCCTTTGCGAGGTAAACTGCTGCCAGCATTTTGGTGACCGGCAGCTCGGCCACTCCTTTACCCCGTCGATGTCGGACGGTGCCTGGCTCCACTCGCGTGACCTCTTTTCGCCTACTACTTATCGCTTCTCGGCCTTTTGGCTAAGATCAAAGTGTAGTATCTGTTCTTATCAGCTTAATATCTGATACGTCCCCGAAGTGGGACTTCGATATTAAACTGATTTTTGGAACACGGCGAAGTGTCAGGGGCTTGCTCCGCCTTTGCCACGGGTTGGCCTGGTATTGCAGTGCCTCCAGGAGTCAGCCCAGTCTCCCTACTATAGCGGAGACAAATAAAAACGAATCCAAAAATAGACCTCCTTCTCACTCTCAGCAGTTTACAGGGAAACCGCGTCCCGGTTCCACGTAAATAAAGATTGCTCCCTTCGGGTTATATTGTCTACTCTTTTCATTTTATTTTTTTTTTTCTCTCTGCTGTTGTTCATCATCATACTGATATTGCAGTACCCCCCTGGCAGAGGAGGAGGAGCACAACTATCTGAGCCTCCAGAACAGAACACGTGTACTTGCTTCTTTCCCCCGCTCGCTGTAGGACTTTCACAGCCTGATGCGGTGGTGTTCCTCCACTGCTGTATGGTGAGTAAATGTCGCTTCCGTTTGAGGTGCCATCTCTTCACTGATATCCTGCAAGTGGGTCAGCAATGATGAGCAGCATTTTCCTTTGCGGCCACGCGAGGACTTTTTTTTTTTTTTTTTTTTTTTTTTTTTTTTTTTCCTCTAAATTAACGGAAACATTTTCCCACCCTCCTCGCGTAACGCTCGTTTTTTTTTTTTTTTTTCTTCGTGGTCATTGCCATAGCAATGGTCAGATGCCCGGAGTGATTCTCCCCTCTATTTGCAGGTCTCTGAGGCGTCCAGGAGGCGAGTACTCTCCGCAGCGGTGGAGGTGGAGAAGCATATGGACTGTTGTACCGTGGTGTTGCCAGCACAGACGTAAGTAGCCTCTCTCGGCTGCGCCCACCAGCATTGCTCGCGGCTGGCCATTGTATCTCTACCCAGCCACCCCCCCAAAAAAAGAACTCTTTGTGACGCGCCCGCTCGCCTAGCCTGGCGTGCTACCGCCGGTGGCGCCCAGCAGCTCGGCGAGATGCCGCTGGATTGCCTCTTCTCGCTATACGCGAGCACTGAGTGCCCCTTTGCGAGGTAAACTGCTGCCAGCATTTTGGTGACCGGCAGCTCGGCCACTCCTTTACCCCGTCGATGTCGGACGGTGCCTGGCTCCACTCGCGTGACCTCTTTTCGCCTACTACTTATCGCTTCTCGGCCTTTTGGCTAAGATCAAAGTGTAGTATCTGTTCTTATCAGCTTAATATCTGATACGTCCCCGAAGTGGGACTTCGATATTAAACTGATTTTTGGAACACGGCGAAGTGTCAGGGGCTTGCTCCGCCTTTGCCACGGGTTGGCCTGGTATTGCAGTGCCTCCAGGAGTCAGCCCAGTCTCCCTACTATAGCGGAGACAAATAAAAACGAATCCAAAAATAGACCTCCTTCTCACTCTCAGCAGTTTACAGGGAAACCGCGTCCCGGTTCCACGTAAATAAAGATTGCTCCCTTCGGGTTATATTGTCTACTCTTTTCATTTTATTTTTTTTTTTCTCTCTGCTGTTGTTCATCATCATACTGATATTGCAGTACCCCCCTGGCAGAGGAGGAGGAGCACAACTATCTGAGCCTCCAGAACAGAACACGTGTACTTGCTTCTTTCCCCCGCTCGCTGTAGGACTTTCACAGCCTGATGCGGTGGTGTTCCTCCACTGCTGTATGGTGAGTAAATGTCGCTTCCGTTTGAGGTGCCATCTCTTCACTGATATCCTGCAAGTGGGTCAGCAATGATGAGCAGCATTTTCCTTTGCGGCCACGCGAGGACTCTTTTTTTTTTTTTTTTTTTTTTTTTTTTTTTTTCCTCTAAATTAACGGAAACATTTTCCCACCCTCCTCGCGTAACGCTCGTTTTTTTTTTTTTTTTTCTTCGTGGTCATTGCCATAGCAATGGTCAGATGCCCGGAGTGATTCTCCCCTCTATTTGCAGGTCTCTGAGGCGTCCAGGAGGCGAGTACTCTCCGCAGCGGTGGAGGTGGAGAAGCATATGGACTGTTGTACCGTGGTGTTGCCAGCACAGACGTAAGTAGCCTCTCTCGGCTGCGCCCACCAGCATTGCTCGCGGCTGGCCATTGTATCTCTACCCAGCCACCCCCCCAAAAAAAGAACTCTTTGTGACGCGCCCGCTCGCCTAGCCTGGCGTGCTACCGCCGGTGGCGCCCAGCAGCTCGGCGAGATGCCGCTGGATTGCCTCTTCTCGCTATACGCGAGCACTGAGTGCCCCTTTGCGAGGTAAACTGCTGCCAGCATTTTGGTGACCGGCAGCTCGGCCACTCCTTTACCCCGTCGATGTCGGACGGTGCCTGGCTCCACTCGCGTGACCTCTTTTCGCCTACTACTTATCGCTTCTCGGCCTTTTGGCTAAGATCAAAGTGTAGTATCTGTTCTTATCAGCTTAATATCTGATACGTCCCCGAAGTGGGACTTCGATATTAAACTGATTTTTGGAACACGGCGAAGTGTCAGGGGCTTGCTCCGCCTTTGCCACGGGTTGGCCTGGTATTGCAGTGCCTCCAGGAGTCAGCCCAGTCTCCCTACTATAGCGGAGACAAATAAAAACGAATCCAAAAATAGACCTCCTTCTCACTCTCAGCAGTTTACAGGGAAACCGCGTCCCGGTTCCACGTAAATAAAGATTGCTCCCTTCGGGTTATATTGTCTACTCTTTTCATTTTATTTTTTTTTTTCTCTCTGCTGTTGTTCATCATCATACTGATATTGCAGTACCCCCCTGGCAGAGGAGGAGGAGCACAACTATCTGAGCCTCCAGAACAGAACACGTGTACTTGCTTCTTTCCCCCGCTCGCTGTAGGACTTTCACAGCCTGATGCGGTGGTGTTCCTCCACTGCTGTATGGTGAGTAAATGTCGCTTCCGTTTGAGGTGCCATCTCTTCACTGATATCCTGCAAGTGGGTCAGCAATGATGAGCAGCATTTTCCTTTGCGGCCACGCGAGGACTCTTTTTTTTTTTTTTTTTTTTTTTTTTTTTTTTTCCTCTAAATTAACGGAAACATTTTCCCACCCTCCTCGCGTAACGCTCGTTTTTTTTTTTTTTTTTCTTCGTGGTCATTGCCATAGCAATGGTCAGATGCCCGGAGTGATTCTCCCCTCTATTTGCAGGTCTCTGAGGCGTCCAGGAGGCGAGTACTCTCCGCAGCGGTGGAGGTGGAGAAGCATATGGACTGTTGTACCGTGGTGTTGCCAGCACAGACGTAAGTAGCCTCTCTCGGCTGCGCCCACCAGCATTGCTCGCGGCTGGCCATTGTATCTCTACCCAGCCACCCCCCCAAAAAAAGAACTCTTTGTGACGCGCCCGCTCGCCTAGCCTGGCGTGCTACCGCCGGTGGCGCCCAGCAGCTCGGCGAGATGCCGCTGGATTGCCTCTTCTCGCTATACGCGAGCACTGAGTGCCCCTTTGCGAGGTAAACTGCTGCCAGCATTTTGGTGACCGGCAGCTCGGCCACTCCTTTACCCCGTCGATGTCGGACGGTGCCTGGCTCCACTCGCGTGACCTCTTTTCGCCTACTACTTATCGCTTCTCGGCCTTTTGGCTAAGATCAAAGTGTAGTATCTGTTCTTATCAGCTTAATATCTGATACGTCCCCGAAGTGGGACTTCGATATTAAACTGATTTTTGGAACACGGCGAAGTGTCAGGGGCTTGCTCCGCCTTTGCCACGGGTTGGCCTGGTATTGCAGTGCCTCCAGGAGTCAGCCCAGTCTCCCTACTATAGCGGAGACAAATAAAAACGAATCCAAAAATAGACCTCCTTCTCACTCTCAGCAGTTTACAGGGAAACCGCGTCCCGGTTCCACGTAAATAAAGATTGCTCCCTTCGGGTTATATTGTCTACTCTTTTCATTTTATTTTTTTTTTTCTCTCTGCTGTTGTTCATCATCATACTGATATTGCAGTACCCCCCTGGCAGAGGAGGAGGAGCACAACTATCTGAGCCTCCAGAACAGAACACGTGTACTTGCTTCTTTCCCCCGCTCGCTGTAGGACTTTCACAGCCTGATGCGGTGGTGTTCCTCCACTGCTGTATGGTGAGTAAATGTCGCTTCCGTTTGAGGTGCCATCTCTTCACTGATATCCTGCAAGTGGGTCAGCAATGATGAGCAGCATTTTCCTTTGCGGCCACGCGAGGACTCTTTTTTTTTTTTTTTTTTTTTTTTTTTTTTTTTCCTCTAAATTAACGGAAACATTTTCCCACCCTCCTCGCGTAACGCTCGTTTTTTTTTTTTTTTTCTTCGTGGTCATTGCCATAGCAATGGTCAGATGCCCGGAGTGATTCTCCCCTCTATTTGCAGGTCTCTGAGGCGTCCAGGAGGCGAGTACTCTCCGCAGCGGTGGAGGTGGAGAAGCATATGGACTGTTGTACCGTGGTGTTGCCAGCACAGACGTAAGTAGCCTCTCTCGGCTGCGCCCACCAGCATTGCTCGCGGCTGGCCATTGTATCTCTACCCAGCCACCCCCCCCAAAAAAAGAACTCTTTGTGACGCGCCCGCTCGCCTAGCCTGGCGTGCTACCGCCGGTGGCGCCCAGCAGCTCGGCGAGATGCCGCTGGATTGCCTCTTCTCGCTATACGCGAGCACTGAGTGCCCCTTTGCGAGGTAACTGCTGCCAGCATTTTGGTGACCGGCAGCTCGGCCACTCCTTTACCCCGTCGATGTCGGACGGTGCCTGGCTCCACTCGCGTGACCTCTTTTCGCCTACTACTTATCGCTTCTCGGCCTTTTGGCTAAGATCAAAGTGTAGTATCTGTTCTTATCAGCTTAATATCTGATACGTCCCCGAAGTGGGACTTCGATATTAAACTGATTTTTGGAACACGGCGAAGTGTCAGGGGCTTGCTCCGCCTTTGCCACGGGTTGGCCTGGTATTGCAGTGCCTCCAGGAGTCAGCCCAGTCTCCCTACTATAGCGGAGACAAATAAAAACGAATCCAAAAAATAGACCTCCTTCTCACTCTCAGCAGTTTACAGGGAAACCGCGTCCCGGTTTCCACGTAAATAAAGATTGCTCCCTTC
>CAWVQA010000904.1:5000-40000 GCA_963932145.1 Acanthosepion lycidas
CCCTAATGCTGGAAGTCCCCGCCAAAGTGTAAAATCAACATGATGGAATTCCTGGAGAAAGCCAAGAGCTATGCACATCTGGTCACAGCAGATGGGCTCTTGTCAAATCCTGAGGAACTTAGCACGGTTGAAAAAAGAATTGTGTCTGACTTTGAGGTGGACAAGTGCTTGCGCAAATTTTGTTGCTCCACAAAAGACACTGTAATTAAGGCCTTGATTTCTCTGGGTATTAAAGCTCAGTCATCAAAGGAAAAGGCTATTTTATGTGGGGTGTACTGTTGCCCATGCCTGCTGATTGTGAAAATGCAACAAAGAGGGAACTTATAACAAAGGACCTAATTATGCGCACGGAATATGAAGGCAGGTGGAGGACCGAAGTTGCAGTATATGAGATTCATCCTCAGATTGTCAGGGAGCATTTGGCCGCCTATCTGTGCCAGTTTGGGCAGATACTCAGTACTTCCTCGGATGATCTGACCGGCGGGGGATGGAATTTCGAATTGATGATCGATAAAAAGGCCTTCATCTCCATCCCCAACTGTCTGGATGTAGAGGGCCAGAAAATGCTGATAATTGTAACCGAGCATAAACCGGCATGCTGGAAGTGTGGACAGACTGGTCACCTGTCCTCTTCCTACACAGAGAAGAAGGCCTCTGAAGTTCTGGACCCTGCTCAACCAAATCCCCCTTTGGTCGAATCTGTACAATGCATCTAGCCTGTAATGGGCATGCCAGCGATCAGGACCGGTATGGAAAATCCTCCGGCTGGGTCCAAATCTTAGGCCCCATTCCCCAAAAAGCCTTTGCCCGCTGTTAGTGTGCATAGGGAGAAGGTAGAGGGGGAATGGCAGGTCGTTGGCAGGGCAAAAGGGAAGACCCAAACAGGGAAAGACACAAACAGTCCTACTCCCTCTACTAGCGCAAAGGCCAACTCTCCGGCCAGCAATCTTAGACAACAGCAACTGAGATATGAACCCAGTTTTGAGAAGAAAGAAAAACTTAAAAAATTAAAAGACTCTCAGAAAAACATCAACAAAATCATCTGGTTCTTCCTCAGTTCCTTCATCCCCATCTTACAAGCAAAAACTGATGACACCCCCTCCTTTGACTAAATCTGCGTCTCCTTCCCCATAAATAAATGACTACCCTTCAAAAGTCTCCCAGTCCCAAAAATTATCCTAAATCTTCTCCTGTCCAAACACCCATCATTTCCCCTCAAAAATCAGAAAAACGACAACAAAGTCCATCCACTGATGCCGTTGATTCTGTGTGCAAAAAAAAAAAAAAAAAAGCCCCCAAGTTCAATACAGGGGAAAAGTTTGCACTATAACTAAAGAACAAGAAGAGAAATTTGCTTCCCAGTGCAAAAACTTCAAAGAACTGAAGCATTTGATAAAATTCCGTAAAATCAACAACCTTGATGTGCAACTTAATGTAAAAAGGATACTTACTGTAATAAGGACTGGCGCCCCTGGTAAGCATGTATGGGCAATGGTGACAGAGGCAAACCAGGTCTTTGGCATGGTGCCTCCAATTGTTTTCTTCGACAATGAAAATGTTAAGAAATTAAATCAATTTTGTTCAGGGAGGCTCCCACTTTTCGTTCACCCCACCCTGTATAGAGCGCTGAAATTAACTTTTCCCCTGGACATATCACAATGTCACATTGCCAGATAAGCGGACCATGACAACAAACGAGGGCGTATATGAGGCTTTTCATGAGTACTTTTAGGAGCTTTTCACCAGGGAGCCTGGTCTGAGCCCTGCTCAGTTCAACACCTATTTAGCTGACTTTCCCTGCCTTGAGGCAGCTGAAGTGGCTAGGTGAAAGTGTCCCATTACAGATTTGGAAATCTGGGAAGTGCTGAAACAGGTTGGCCTGGACAAATCTCCAGAATGAGATGGTCTTCCGTACAAAGTGTATTTGAGGCAGTCGCCAGTTTTTGTTCCCTTGCTGGCACTGATTTCCGGCAACTGGAAGAAGCAGGAATGTGATCAAGTTGTTACGCAAGGACAAAAACAGTGGGGATGGGTTAGGTAACTTTCACCCTTTGACTATGTTAAACACAGAGTTAAAGATTTTGGCTAAGATCTTAGCAAACCGTCTGCAGGTTGTCCTGTCTTGTCTGATTGGTTCAGAACAGACTTGTGCTGTGAAGGGTAGGACTATTCAAGACAACCTTCATATGGTACACCTCAAGTCAACAGTGAAGCCGCGCTGATCAATTTAGATCAGTCCAAGGCCTTCAATAGTGCTGACCATTGATTTCTGGAGGCTGTCCTTTTAGCGGACGGTTTCAGGCTGTACTTTCACACCTGGATCCGACTTTTGTATGCGACTCCCAGTGCGCTGGTGGGGGTGAATGGGGTATGATCGGAGCCTTTTGTATTGTCTCGCTCCATTCATCAAGGTTGTCCGCTTTCGCCTTTGCTTTACATTCTTGCGTTGGAACCTTTCCTTCGCAAGTTAAAGGCGAATCCGGTCCTACACAGAATTTCCCTGCCTGATGCTACCACATCGGCCAGGTATTCTGCCTATGCTGATGACGTTTTGGGTCTTGTGTCAAGCAGAGCCGAGATTGATGAAGTCAGCAAAGAAATCAGTGGTTATGAGATGGTGACAGGGGCCAAGATCAACCACGATGTCTGTTGGCTTGCGGTTGGATGTGTGGAAGGAAGTTTCTCTTCCCAGCCCTTTCTTCTGGACGGATGGGCTGGTCAAGATACTCACCATCTGGTTCGGTCCTGATATCCAATTGGAAATGAATTGGTCGGACGTGCAAGGGAAGGCCAAGATCACAATTAATTTGTGGTCTCAGAGGAATCTTTCCTTAAAGGGGAGAGCGGAAGTATGTGTTTCACACATCTACCTCATTCTCCTTCACTGACTCTCTGTACTTCCACTTCCGTATGCCACACTAATGTCATTAATGTTTCTTGTGGAGAGACAAAGCCGCTATGGTATCTCAGGAGATCTGTTGCCTTCATCCATCTGAAGGGGGTCTGGGCATCCCAAGCATTGAGATTCATCAATATATGTTTCACATCGGCTTTCTAGATCGAATGTGTCGCAAACCGGATAAGGAGGGTGCCTTCCTTCCAGAAGGCACCCGTAAGAACTTCCCTGAGAAGTGTGCACTCGTGCGAGGAGGAGGCCCACCGTTTACCCGGAGCCAAATGCTCCTATCATGAATGTCGTATTGCTCTGAAACACCTCTTATGTGCGTCGGATGGCCTCTCCAACGTCCAGGCGTTGTCTCATAGGGTATTATATCAGGTGTTAGTCAGGGGGTCCGTTTGTGATGTGCTGATTGACGAGCTCAGTCTTACGAAGCAGGAAGCTTGCTCAATATGGCCTTGAGCACCTGGGTTGAAATGTCTCAATAACGATGAGGCATCACTCACCTGGCTGGTGATTCATGGGGCCCTCTGAGTCACCAAAAGACTTTGCTCGGCAGGCTTGGAGAAATCTCCAAACTGCCGACACTGTGGTGGGGAGGTCGAGACCCTGGATCATACCTTCTTTCATTGCAGGTTGGTAGCGCCATTGTGCCAGCTTGTTGAAGGCCTCATGGTGCAAATGCCGAAGGGAAAGTTCTTTGTCCTTGAGGCCTCTTCTGTTTGTAGCAATGTGGCACCACCGCTGACAAAAGCTGAACAATATGTGCTCCACTGCTTGCTAGGTGTTATGAGAGTTGTGATTTGGACAACACGTCAGAAGGATTCTATGGAGGTGAGAAGTTCACTTCTTCACAACTGATCTTGTACTTTAAGCATTAGCTTAAAGTCAAGATTAGGACGGAAAGACGGCAGCTCACTTCATCTGAATTCAGCAAAAGGTGGGTGAATCTTGCGTGTTTGTGTTGTGTGAAAGGGGCTGACCTTGAGTGGTAGTTAGTCATCAGGATATTGCTCTTCCTGAGTTGAACTTGTGCAACCCATCCCAAAACTAGGCTAGGTTACATACAGTTTTGATGCTTTAGTTTCTTTTTTCTTTCAAGTTAACTTAGCTAGGGTATGCATGCTCATTGTCCCTCTTTTATTTCTGTCCCTATTTTTCTTTAAGTTTAATTCCCCATCCCCTCTCTTGTTAGGTGGTCAATGATGTCAGTTCGTTGATAGATGCAGGGCGCCTTTCGTTTTGCGTGAGTGTTTTTCGTATTTGTTGTTGTGTCTGAATGAGTGCATGTCAGTGTGAGTGCTTGGGATGAATGAATGTTTTATACTATTATAGTCCCGCATTGGTTTCGGCCAGTAAACTGATATTTCTGCCACATTTAGTGATTGTGGGGGAGTTTTATTACTAATATTATTTTCTTTAGTTTCTTGTAAATAGATTTTGCTTTCATATTGTAAATACTCATTGGGGCTAGATTTTAGAATTGTTTTTTATTCCCCTCCCTCCGACAGACAATGAATTGTAAATATGAGGACTAGTTAGTATTTTCATAGAGACAATGAGGTATTATGGTGATTGAAGTAAGAAAGGTACATATGAATGTGTTGTTTTGGTGTAAGGAATATTGTTTGTACAATTGGGTCAGTGTTTGTGGCTAGCTAAGTTATAGTTAAGACAGAAGAAGACCGTCCTTTCCCCAATCCCCACTTCGGCTATATGCCACATTTCTGTACAAAACAATAAATATTGCTCTTCACTATGGTACTTAGAGTTTTTGAATTTAAGCACAGTACTACACTGGCATCAATATCTCATCAATTTACAGTTGAGCTCGTTAGATGTATCTGTAAACTCTATAATAACAGTTACTTTTCTCACACTTCTCACTTGTGGAACTCCCTTCTTGCTCCGTGCTTTCCAGCCAACTTTAATCAGCAAAAATTTAAATGTAATGTCAATCGCTATCTACTGTCCTGATTACTCTTTTCTCTTTCTGCTCATCATTATTAATGTTTCTGTTGTTAATTCTTCCCCACCCTGTAAGCCCTTGTGTTTTAGTGGCTTTACTGCCTTGCATGGGGTGATACTAACTAAAAAAAAAATTTCCTTTAATAACCGTTAGCATTAAATCCCTTCATTAACTTTTATATGTTGAATTCAAAACCATATTTATGGTTTGTGGTGAAGGAATTTGTAAACATAAAAAATGAAGTTTTATAAAATATGAGAAAAAAATGTATTGAGTAAATTTATGAATTGTGATGGTTAAAAAAGTTTTAAAGTTATAAATTCATGGGTAACTAGTATTAATCATTCAGGATTTCCTTTTGTTTTTTTAGAACTATAAGCCAGTCAGCAAAAAAAGATTAAGCAGATAATTAAATGTTTACTTAGTTTCCTCTTCTTCCCAAATAATTTTATGTTACCAACAAAATTTGACTGTACTCATTAAAAGTAGTTTTTAAGATATTTCTTGATAATCCCAAAGGATTGTGCAAATTTTATAAATATTAGGTTGGGGCAAAAATAATGTCGGTTTTTGACGTATTTTTTAACATCAAAAACCGACATTATTTTTGCACCAACCTAATATATCAGGAAATATTTAATTTAAATAGCATAGACGGTATAAAAAGTAGTAATATTTTTTATAAAAACTTTTAGCAAACTTAGTTTGCTTCTAAAAACTTAAAATGCAAATGACCTCATTAAAAAAATCTATTTCAAGAAGTGACATCATTTAAGTTTCAATTTTGATAAACTTTACAAAAAAGTCAATAAAACTCTATTTTACTTAATATTGATGATAATATGATGAAAATAATTATACTGGTCAAATATCAAAGAATATAATAAATAAATACTTTACCTGATTTTTTCTCCAAAGCTCTTTTCTTTTCCATTGCTCTTTGTGGCAATGATGGCTGATCTTCTTCGTGTGATCTTTGATCTTCTTCCAGTGTTCTCTGTGATAAATCCTCGTCTTGGCTCTGTAAACCACGTGGAACTGGGAAAGCTAAAAATACAAAATATAGTTCATTTTTGTTCCATGTGTCCAAACCTGAAGATATTTTTGATGAATGCTCTTATATTTGCTACAAATATATACAAATACAGATATGAATGAACTGAGAAAGAGATTCATTACAGATATTACAGATTTCCCAAATATAAATATATATGTCCTAACTGGAAATCTTTTACTTTATAAAATTTCAGACATTGGTTTTTAAATGACAGGATTTAAATTTCTACCTTTTGCATGAATCTAAATTCCATTAACTGATGCCAAAAATTGTAACCAGTCAGTGGAATTTGAATTAAGCAACCAAATATATTTTCATATAATCTCTTAAATCTTGCGTTTTATATAACAGGATTGTAACCCTGGTTCAATGTTTTAATGTATGAGAATGTCTGATGATGAGTTGAAACAGGAAATAAGTAAGATTAAATGGTTAAAAATAATTAAGCAATGAGGAGAATAGGGAAAAATAGCTCAAAAAAATAATTAGAAGCCATGAGTTTGGAGAAGGTTCTAGGAAAATTTGAATCTGAAATAAACAAAGTAAAATCCATTAACGTTTAGTAAGACTAGATCTTCCCCAACCTACTCAGTTACCTCCAAGGCAGTATGACAAACACTGATAGTTTTCTATAATTTCCAAAATTCCAAAGGAGAATTCTTGCTATGCTTGTGTAAACTACTTTTATTCTTTCAAATTGTTAACAATTCAAACCCAGAGGTTTCACTCAACCACATTCCAAAAAAGCCATCTGTTACTAAATAAAGGAAGGTAGTAGATATCTTATTGAAAAATATGGAATAAAATCAATGCAAGGGGAATGCAAACCTCCTTATATAAATGTGACAAGTAATGTTAGTGGCAAAGTGACATACTAAAAACTAAACCAAACATGTATAAAAGTTAATTTTATCATTATGTCATTAATAAGATTGGAGGGAATTCTAATATACAAATGATTTATGTGCATTACATAAAACTCAATATATTTATGTTTAAGAACTTGCTAACATGTTGAAAGAATGTAACACAGTAATGTAATTTGTATTAAAAATCAGTAAAGGTAGAAAATACTCAGACTGTAAAAATCTGCAGAAAATTTCAATATATAATAGAAATTCCGCTATTTATAAATGATGAAAATTAATATAAAGAGATTTTATGAAATTGATCTTCCATTTAAGATCCACCCCCATTTAATCAATTTGATGATACCTCTACATTATAAACTTCGGCCTCAATTTTTATACATTTTTAAAATAATTCACACAAGAAATAAATTATTTATCATTTTAAACAAACTTTTCACATGAACTAAAAATTAAAATATTACTTTTTTGTCACCTTTTTATTTACTATACTATTCTTTAAGATATTTACACAAATTTTAGGATTTTTATCTAATATTTTGATTAAATTCATGGTTTATTTTTTCAATATCATGTCATTAAAAAGTATTAATGTTGAATAATTAATATATGATGAAATGAATTCACCATATTTTTCATATATGTTTTTTTTTTATTTATTCATTAGAAGCTTCACAGATAGAGAAGCTAAAAAGCATTAATATAGTTAATTCTCCTCTTTTTATAAATTGAAAAAGTCATTCACACTGACTATTTGACTGGTCCTTACTCTGCTGAGACAATTCGTTGTATTGCCTTCAAATATTGAAATTATTTTTTTTAAATTACTATTATTCATTAAGCAAAGTTTTAAATTTCAAATAAGTTTTTAAAAAATTGGAGATTATAAATGCTCTTGCCATTCGAATAAAAATTTTATGGGTGAACTTAGTAGTAAAAGCGTTTTTTTTTGTTTTTTTTTGTTTTTTGTTTTTTTTTTATTGGTAAATTTATTTTTGATGGCATGTATGCCATCAAAAATAAATTAAATTTAATATGATTGAGTGAAAATGCCTATTTTCCTCTTCATATTCACCAAAGCCTATTTTTTATGATGATACATGTAGAGCTTCAAAGAAATAAAAATACTCACTGAAACAAAGCACCAAAACAACATAGTAGTTTTGGAAAACTAATTGGTGATAGAATTCAGTCATCTATAGCTACAATTATAATTTTATATAGAATAGCACCTAAATTTGGTGCTTCCCATAATTTGATCAATTTGATAGCAGTGAAAGGAATAAAAAATCATGCTGAAGAAAATAATTGAACTTGAACTTATATAATGATTTTTTTTATGACAAATTCATTTTTGTTTCAAATATTTAACAGACCTTAAATGCTATTCAATACAAAATCATCATTGTAGATACAGGTTAAGGTGAACTAACTATAGTTATGGAATAGTAAATGTATAACTTAGTGGCAAGAAAGTAAATTAACTTGAGAGTTATTCTGAAAAATGTTCTTTTTAGCAAAAAAGCAATTCCTGAAAATATCCCACAAAAATAAATTAATTTATTTTATTATAAGTCAAAAACTGAATTGCAGTAACTCAGTAACTTAAAGTATTTTATGTATAATTATAGTATAATGGATACCTGAAGATGGCTAAAGTTACTTACACTTTATCTATCTTTAAGTGTCCATTATTTTAATAGAGAATATCTAGTATATGCCTATTTTTGCCTGTCATTATTTCTTGTTTACTCCTGCTGAACCAGGTTATATAGATTTCACTCAATGTTCAATTAAATATTGCATTGATAATTTTTCATGTGTATGATTTATTCATTTAAAAAAACAAAATGAGGTTCCATTTGCAGCAATTTTTTTCTCTCTGTATATATTTACAAACAGTACAATTTACTAGTGTATCTTAGACTCGGGCATCACAAGTAAAATGAAAAATCTTGCTTGCTTTATAATACATGATAACTGAATGAACAAAGTATTTCAAAAGTTTAAAATACAGATATTTATTCTTTTTTCCCCTAAATTATAGTAGGTAATGATATTACTTTACAAAATACTATTATACACTTTGATCTTAGCCAAAGATAAAACATATCTGCTTTTATTAATCTTAACCTATCCTAACAATAAATAAGATCAAAAGCCAAACAACACACTGTTGGGTTCATGACAAAATCTACATTTGAACAGTTGAAAAATAGCAAAGCAGATTATTATTATTATTATTATTATTATTATTTATCTTATTTAGAGAATAAAAATAATAAAAATAAAATAGATTTTTATGGAGATTCAGAAAATAAAAAAGAAAAAAAAACAAGTGTATATAAATTTATAAGGGGATAAAATAAAATTACTCAGCAAACCTCAATCAAAGTAATATAGTCAACTGGATCCAAATTTTAAAACTTCATTGAAAAATGTCCAAAATTCAAACCTATATGTTTCATAATAAACAAATTTTCTCAGTTGGCAATTTCATGATGAAATCTAATACCTAGATAATATTTTTAGCAGCACTTACTGCCCTACTTAATACTGAATGGAGGAAAAAAATAAAACATTGCTATAACAAAATGGCCAAGTTCCAATTTTTATTTTATTTTTATGTGCACCAAAAGATATTACTGCACCATTAAAAATAAACCTTTCAAGCTACAAACCCTCCATTAATGAGAAGAATACATTTTGATCAGAGTTAAATTTAATAGATAAAATTAACTTTCTAGTCACCTTATATGATTAAAAATCAAGAATATTTAAAAAAAAATACAAGCTCATTTTTATTAAAATCAAAACAGATGCATATTTTCTTACAAAAAAGCTAATTTACCAATAAAACAATTTACTAGATAAAACAATTCAATTACACTGTTAAAACATACAAAGAGCAATCCTATAAAGAGAAATTTTCATTATTGCCTCAAGATTGTATCAGAAAAATCTTTGAAAATGATCTTTTTCTTTTCTAAATACACTTTAAAAATTCAAATCATATAAAAATGTACATTTTGTTATTTTTATAAACTGATTTGTTGAGATTTGCTGAAGGTAATCATCTTTGTTTTTAATAATAAAAAATATTACTCTCACTGTCGATTAAATATAAAAATAACTAAGATATTAATTTAAATACTACATTTGCAGTTTTTTCTCTGTATTAGTTTTTATTATTACAATTCTGCTATCAGTTTTTACAGAAAACAAGATTATAAAAATTTCATATAATTTTTAAAAAGTTATTAGTTCAGATCAGATGCTAGCTTTTAAAAAATTATCAATATCTATAATAATAAATATTCATGCTTTTAAATAATATTAAATATCAAAATATATTATTAGAATATAAACAAAGATGTTTTAAGAAAGGAAAGAACAATATTTACATGAGGTTAAATACATTTCTCATTGAAAGAAAAATTTGATTAACTTAGATTTACTGCTTACTTTTATTCTATAGTCTATAAACAAAAAAGAAACAAAGAACTTACCTAAAAACTTTCATATAAACTTATGAAACCAAGAATAAAGAATGGGATTGTAAGTATCATAAGTTGCCCAGAACGAGTGGGTCATGCACACTCCACAAGTATTACTTAGTCTAGTTGAAAAGCAGTTACATGGATAATAAATGCAAAGATAGTAAACAACTTTACACAAAGAGGTCAATCATTCTTAGATTAAAAGACATGATTTTTGTTTGGTTTATACCATTACTTATATCAATCAGCAAAAAACTTGTTGGCCTTATCATTTCTGATCAAAGTCCGAGATTATATTAACCAAATGAAATAAGTATTTTTGAATTGTAACTGCAACACCAACTAACATGTTGAGCGTAAAAATAAGGTTCAATTTGAATTCACCTAATAAATTCAAACTTACAAATAATTAATTTCAAATAACATAAGAAAAAGAAAATTTATTTTAAACTAAAACCAACGACTTTTTATTCAAATGATCAATCTGATAATCGTAAAGTCACCTATATTCGAGAATTTAGCATGTGCAAGCAAACATTGGCTGTATGTGCACCTGAATGCAAAACAAGTATCAACCTTATAAAAAATGAAAAATTATTATAACAATGCTAATTTAGGTTATCTATTCATTTTACAGATAATTATATTTTATGATAATTATAATGTTTATTTTGCATGACTACTTTTAACATAGTAGTAAATATCAAATAGAAGAAATAATAATTAGAGAATGATTTGTAATATTTCACTTTATAATACAAAAGTAAAAATTTCCCTTTTAAATTAAAATCAAAATAAAACCATTTCAGTTTAATGCACAAACATGGAAAACATCAAATTTCATCAACACTAAACTGATATTATAGTTTCTAAATTGTAAAGTTAGACCCTTTCTTAAATTTTTATATGCATCACTTTGGAATTTAAGAAAAAGGTGAGTGACTTGTTTTAGTCAATGTTTTAGTAGAATAATAGAAGAGTTAAAAGTGTAGATTCTGAATAATTTGTGCCGCTATTTTTTTTGTTAATATTTCATTTATTGCCTACATCTCAATATGTGAGAGATAAATGTACCCCTCCCCAAACATATATTACTATGAGTATGAACATAAGTATCAAATTTATAGAAAGGTGCATAAATTTTATTCTTATTGTTGTGTTAATATTATAGTTTACTTAAAAAGATGACCTTGCTAGAAATGTAGATGGAAGAATTACAGATTTCTGGAAAAGTTCAGTGATGAAGCCAGCAGGACTGCTGAATAAGGTGTTGGGCATTTAGGGAAACATTTTATCATTCAATACTCAATAACTACCACCAAATATCAGGTGTGAACATGCAAATACATGAATAATAAATAATAATCTGCAAATAAAACATAAGTATGAGGACATAATTCAAGAGGAATGGAAAATTTTCACTATAAAATTGACAATCATGTCCCATACAACACTGGAATAGTGGGAACATTCCCAAAGCAGCTCACAAATACAAAGTAAATTGTAATAGTGTAAACCAGTAGTCAGGATTTAATGCAAACATCACTGACAAACAGAATATTGCAGTAAATATGTAAAAAAGCAAAATCTATACAAGTTACCTATCCATTTTCATCATAATCATGATTATAGTAGAAGTAATTTTTAGTAGAACAGCTTGATCTATTCTTGATTGCATTTACTACAACTCATTTGAAAAGACTAGTAACTGCAGGTAACTAACAATGTGGATAAGATTACTAGCTAAAAATAGATTCTGACAGTGATGGCAACATTTCAACATCACCAATGTTTTGCAACTTTACACCTAGTCAAAAAAAAATCACAAATTGCTAAAAAATAAAAGCATATCTTGCCATGAAAGAAGTTTCTAATAAAAATGATATATAGGACTTTCATTGAAAGTTTGTTTATAGTTTGTTCAAACCCATTTTACCTTTTTTTCATTATATATATATATATCACACTTAGCATAAATAAATATATATCGTAAGACCAAGTGGATGCATCCTCGCTCGAAAGACTGGTATCTGATTGACTATGTCATCACCAAAAGATGGGACATAAAAGATTTTAAGATAATACATTCATTCCACACAATATGCTATCTGTCAGATCACACTCTACTTCAGAATAAAGCTACACTGCATCTACAAAAGCAAAGGATTATAAAATCTAAAGTGCCCATGTGCATTAATGTACTGCCTCTTAAATTGACTGAAATGAACATTGAGCTCTCCGACAAACTTGATACTGTAAATATTACCAATGATATCGAATCATCTTTGAAGGCTCTGTATAATGCAACATATTCTACATCCTTGGAGGTTCTCAGCCTGCCATATCGTAAACATCAAGACTGGTTTGATGACAATAATACAGAAGTTCAGCAGTTCAATTGCACTCTTCTCATAAAGCATGGATTGAGGACAAACACTCGTCCGATAATAAAATTGCTTACAAGAAGTGCAAAAGTCAGGTTCAATGAGCTATCAGAGCCATGAAAAGGCCACTGAACTCCAAGAAGCTTCAGATAGAAAGGATCTCAAGGCTTTCTATGCTGGCCTTGAGCATTTTCGGTACTCAGAAAAGTGGTGTTGCTCCAATCTCCACAGTAGATGGTGAAACTCTCTTGACAGATAAGTCAGACATTTTAGAACTTCAGATGATGAAATCATGCATCAGAATGCTAAGGCTACAAGTGCTTTCAGCAAACTTCACCAATGCGACTGGATATGAAAATTCAGATTTACAGAGCTGTTGTACTTGCCATCCTTTTGTACAGCTCAGAGTCGTGGACTCCATACAGTTATCATAGTGCTAGCTGGATGTTTTCCATAAAAGCTGTCTGCATGCAATCTGTGGAGTTAACCTTCAAGATTTAACAGGTGTAATATTGGAAGAATCGATACTTTTCTCATACAGTCTCAGTAATGGTGGACTGGTCATGTCTTGAGAATGTCTGATGACAGGATACTCAAGATTCTAATGTACAGCCAGTTAGATCAGGGCTACAAGAATGTAGGACACTCATGGCTAAGATACAAAGACAAGCTGAAAATCAACTTGTCAATGGTCAATATACCACATAACACCCTAGAGTGCTTAGCCTTGGAGCAGGTAGAATGGAGATCAACATATTTTGGTGGACTCAGCAGTTTTCAATCTGCTTGTCTGAATCATCTTCAAAAAGTGAGAGCAAGATCTAAAAGGTCAGTCAATCTAACAGTGATCTCATCTCACAATCTCTTGCTCCTTTGTAAATCACTAGCGGGTCTTAAGTGCCACTTAAGATTATCACACAAAATTTCATAACTGAACCAATTAAGCTATCAGATCCTCATACATCGAAACTGACAGGAGAGAGTTCATTATTTTATATATATATATATATATATATATATATATATATATATATAACAATCTCTAAGAAACCGGATGTCACTCAATACAAAAACATGAACACAAATTTTGTGTAGGTGTTATTGGCATAATAAAAATAGTAACATTTAAAATTTGAATTTAGTCTAAGTGGTAAAATTCAATGTTAGTCCATCCTATAATGAAATTTTCTCAGAAAAGTAAAACTAGAAAAACAAGTATTGAATAATATTACTTAATCATATCCAGTTATAGGAGTTATTTAACATATAGCTATAACAGATTTTCAGATATTTGAGAATGATCAATGAAGAAAATATGCTTCCTTGCCCACTCTGAAATCAGTGTTTAAGGATTGGTTAGGCAAAGAAAAAATTCCACTCAATAAACCTTAGCTGAATTAATATAGTACAAAACTAAAAAAAGAGGACTCCATTTTGTGCATGCAATATGACATTTATATATAAAAATGAAAGAGTCATAGTAAGAAATATTAAAGTCCAAGTTGCCCACATTGCCAATTAAATTAACACAAACTGGGAATAATAAGTAAGGAGAAATACAAAAGTTAGAAAAAGCCTGAGAAAATGTTATTAAGGAAAAAGGATAATCAAAGAACAGGATTCAAAAAGACAGATGACAATTGATGTTGGATTTAAATCTTTGAAGAACATAAATGACAAGACAACAAGAAGCCAAAAATGTTTGTTAGGTGAGAAGCACAAGAGAAGAAACTCTTAGACTAAAAATTTATGGTTACATCTAGCAACATAAACAATAAAATGATGATTTTAATATCATGGTGTTTCACCAAAGACCTAGAACTATTATCTCTTGCTGCAAGAGATGAGGACAGGGACATTCAGTTTGCCTGCTAGTCTGGAATCAAGTCTGCTAGATTTTTTTTCTGCTAATTTAAGGTTGTCATATGACACTTTATAGGTAAGGGCAGATAATTATTTCTGTATCCTACAGGTACTGTCTCTCCATGAAGTAGGTTCTAGAAAATGCCACTTAAAACAGAATAATGTTGTGTTGTTTCCCAGTCATTTGATTTTATGCAAAATAAAGTAAGTCCATCTTCCATATCACACTACACCTCCCAGAAGCAATGCCCTTTGTTGATCTTTAACTTCTAACTATAGTAGGAGATATATATGTGTGTGTGTGCATGTGTGTGTATCTGGTTCTTTTTATTGCGGATCTAGGTCTGAACTGGTCTTCCAGGTCAGATTCATACATACTATCCTCCTACTGTGTTTGCTTTCCCCATCAGAAGCACTCATCCTTTCCTCCCTCTCAGGTTCCTCCTCATTTCTTCTTCCATCGATTTCTTCATTGTAAATTCTAAGTCTTATTTGATCAAAATGAGCCAGTAAATTCTGTCCATTTGTTGTTATTACAGCTGTATTATGTCCCTTTTGAACAATAAAGTTTGCTTTTTGGGACTTGATTCTCTGTCTTTTGTACCACATCTTTTTCATTTGTTGAATAGGACATTGTTATAGGAGATCTAATTTGTCTTCCCATCAATGCAGAGGGACTTTGCACTCTACCTGCATATGGAATGGTTCTATAACTCAGTAATAGTCTCAGTAGTTAGCTATGATCTCTAGATGGGGAAAATGCCTTCAACCCCATTTCACTGTCTACATCATTCTTTCTGCAATTCCATTTGATTGCAGTCATATGGTGGTGTTTTGTAAAGGAGGTATCCAGTTTGTTTTAACCATGAATACAAAATTATGGTGCATTGTAAGAGACTAACATTTCTGGTACCCCATTTCTGGAAAATATTACTCGTAATATTTGCTTTACCATAGCTGCTTAGACCCTAGCCACTTCAGGCCATCCAGAGAATGAGTTGGCCAAAATTAAAAATAATCCTATGACTTTATCAGGCACATGATCCATATGAACAAGGGCCCATGACTCTTTCTTTAGGCCATGAATGTATCTTGGTTTTCCGAAAGTTTTTTTTTTATTTCCATACACATTTTTCTATATCATGTGAATACCCAGGCCACCATGCTTCTAATTTTAAGTGTCTCTGTGTTGCTGTTATTCTATAATAAAAATTATCATGTACGCTTATTATGTCTTTTCTTAATCTCTCTGGTGGTATTAAAACATCTCCATGGCATATAGGACCCTTCTCTATTAACCTGTGCCTTATCTCTTTATTGGATCTCTCTGCCCAAGAACAATCACTCCATTTGATTCTTTTTATTCTATATGCAATTTTGCTTAATACTGGATCCTGTAAGGTTTCAAATGCAAGGAGTAAATGTATTACCCTTAAATTAAATTAAATTCCGGGAAGTGGGTCTATCTCCATATATAACTTACTATAAATAACTTTTTATTGTTCTTTTTTTAAATCACAAATAATAAATTAGTATTAAACTGTTTTCTACACTTTTACAAATTGATAATCCCCAGTGAGGATCAAATTCACAAGCAAAACTATATTATTAACCAATTCTATAGAAGGTATTCAACGTAACAAAATTAATTTCTTATTAAATAAAATTTCTCACGAATGTCAAATAATAACTGTAATAAAAAAAATTATATTATTTTATAGGCTAGAGCAGATATAATTCAATAATACCAGACTGATTGCCAAATTTACAATATTCATTAATATTATATCTTCTACATTGCAAATCATAAAAGATAAAATTTAAATATTAGTCTATATATTAGTTTAAAATAAAATTGTATTTTATGTAAAGAAAGAAAATGATCATACCGGTCATAATTTTTTGTTAGTCATAAAATAAAACATTACTTTATATCTAATGAAGGAGTGCTGAAAAGCTCAATCAAGAAGACTAAGAGCCATGAAATGTACATGCTTTTTTCACATATTCAGCTTGCAGTTCAAAAGATTTGGCACAATTTTCATGTTTCTTTAACGCTTCCAAAAAAATTCTTATTAGTCATTAAAATATTCCTTTACTGCTCTGAAGTATTTTTTTTTTTTTAAATTCTCTCTTTTTAATGTCATTTTAAGAATTGAAAATAGACAACAGTTAGATGGAATAAAATCTGGTAGTAAGGTGGATGGTCTATACATTTCAAATTCATTAAAAAATATCACTAGATCACTGAAAAATCAATTTGGAGATGCCTGATAGACATCATTTGTGGTCAGAATTCAAATATTTTGGCATCTACTTAATTCACAGTGTCTGTATACTCAACATTTTGTGAATTATCAATACAATTTATTCCATGAAAATCTCTAGTGTTTTAACAATTGTTTTGGTCAATATTCAATGATTTGCTAAAATTAGGTAAAAAACATGAACAATTTCAGAAGTTGACACCATTTTCTCAGAACTTGTCATCCAATGTTTACATCCTACACTTGTGGATTTCCTTTGACATTTATTATTATTTTACTCATTTTATTTTTGCAAAAACAGGGAATTCATGATGGTCCAGAAGACAATACTTGAAAATTCCACACTTTCCATTGACATAGTTAAGTTAATGATTTAAAACAAATTTAAAAAATAAATGAGGGATCCTGCAAATTGGCACTTTACAACATAATAGAACACTCTTTACTGTTACAAAAATAAGGCTCAGATTTTGGGAAGAACTTTTCAGCATGCCTTCTTCATAAGAAAACAAATCTCTCAACGTCTAAGAATAATAATACAAGCTTACCTGGTTGAGCAGCCATATTATTCATCCAGTATCCAGTAGAAGGAGCACTATTGCAGCCACCATGAGGAACCTGCCGTCCCTGAAGAGGTTGTCGTCGTGGGGATACCTGGGGACTACAGGGAGGAGAATGGAATGACACTTCCCTAGCAAAGCTTACGCTTTTCTTAGAACGCGCCATATCCTTCTCACTCCATGATACATTGTTGGATCCATACATTGGTGAGATAGCCACTGCACTTCCACTTCCAATACAATTTGAAGGTGACATCTCATCAGGTGATGCTGCAATTGCATCAAATGCTTCTCTGCTATCTTCAGGGCCATCAGCACCAGCCATACGGTCACGGTCACAGCCATATGAATGTCGGTGCTGTCTGGCAGCAACTGTGCAACTCTTGTTATCAGCCCATCCAGACTGACCATAAGGGTCGGAGAGTGACCTCTGACGTTTGCGCAGACAGGACTTCAGGGGGCGTTTATCCGGGCAGTACGTTTCTGCTAGGGTCAACCCCGTATTGCGCATACGGACACGCTGGACAGCAGCTTCCAACTGGCTTTTGTCGTCGAATATTTGATTGTCATAGTAGTTTTCACCTTGACACTTTACAAATTCTTCTCCATTTTCAATATCCTCTTCCATGCTCTTTTCAGGAGAGGTTGGGGTTTTCTCTTCGGCAACACTGTACAACGTCTCCGTTTGCACTGAAGTGCCACTTGAGGTTGAGGAGCTGCCAGCGCTCCACTTCTTCCAGGGTTTCTGGCGCGCATGGGCAGGGTGGCTCTCGTACTGGTACCGTTCATACCGTCGTTCAAGAATGCGTCCTTTACGTTGGGGTTCTTCTTCCTGTTGTCGTATGAGACGTGGAAGGGTCTCAAAGCCTGCACTGTTGTATACATATCTTGTGTCCAAAAATGCTGCACAACATGGCAAATTGGAGATGCTCCCAAAATTTCCATATCTATAATCAAGGTAACCAGGATCAATTCCAGATGAAGTTGAACTGGTGCTTAAACCACTACTACTTGAGTGCCAGTCGGCCCCCCGAGAGCCTCCAATTGGTCGGAACATGACTGGGCGTCGACTACAGAAAGGCCCTGATATATGCATAGCTTCTGGTCTCTGCAGTTTTTTAAGTTCTTGTAAAGTTTCTTTTTCTTCATTATTTGAAGATGTTCTATGTAGTCGAGGATTGATAAAAACTTGTTTTTCAAGTGAGTGTCTCCGCAGACCCTGAAGGTTTGGGCTTGGGAGGGTCAAGAAACTCAAATCTGGCAAAGACCGATGGGAGTAGAAAACTTCACGTGCAAACCTGCCAGGCATTCGGAAATTCTCTCCTGTTTTTTTTTCATTGTTGTCCATCATGTGACAATGACACCTAGGCAAGTAATTTGCATCAGGGACACGTGGCTTGCAGTTCCTCCTCAAGCCTGATGCCATGGAGCACTCATCATCAAAAGAGGTTTGAACTCCACAGTCTCTTGTGAGAGGTGGAAACTGAGCCGAGAAATTCTTTGTCCCCAACCATACGTTCACTGACTGCGGAGAGATGGCTGTAGCTTGGGAACGTTTGCAATTCACTGGTGTTTGGTAACAGGTAGATCTAAGCTCAAATGAATTGTTGTAGAGGTCTCTCTGTCCAGCATTTTCTTGAAGATTAACAGCAGTAACAGTGTGATAGTGCGAGTTTGATGTGTCCCACACAGTTTTCTCAAAGCAGATTGGAGAAAATCCATCTTCATGGCTTTTGGCAGAGTTGTTGTAGCCTTTATCATCACTGTTCACTGACCAATGTCCACTTCCAGGTCGACTTGATAAACTGCTATTTGGTGACCAGCCCGGAATGTGGATATCTGGAGAAAGGGTTTTACCCATGGCTTTCATCCGTTGATACATTTCAACAAGAGTGGCTGAGTAGCGCTTGTTCTCGCCTTTTTCTTCTTCACTACTCTCCAACTCTTTCTTACGTTCGGCAGCTACTTTCTGCCATGTATGCAGACATAAATCTGGCATACTAGAGCTTTTACCATTTATGTCAGTTGGTTTGGGCATTTGCTTTCCCTTGCGATACATATTCTTTATTTGTTTCCAGGACACCATTGTCTTTGGACGTTCTGATAAATTTACCTTATTCTTCAGGGAGCTAAAGGTCTGGAAACTGCAACTATTACGAGGCAAACTGTGTGACGTAATCCGTCCCTGGCTGCTGCATTCAGACATGCCTGATGAGGTGGATTCTTGATCAATCTCTTGAGGTTGTTCCGGCAATGATGAGAGGCGACCTACCAAACGTGACTTTGCCCCATGTTCTGTGCGCATAACACGCAGGGCGGTTGAGTAATTAGATGGAACATCTTCATGTCGGCAGAAGTGAAAACTATTGGAGCACACTTCTTCAGCTTCTTCTGCTGAAGAGGCAGAGCTTGGGTTGGTCCTTCCATCACTGTCATCGGATTCATGCCCCTGAGATGCAGCAACTGAAATGTCAACATCAGAATTACTGTTTTTGCTCTGTGAGCCAACAAATGATAAGCAATAATTTTCTTTTCGAAGGTGGCAATCCATCGCCAATTGTCCATCATCTGAATGGAGGGCATCTACAGATGTCTTGCTACCCTGAAGCTCAGCATTCCTTACAGCACGGTCAAGGCTGTCATTGAGTAGGTGACAAGGTGGTGCCTCACTGGTTGGAGTTGGAGTAAACAGTGGGTCACTACTCAATTCTAGCATTTCACTTGAGCACAACATGTCTCTTTCACTGGTAGAGATTTCCATTGAGTTTTGGTTATCAGAAAACTCCAACTCGCATTGGTCTTCAAATGGTGTAGGGTTAGCATCAGACGAGGACTTTAACGACTCAAAGCTCAGATAACTACCATTTAGCATTTGTGGAAGAATGAACATCTCATCACGCCCAATGTCTCCAATATCCATTGGGGGATTGCTCAAGTTGGGCTCAAACTGGACAGAAAAATCTTCATCATAGAAATATTCCAGAGCATCCTCTGGTGATTCATTACTTGTGCTACCAGAACTAGTCTTCATGGGCTTCTGCGACGCCGTGATAAACGAGTTGCTGCCTTCTGAAGCCTCCTTTGTCTTAAGGTTGACTTCATTCGAAGAATAGCCACTATCTGGCTCACAATCTGCAGGGGGTGAAAGCTTAGTTGGTGACAATTGCTTCCATGTGACCAGCTGGTTTTTGTTGACCTCACTACCCTCCCCCCAAATAACACCACTAGTGGGGTTCTCATCACCCGAAGAACCTCCACTGCTGCTGTTTTGGGAGAGGTTTCTCTGTTTGGTTGGTGAGAGGTCTTTCCAGGTAAGCTTGCTGGGGGGCTTACCTGTTGGCTCAGGACACACACTGCCACTGGTGGTCCTGGCATCCACCATGGAGTTGTTCATCTCAGTGTCCAAAAAGTTAGAACTTGGGGTAATGGCTTGCTTGTTGCCATGGTGATCTATAACATCAGGCATGGTGTTGGTCTGATTTTGATACATCCCGTGGAGCTGCAAGCCAAACCCCATATTGGTCCCTTCTTTAGGCGGAGATAAAATCCTCCATGGGTTCTGAAAGTAAAAAAAAAAAAATCAGTCTTTAAAAAATTAAGTTCTTTAATTCAGAATATTTCCTTGTTTATAATTTTTTTTAAATTAAATAATTAGCGATTCAAATCACTGCCATTACATAGTTAAATCACCTTTCACTTTCATATTGCAAAAATGCACAAAGAATATAAAATAAAATTACTTGGATTTACCCATAATTCCAGAGTAGCCATAATTTACAACTTATAAAATTTGGACAATGCAAAAAAGTATACATACACACTTGGAGTTATTCAGTATCTTATATTATTGGTCCTGATCTGGTGGCTCACTCAATCACTTGCCCACCGCCATAAGGTTGCCTCTCTGTACTTTTTTTTTATAAATACTGTCATGGTAAATGTTTGAATGAGCTCTTCGCTATGGTAACTAGGCTGTATAAATTTTATGTGCAATACGAAACATATATTAGAGCCAATTTTTGTTTTTTGTGGGGTGCACTGTTTTTCCCTGATATTATGATGGGGTACATATACATGTATATGAGTGTACAGGTATATATAATAATGTTTTGGTGTGGACTGTGTTGCTTCAGCTGTCTATGACTTTATCACTCTGGTCTGGTAATCATTGGATTGATGGAATCCGGGTTTCAGTTTTTAAAGGCAAGGATTCAAAATGTGTATGCGATAGCTTCCAAGTTATCACTATTCTTAAATCATTTGGTAAGTTCTTTACAAGGATCTTACTGAATGGGCTTAATAAAAAATGTACACCTAGTTATTCCAGGGTTAAGCACAGTGATTTTAGAGATGACAGGAGTACTATGGATATGATTTTCTCAGTAAGATAGTTGCAGGAGAAATGCATTGGACAGTGAGTACTATTGTACCAGGATTTCATGGATTTGACCAAAGCTTTTGACACCATAAATCACAATGCCTTGTGGAGGATTCTTTGTAAGATTGGCTGCCTGACTACTCTTACCAACTTAGTAAAACAGCTAAATACTGATATAAATGCTCACCTTACATTCAACAACTCACTTTTAGATGAGATTGCAGTGAAAAATGGAACAAGGTGACATTCTTACACCAACACTTTTCTCAATCTACATTGCTGTGCTCTTATCACTTAGACCTTTGAGGACAGTGAAGTAGGATTCTCCTTGAGATTTAGAACATCAGGAACAGTGTTTAATCTCAGAAGGTTCAAAACCAAATCTAAGAACTTTCAATGTCTAATCCAAGATTTGCTGTATGCTGAAGATGTTGTTTTTACTTTCATACAAATAACCTTATAAATATATGAATCCATTGCTTTTCCAACTTCACATAGGGATTATTAGCAACCAGAAGGACAACTTTCAATTCAAAATCAGTTACCAGGGTTAACATACATACATACATACATACATACATACAACATGGTACATAAAAAATAGACTTGTGTAATATGGATCATTAAAACATGCTTAAGTATTTACAGCATGTCCCACAGAGGATGAAATTCAATGGCTAAGATAAGTTTTCCTTTTGTCTATTCATTTAATGTCATCAAATATAAAAAGTTTTCAATTATTTTAAAATTTCAAAATATAAAAAAAAAATCTCTAAATCAATTTTTTGAAACGTTTGCTTTAAATACTCAGGCTATATAAATGCTTCTTTTTGTACATTAAATTTTATAAAAGCCTCAAAGAAAAGTTCAGTATTAATGTGACAGAATATGCCAAAATCCTCTTCAGCATTGATAGAATAGTCCAAATCAGCTTAATCATGCAACATTATTTCAATACTACTAACATTGCACATTGGATTTTGACTTGTACTTGCTGATTAGTATCAGCATTACAAAATTGTTCCCTAGATTCTTAACTATTTGTTAGATAGGCCATGATTTTGTGTAAACTCATTATTCAGGAATCTATTTTCCTAAAATTCCAAAGTTGGGTGTTGCACTCACAAAAAGTGAAGAATTGTTTTGAAGAATTTAGGGTTCTGTTTATCTGTTTGGATTACATTTTTTTTTTCATTTAACAGTATGAATCTTTCTTAAAGAAAGTGTGGAGTTTGAATCACATTTAGCAATTAGCCCATTGTATAACTTTTGGCACTAGTTAAGCATTACAGATGGTATAAAATCTAATAACAATTATTGATTAAAGGTCATAAGAAATAAAACCATATAGAATTAAGTCACTGTTTTTTATTCATCAGGGTACAATTATGGCATTTTGGACTTCAATTATTAAATAAGAACCAAAAGATACCTAGGTACCTTCTGTCTACTACCATTGCTGAAGTTGCTATCTTACCATCTTTATTATAATCATGAATTTGGAGACATAATAAATGTGGCAGGCAGTATATACTTGTACTCAGTAGAAACAGGGCAACTGAGCAGTACTAAATAAGAACTAGACATCCTTAGACATGGGCAGTGGAACAATAATAATCTACCTGAATAGATTAAATAAAGGGTTCCCTGTAGGTCACCCAGATCAATAAATATGTGATGAAGCCCAAAGGGCACAACAAGTGAAGCATTATGATAGCAACAACGATGAGGAATATAGTCCGCATGTAAATAATGATAACTCCTCATCCCAGAATTGTTTGAAATATCTTCAACCTCTTTTTGATTAAGTAGTAGAGATTCCAGATTGGTTAAGCATTTTACCTTACAGGGTATTCTACCAGACAAGATGGCTTTCACTTCTCAAGGTGTCAATGGTTATTGCCAAAAAAGTTTGTCAAGCTTTAGATAAAACTTGTGAAGCTCATGCTGTTGCTTTAGATATCTGAAAAACATTTGACAAGGTTTGGCACAGAAGTTGAAGGTTTATGATGTTTCTTGGTAAATTTTTGATTTTTATACAATCTTTATTAACAAATCACAAAATGAAGATGATCTTGAACAACCAGTCTTCTAGGTCTTTCTATATAAATACATGTGTTCCCCAGGACTATCTTCAAACTATTTTGTTCTTAATTTTTATCAATGACCTTCCTGATATTATCAGTTCTCAATTTGATTCTATGTCAATGAGACAACTATTTATTCCTGTCTTAATGGTAAGTTTGACAAGATTCTTTGATTGGTAATAAGTTTGATAAAGTCAAATTGGCAGCTGATGTCAAAAATTAACTTCAGTCTGTTATTAACTGGGGTAAGAAATGGCTTGTTAATTGTAACACCACCAAAACTAAACTAGTAACTTGGAAAACCTTTTTTGCATGGCTGATACTGATACTCTGCCTTCAATGGTCTAAGATTTTCCACTGATATGAATTGGAATAATTATATTGAATCAATTGCTAAGTCTGCTGCTAAGAAAGTTAGTACACTGTGTCATGTTATACAATTTTTACCACCTGAATCTAACTTGCACCTTATATACATCTACCGTCCATTCGTATATTGAATATTGTAGTCATATCTGATGTGCTTGTGCTATATATGGTGAGATTCTGGACAAAATCCAAAGAAGAATCTGCAATATTATCAATTGCAATCTGGCATCTTGGCTTCAATCACTTTCCCCACTATAGCTTCGTTGGGATATTTCTATAAATATTTTCATGCAATTGTTCTGATGAGCTTTCTTTTTTTGGTACCTGAATTTAAGTGCAGTACTAGATCGGTAGCTAAGTTTCATCATTTTACTGTTGAAATTACTCAAATTAACTATAAGTTCTATCCTAAATAGTTTCTTCACTCACACTTTTTGCCTATGGAACTCTCTTCCAGCTTCTCACTTTCTTGCCAATTACAATCTACAAAAATTTAAATGCAATGACAATCATAATTTTCTGTCTACTTGAATTCTGTTCTTTTTATTGTTTCAACACATGCACATATTAATATATATGTATGTATGTCTGTATGTATAAAATGCACATTCACACATAAAAAATCTGTGACTTCCATTAGTCTGTCTATCTGTCACACCCTCTACATTGATCGATCAAAACCAAATTTGGGGGAGAAGTGCAGGTAAGGAAGTCACATTTATGGTACAGTTGGTTTTACTAAGGTGCATAAAAACCACAAAGTAGGATTTTTGTCAAAGTATTCTTCCAAACAAATCAACTTATTCAAATTTCATTGATAGGTTTGCAAAATTGAATGAAAGAAAGAGTTTGTAAATCAGGACAAAAATGTTAGTAGTAACTTCAACAACACTAAATAGTGAGAGGATTTCAACACGTCAGAGTGTTGCAAAAATTCTAGTATGGTAAAAAAAAACAAGCATATAAAAAATAATCAAAGTATACATATACACAAGTAGAAAAGTAGAGAAATTCATCTAATTCTATCTTAACACTTAACTGTGTACAAACAATGATAATAATGACAATTATGACTTTATGTTAATCTCGAAATAAATTGTGTAATTAATACTTTATGCTTAAACCAATTTAACTTGAATAACTGAAATTGGATTGGAGATTCTGTATAATGGCAGTTCACCAGAAGGCATCATTGTTATTTAGTGCCATTTACTTTAATGGTATAATTGTTTCATAATCAGAGGTTAGTAATCAAACAATTTCTTCACTTAAAGATAGGTATTTTAATTACAATATAGAATAATCATTTATTTGTATGCTCACAAGTCTCATTGAAAATTAAAGCTGATGTTTGAGCTAGGATAATAGTAAAAGAGGCTTGTACACCATCATTCTCATCCTCTTAAATTATCTTTGTGCATAACAAGTAATTTTTGTCATGTAGCACATTAACAGACATCAGGGAATGCCAACTTGCTACATTTAATTATAGTGCTCCAGTTACAAGGCATGTCTTTCAGTTAATGAGATAATTGCTCTTGAGAAAGGTAAATAAGTAAATTTATAATTTTTTATATAATCAATTCACTCCAAGCAAAGCGATAATGCCACAAAGAAGCAAGGGACTACTGGGAGTGAAAAGGCATTAGAAGGAATTGGAAATCCAATCCTAAACAGGAAACAAAGAATAAACCTCTACTCCTGTTCAAAAAACTAGGGAGGAACCAGGGAGTGAACTGGACAAAAGGCAAACCTATCTACTCTTATTAAGGAAAAAAATCAATAACAAATGAGAATTTCAGAGTGTAGGCAGAGTTGTTACAAGTATAGAGTTGAAGTATAGTATTAATCATTATTCACTTTTCCACTTTATATTGTATTAATCACATCCCCATATTTTGGTTGAAGCAAGAATTATTTTAAAAATGGATTTTGCATCACAAAGGCAAGTATCAATTTTTTCACAGCCATTTTGTTAGATTTATCAAATAAAATTAGAATAAGCATACCTCCTATTCAATCACCAATCATTTATATTCAGCAGTACTTTTCATCTTTTCTAAAGTTTAACTTTTCTGAATACATATATTTACAAAATTTCATATTAAAATTTGAATCAATGCCATTGCACAAGCTCTACATGGAAGCAGCTACACTGATTTTAACAATTAGAAACTCCATCACTGACACTTGCATCTCTTTCAAAAACTGCCGTCAGGATTAAATAAAAACAAAATAAACTAAACATTTCACAAAAATTACAGGTAAGCAATGAGTTCCCACTGCATAAAATGACTAGAATTTACAGGTTAATAAATTAAAACTTTTGACATATCAACATCTTTATTAGTTATAAGAAACAATAGGTTTGTTCATAAAATTGATATAATAAATAAAACTTTCATTATCTTACAGATTTTGGAAACTACTAGAATATTATTAATTTTACTAACACCAAATTGACATTAACAAATATTTGTTACAAAAACAGGTACCCCCGATTTAGAAGAAATTAAAATCATAAATGCCAGGGTTGAAAATAAAATATGAATCTTTGAATATTTACATTTTTTGTATTATTAAAAAGAATGTTATCAATCATTTGTTTTAAGGCATAACTATATCTTAAACCAATTATTTTTAATAACATTTTTTAAATCATTGAAATTTTAATTAAAACTGTATATCATTCAGCTTGTACCTGTAACAAAGATCAGACTGACCCACATTATAAAATATGAATAGTATCATAAATTAACAAGCTTCCACAGACCCCCACCTATTAATAATATTTATTTATAAATGCCTTGATGCTTATTGCTGTCCTACTTGTTGGAAATCCTCTTCTGTATTTCCTGTCTTTAAGAACTCAAGCAAAATATCTAATCATTCTAACTATTGGTCTTCTAACTCTTTATGGTAAAGTACTAATCAACCCCAAATTGGTTAAGCTTCTTTTCTAGGACTTCTTTCAAACAAGCAATATGATTTTCACTTCTTCTGATGTGTTAATAGTTATTGAATATTATTGCTTTGGATATTTCAAAGGTATTTGACATACTGGTCTTCTTCAAAAGTTGAAATAATATGGTATTTCTAGACGAATATTTGATCTGATACAATCTTATCAAATCTTGAAATGAAAGTTGTATTGAACAGTCATTCTTATAGATCTTTTTGCATTAATGCAAGTGTCCTCCACAACTATATCCTTGGACCTATGTTGTTCCTAATTTTTATCAATAACCTTCCCGATAAGAAGTTCTCAACAATGTGCTAATGATACTAATACTTACTCCCATCTTAATGGTAAGTTTGATCAGTTCAATAAGGTCAAATTAGCAGCTAATCTCAGAAATGATTTACAATCTATTGTTAACTGGGAGAAAGAAATGGCTTTCTCCAGAAATGGCAAGAAACACCTCCAAAACAAAACTCACTTTTAATCATTTTAAAGAAAGATTATATTAAATCAATTGCTAAGCCTGCTGCTAGTAAAATTGGTTCGCTGTTGTGCTTAACAATTTTTCTCATCAGAATTTATCTTACACATTTATAAGACTATGCATTGAATATTGCTGCAACATTTGGTCTGGTACTTCTGCTATGTAAAGATTCTTGATAAAAACCAAAGAAGAATCTGCAATATTACCAATCCTAACCTAGCATCTCTGCTTCAGCCACTTTTCTACCACTACAATATAGCTTACCTGTGCCTTTCTATAAATATTTTCACAGACATTGTTCAGATCAGTTTTCCTCTTTTGTACCTAGACTTTACGAATTTAAATACAGTATTAGATTGGCAACTATGTCTCATAATTTTACAGTTGAAATTGCTAGAAGTAACTGTAAGTTCTGTGCCAACAATTTCTTCTCTTGAATTTCCCACTTGTAGAACTTTCTTCCGGTTTCTTGCTTTCCAGTCAACTTTGATATTCAAAAATTTAAATGCAATGTCATTCATTATCTTCTGTCTTCTTAATTCCCATTCTTTTATTGTTCTCTCTCCTTAATAAAGTTTTTCTTTTTCTCATATTCTTTCACATTCAGTAAACCCTTTTGACTTAATGCCTTGCTTTGGGTAAAATGATTTTAAAAAAATATTAAATATTAGCAATATTCTAAATGTAAATGGTTCAGCTTCTAAACTATATATGTTGATTCGCTGATTTTGTTTTATCTTATACACAATCATAAATTCAATTATTTAAACAGAGAAAAATGATTTTGAGTTTTATAGTAAGCATAAAACTGTCCTTGTTCCTTTACAAGTCATTTTTAAGAATCAAACTATCCTTAATGAAATAATTCCAGGCAGAATTCCAGAGATGACCGACTGTTTTTTATATTATTCATTAAGTATAAAATTAATCTCACCCCAAATTATACTGTTTTATAGTAAAATGTAAACCATAAAATTACTTGCAATTTCTAGATATATGAGGTTGAAAAGTTCTCAGAAGAGATTTTTAAAAGTGCATTGTTTGATCATTTGTTCAGAATTTTTGAAGTCGTTTAAACCAAAAACTTTTCAGCACTTCCTCACAGACAGTGATAATAGACAGATCACTGAGTGTTATTTATTTTTAGCTGGCTATCAACAGGATCCAATATCTAAAACAAAACAGCTTCCAGTTTCTCCTACACACTGACAATAATAGTTTTTTTTAATAGAATTAGAAAATAATGATGCTATAAGAAAGCAATGCTAATTAAACATATACATGTGTTCCAAATGATCTATGGTGTATTCTGAACTTCTCAAACATGTTTGGTAGAAGTCAGTCACAAATGGTTAATCAATACTTCATATATCAAATGCTCTCAGATTGTGAAATTGCAAATATTGATAGGATAATTTCAATAAAAATATTAAGACTTCACCTTCAAAGGAAAAACATTGTCTTAAGGAAACAAAATAAAACAAAGAGCAACTGGAATTCTTTTATGAATGTAACTACCTGGACATTTATTGAGAAGGAAAACAATATTAAATAATTATATTAAGTACTACAAGCCTCTATATTATTTATAAATAAAAAAAAATATTTCATTAATATTGAGTATGTGTATAAGAATTTTTGAATATACATATAACTTCATATAAATTGAGAAGAGTGATAATATACTATATAGTTTACAAAATTAGATAATTTATATGTATGCAAATCTATGAAAAAAGGTATTAAAAATAAAGATTTATGAGTATATAAGTAATAAGATGGTTTTCTGTCAGACATGACAATATCCTACTTATCTATTAAATACACACACACATTGTTTCCTCTGTACATTTGCATGTGTCTCTCTTCCTCTTCAAAGATGTATAAATAGGTTAGATATCACATTACAAGAATAAACCGATTTCAAAAGCCAATTGCTTTTTGCTCAGCAAGTGAATACTAAAGATTCCCTAACATAACTGACAGCTAATATTCACAGAGAAACATCACAAGACAATGCAACAATAGATTAAGACAGACTCTTTTACCAAAGACTCTCAAGATTTAATTTTTTATTAAAGATTAATTTTTCATAACTTGTGTAACACAGATGTTATAAGTAGAATAGAGAAGGGTTTCTATCAAAGCTTGAAATCAATGATTTAGCTCTTAATGAAATATGCTATTAATCTGAAACTATTATCTACAGCTATATTTTTTATATAGTATGATTCACATTACAATGTAATAATCATTGCAGTTATCATGAAGAAAATAGAGTAATGTTAAATCATGGTTCAAGAAAAATCAGTGTTTACAATGTTTATATTGTATTTGTTTGAAAATTACATTGTTGGATTCTCTTTTTGTGTATATGGGTGTTTAAACAAAAACACCCCAAAGGAAGTAAGGTAAAGTGATAAGCTAAAGAATTTGAATGAAAGAGTTGCTTTACAAAATGTATATATCTAAGATATATACACTTTAATGGCTTATCTATTAGAATGAGTTAATTCCATGTAGTGGGGAGGAGCTTTGTGTAAATATAAAAATATACAACTTAAAAAATATTTTACAAATACAAGATTATTTCACTTTTTTATTATATGAATTAAAATTAATGTTTATTCCTAGCATTAAAACAAATCTTTTAGCCTTACAATGTTCTAACCATATGGCTATCTACTGAGGGTTAAATTTACTAAATGAACCAAGTTTTTTCCATTTAAATGATTCACTAAATACAAAAAAATGTTAAATAATAGCTTTTAATTTTTGATGATTTTTAAATAACAAAATAATGCTCAGCTTTTAAATTAATACATGCAGATATTCCTATTCTCAAACTTTAGAAAAAAAAGCTTATTGGTGATTATTAAGTTTAAAAATTAGTACTAGAAATAAGAGATTAAACCTTTTAGATAAACCTACAATATCAAGGTTTCAGCTACATTTATCATCTAAATTTTAGTTTGATGATTCTTGCTGGATTGACACCATATGGAATACTTAAAATTATATCAGTTTGTCCTCTGGGAAGAAACTTGTTTTGTTTTTGGTAATTATTGCTGTATTTACAAAGTAAGTTATCTGCAGCATTAATTGCATGGATTGGTCAAGGGAAAAAGCACAAATTTGAAATTGGAGTGAATTTGGATGAAAAAAAAAAAAAAAATTAATTTTCATGAGTATTGACTGTCAAACTGAAATTTAATAAATATGCTTAATACCAAAGATGAATTCAATAATTTCATAATAAATCTGCTTTTACTTACTTTATTTACATTATTCAGACTGTTATCCTCATCTTCACAACGTTTTCGCTATTGTACGCTCTGGCCTTCTTCAGGTGATTGGAATTTCGAACAAAACAGTTTCCAAGGACACATGGCCCAGTGGATAAAAGCATTGGTTAGATTCAGTGACTAAACCCAAAGAGTTGCGAGTTCAATACCAGACTACTGCAGTGGTAAACAAAAACTTGGAGAGTTGAGTTAAAGGGAAATAACCGTGACATCCGGAAGGGTCATGTGAAACTAGAATAATCTACCCTGGTGGATGAAATAAAGGATCCAGTTTGAAATTCCAATCACCTGAAGAAAGTTGGAGTGTACAATGGCCGAAATGTTGCAAATATAGCAATGAAGAAGAGGATAACAGTCCCAATAATGTAAATAAAGTAAGCAATCATAATACTTCATCTCAGAGATATAGACAAAACTGCTTCATACTTAATTTCAGAAATATAGACATATACTGACAAAACTGCTTTTTTAATTTCAATGTTAAAATTAGAAAGATAAAGTTATAAATAAAATAGCTTTTTCTTTAGAGTAAAATAAAAATTATCAAAACATTTTTATTTTTCACTGTTTATATATAAAGTATAGATAAATTACTTAGTAAATTAACTTTCAACTTAAAAATCTATATACCTAAATCTTTAAGACAGGAAAATATCTGGCCTGTTATATTTTATATGCTACAATGAAACAGCTATTGATTTCTTAAAATTTCTTAAATATTTATTAAGTCAAAATATTCCATAAAAACTAATTGATGTAATGTCAGTAAGAACCACTTAATGTCATTGTATCTTGTATAAAATTGATCCCAAATTATAGTAGAAATCTGCTAATTAGGTTTAAATCATTATTCCCAAATCCCTCTGCTTTATCAGTGCTTTGTATGACTGATAAATAAGGCAAGGAAATCAACCAAGTAAAACCAAGTAAAAACTAACAAACAAAACTACTCAAGATTCTATATTTGACAATATATCAGGACAGAGAAAATCCTACATAGATGCATGTACAGACATGAACAGATGCAAACTATATATATATATATATATATATATATATATATATATATATATATATATAGGAAAATGATATATACATTTTTTATATATCAAGAACAATTTTAGGGAAATCTATGCCAAAGTGGAAAAGGTTTTTATGTAGCACATTAATGAAACTCTGAAGTCAGGATGCTAAAGGTAACATCAATCAGCTAAGTGACAAACCTTGTAGTTATATTTTATATATATATATGTACATACATACACAAAAACTGCTGACATAAACTGTTGACAGGTAAGTGCAGAGTGGTAAAATGTTCTTCTAAACAATTATAACTATATTGGTAAATATAGCAACAAAATTGAAAAAAAAAACAAAAGAAAAATAACTATCCCCTAAATTAATACCTTGAAAAATTAAGACAATTCCTCCCATAAGTTTTCATTTAGATTCAGATCAGGCCAATGACCAAGATAGAGCTTACATTTTTATCCTGAATATATTTCTGAATGAATTTAAAATTATGTTTTAGATCATTGTCAACTAAAAAGAAGAAAACAGAAAGAAAGAGTAATCAACTATGATATATGTAATATTATAATTATATTATATAGCTGTTACAGATAATTTTTCTTTTTTTCTAAGTTTTTCACACTTTAACAGGAGGACAATAAACAAGATTCATTTCTCTCTCCAGGGTCAAGATTTGTTTTTCTCTTCTTCCCACCATAAAATATAATTATTTCCACAATAATATTTTTCTCTATTTTATTTATTTTAACATTTAAAGATTTAAAGCACTAAAAAATAAGAACAACTTATCGCAAAAAAAATAAACCAGTAAGTAAATAAAATACCATCTCTTATAGTGAATCTCAAACCAAAGACTCAATCAGTTCAGCCTTACTGATGGAATACTCCTATGAAGGGGCAGTAGCTTGGAAATCTACCTAAGAGAAGGAAACTCCAACAAAAAACTATTAGGTTGGTGCAAAAATAATGACATAATAATGTCGTTTTTTGACGTATTTTTTAACATCAAAAAATGACATTATTACATCATTATTTTTGCACCAACCTAATACAACTACAGATGCATTTCTGCCTTGTTGGACCATGGCATATAAACCCTTGGTTCCAACAGTATTCTACCTTAAAACTTCTAATACAAAACTACGAGATATTCACTTGCCTCAGGCAACCAAAATGGAACAATTGTGTACAATCCTCCCAATCTTTTGTGATATCAAGCCATTTTAATATATATATATTTTTAAAAAAAAAGCTGTTCTGGAAGATAAAGTATAAGGAAATGTAATATTTAGAGTGATGTGGACTAATATTTTTCACCATTTAGGTTTTTAATCATACAGTGAGTTTGATACATTTATAAAAACTATAATCAATAACCCTTAAATTTAGCAATAAAAAAAAGTTAAAAAATTAAAAAATAAACACCTTTTATACAAGTACATACAGTATACCTATCCTTTTCATGAGTTACTTATATATTTTGGTTCCAAGTTAGCTGATGGACAAGTTTTTTATATCCTTATATATTGCACTAGATAATTTTGTAATGTTGAGCTACCATTGTTCATAGTATGAAGATCACATTAAGTCCCAATTTGGAAATAAACAATCAATACTTGAAAACAAAATATATTGGTCATGAAAATAAATTTATGACATACCTACAATTAAATAGCTATCCTGTCAATATTTCATTCTCACATTTGTTGCTCCAGTTTCATAGCAATAAAGAAGGCAAAAGTTTAATACCATCTAAACCATGATGTTACAGAAAACACCAAAATGGATAAAAGCAAATAGTTCTTAGAACTATAGTTAAATATACAGTATTCTCAAAAAATAACACCTAATTTAAAGCTGATATCTCTCTCATATATATATATATATATATATATATATATATATATATATGTATGTGTGTGTGTATGTGTGAAGAAATATAGTTTTAAGGTATACTATATTTATGATTTCAAGTGCTCAATATCAGAGAGAGAGTGTATATAAATGTAACATCAGATAATGGTGAAAAAATATATGAGTAACTGAAGGACCCTGGAAACAAAGAAACTATGGACACAAAACATCTTTCACAAGTAGTAAATATGCAAACATCACAATGCTTTCCAAGTATATATGGAAAATTAAAAGCAAAAAGCAAATCATATAAAAAATATCATGGAAAATAAGGAAAAGATCATCAGCCTACAACAATCAATCCAAAAACTGCAAATTCTGCTTGGAGGAAAAATTACCTATAATTACCTTCTCAGACCAAAACAAACTACTAAATAAATGATCAAAACTCATCTCAAAATGCAGACACAAAAACAAATTTTTACTATGTTACTTACAAATCAAATAATGAAAAGAATAAAAATAAATTAAATAAAAGACAAAACAAGTAAAATAAACCAATACAAATAAATAAAGTAAATAAGAAACCACTCCCACCAAAATAACCATCGGAATATGCACAATGCACCACTGACCCATATATACAAATAGTCGAGAAAAAACAACGCATGTTCCCTGATGATTACTTTTTGCACAAAAGTCTATTGCTTCAATGTTCACTCTTTTATATATATATATATATATATATATATATATAGATATCTCAAAATGAACAGTCAGATTTATAATCCAGAGTTCTTTTACATTTATTTTTAATAATAATTATAATATTATGCTCAATTAGAGCATAATATTATAATTATTTCTTAAAATTATGTATAATAATTTCTGAGTCACAATGAATACATAATTAAAATTAAAACATAATTATTATATATATATATTGTCATCCACAGAAAGACTGTTTCACAGCTCATCATTGTGACTACATATCCGATCGCTTCAAGCCAGGACAGAAACCAGACTGATTTAGCATCAGTTGGAGATTCTAACCCTGGAGGACCTAGTATATACATATAGGAAATTCTGAGTCACATGAATCTCCCCAGTCTCTATCTTAAAATCAACTTCAATGAGGCTGTTTGACCAACACAAAGACTG
>CAWVQA010000905.1:10000-12500 GCA_963932145.1 Acanthosepion lycidas
ACATATACATATATATACACGCATATACATATACATATATATATATATATATACACGCATATACATATACATATATATATATATACACGCATATACATATACATATATATATATATACACGCATATACATATACATATATATATATACACGCATATACATATACATATATATATATACACGCATATACATATACACATATATATATATATATGTACACGCATAGACATATACACACATATATATATATATGTACACGCATATACATATACACACATATATATATACGTACACGCATATACATATACATATACACACATATATATATATGTAGACACATATATATATATGTACACGCATATATATATATATATATATATATACACGCATATACATATACACACATATATATATATGTAGACACATATATATATATATGTACACGCATATATATATATATATATATATATATACACGCATATACATATACACACATATATATATATGTAGACACATATATATATATATGTACACGCATATATATATATATATATATATATACACGCATATACATATATATATATATATATATATATATATATATATATACACGCATATACATATACACACATATACATATCAAACAAACGTTTGAACGAAAGTAGTAAAATAATCTACAGGGTTTGTAAGGAAATCTACGGCGTGAAAGAGGAAAATGATAAGACACCACCCAAAAAGAACAGGCGTCAACGGTTAATGCAAGATTTGAGAAACAAAAAAAGAAATCTAAAACGACAAATCCGTTTCGCAAATTTAGACGAGAAAGAAGGCTTGCTTAAAATCTGGCAGGCCCTTAAACAGAAGCACAACGCTCTTAGCAGAGCTGAAAATTTAAGAAAGAAACGAGTGAAACGAAGGAAAGACCAAGAGCGTTTCTTCCAGGAACCGTATAAATATGCGAGGAATATATTTGATCAACCAAGATCAGGTGTGCTTAAAATAGTGGAAAATATTCTAGAGGAACATTTAAGAGGTATGTACTCTGATCCTAAACGACTTATTCCTCTCGATCATAATAGCAACTTATTTTGGCCAGCCGTTCCTAAAGTGAAGTTTGATATGAAACCACCTACACGCGAAGAAATAAAAAGTAGGAATAAATCTGCACCTGGCCCTAACGGAATACCTTTCCTTTTGTACAAAAAATGTCCTACTCTTCTTAAATGGTTACATACTAACTTAAAATTAGCATGGAAAAATTACCATATCAGCCAACAGTGGATGATAGCGGAAGGGGTGTACATACCCAAAGAAAAGAATTCCAAGGACATCAGTCAATTTCGGCCAATTTCGCTTCTCAATGTAGAAGGAAAGATATTTTTCGCAGTTTTGGCATCGAGGTTGACCAAATACCTTCTCGATAATGAGTATATCGATACATCAGTACAGAAGGGTGGTGTCCCAGGAATAGCTGGTTGCTTAGAGCATGGAAGCATGATCTGGGAGGCCATTCAAAAAGCAAAAATTAAAAGGAAAGATTTGGATGTCATTTGGTTGGATTTAGCTAATGCCTATGGATCAGTACCTCACCAAATGATACAATTATCATTACAAATGTACCATATTCCTGAGGAAGTATCTATTATGCTAGGAACTTATTTTGATGGTTTCCTCATGCGTTTCACTACAAAAGACTTTACGACTAAGTGGAACAGACTTGAAGTTGGAATTGCGATGGGATGTACAGTGTCACCAATACTTTTCGTTCTAGCAATGCAACTGATTCTCAAAGCGACAAACGACAAGGCTGATGTTGTTGAGCTTGGTGGAGTTTGTCAAATGCCACCAGTGAAGGCGTTCATGGATGACACTACAATCCTCTCATCCAAAGTAAGTTCAACTCGCAAGATATTAAGCTTGATGGACGACCTGATAAGTTGGTGTAGAATGAAATTTAAACCAAACAAGTCCAGAAGTCTTTCTCTTAGAAAAGGAAAGTTGAACAAAAACATAAATTTTGTAGTAGGTGGCCAAAGAGTCCCTACTGTATCAGAAAAATCAGTGAAAAGTTTAGGTCGGTGGTACGATCAATCCTTAAAAGATACCAACCAAGTAAAAGAAACATCCAGGTCATTACAAGAAGATCTCCATAAGATAGATCTTTGTCCTCTAAAAGGAAAATACAAAGTATGGTGCTTAGAGCATGTGCTCATTCCAATGCTACTATGGCCCATACTTGTGTACAAATTTGGAATGAGTACAATTGAGTCAATGGAAAGGAAAATAAACAAATATATCCGGAAATGGTTGGGTTTGCCTGCAGGTTTGTCTGATATCGCTTTGTACTGCAGACAAGCAAAACTAAAGTTGCCATTTAAATCGATTGTGGAAGAGTATAAATCTGGAAAAATTAGACTGCAAATGATGTTGGATGATTCCAAGGATAAAGCAATAAAAGCTTTAAAACCTACGTTAAAAACAGGGAGAAAGTGGAAGGTCAGA
>CAWVQA010000906.1:0-240730 GCA_963932145.1 Acanthosepion lycidas
AAATGACAAATCTTAATCGACTTTTTTTTACCGTACCCAAATAACGTGAACTGGGAACCCAAAGTTGAAGCTTCAAACGGCAATTTAAGGCATTTCTCTTGCAGCTAGACTACAGGAAGTGGGGTTTATCATATTCTCAAACTCATTGTGCATCGAATAGGCTAATAAAATCACTACCAAAAATGACAAATCTTAATCGACTTTTTTTACCATACCCAAATAACGTGAACTGGGAACCCAAAGTTGAAGCTTCAAACGGCAATTTAAGGCATTTCTCTTGCAGCTAGACTACCGGAAGTGGGGTTTATCAGATTCTCCAACTCATTGTGCATCGAATAGGCTAATAAAATCACTACCAAAAATGACAAATCTTAATCGACTTTTTTTTACCATACCCAAATAACGTGAACTGGGAACCCAAAGTTGAAGCTTCAAACGGCAATTTAAGGCATTTCTCTTGCAGCTAGACTACCGGAAGTGGGGTTTATCAGATTCTCCAACTCATTGTGCATCTAATAGGCTAATAAAATCACTACCAAAATGACAAATCTTAATCGACTTTTTTTTACCATACCCAAATAACGTGAACTGGGAACCCAAAGTTGAAGCTTCAAACGGCAATTTAAGGCATTTCTCTTGCAGCTAGACTACCGGAAGTGGGGTTTATCAGATTCTCCAACTCATTGTGCATCTAATAGGCGAATAAAATCACTAACAAAAATGACAAATCTTAATCGACTTTTTTTTACCATACCCAAATAACGTGAACTGGGAACCCAAAGTTGAAGCTTCAAACGGCAATTTAAGGCATTTCTCTTGCAGCTAGACTACCGGAAGTGGGTTTTATCAGATTCTCAAACTCATTGTGCATCGAATAGGCTAATAAAATCACTACCAAAAATGACAAATCTTAATCGACTTTTTTTTACCATACCCAAATAACGTGAACTGGGAACCCAAAGTTGAAGCTTCAAACGGCAATTTAAGGCATTTCTCTTGCAGCTAGACTACCGGAAGTGGGGTTTATCAGATTCTCAAACTCATTGTGCATCGAATAGGCTAATAAAATCACCACCAAAAATGACAAATCTTAATCGACTTTTTTTTACCATACCCAAATAACGTGAACTGGGAACCCAAAGTTGAAGCTTCAAACGGCAATTTAAGGCATTTCTCTTGCAGCTAGACTACCGGAAGTGGGGTTTATCATATTCTCCAACTCATTGTGCATCGAATAGGCTAATAAAATCACTACCAAAAATGACAAATCTTAATCGACTTTTTTTTACCGTACCCAAATAACGTGAACTGGGAACCCAAAGTTGAAGCTTCAAACGGCAATTTAAGGCATTTCTCTTGCAGCTAGACTACCGGAAGTGGGGTTTATCAGATTCTCCAACTCATTGTGCATCGAATAGGCTAATAAAATCACTACCAAAAATGACAAATCTTAATCGACTTTTTTTTACCATACCCAAATAACGTGAACTGGGAACCCAAAGTTGAAGCTTCAAACGGCAATTTAAGGCATTTCTCTTGCAGCTAGACTACCGGAAGTGGGGTTTATCAGATTCTCCAACTCATTGTGCATCTAATAGGCTAATAAAATCACTACCAAAAATGACAAATCTTAATCGACTTTTTTTTACCATACCCAAATAACGTGAACTGGGAACCCAAAGTTGAAGCTTCAAACGGCAATTTAAGGCATTTCTCTTGCAGCTAGACTACCGGAAGTGGGGTTTATCAGATTCTCAAACTCATTGTGCATCTAATAGGCGAATAAAATCACTACCAAAAATGACAAATCTTAATCGACTTTTTTTTACCATACCCAAATAACGTGAACTGGGAACCCAAAGTTGAAGCTTCAAACGGCAATTTAAGGCATTTCTCTTGCAGCTAGACTACCGGAAGTGGGTTTTATCAGATTCTCAAACTCATTGTGCATCGAATAGGCTAATAAAATCACTACCAAAAATGACAAATCTTAATCGACTTTTTTTACCATACCCAAATAACGTGAACTGGGAACCCAAAGTTGAAGCTTCAAACGGCAATTTAAGGCATTTCTCTTGCAGCTAGACTACCGGAAGTGGGGTTTATCAGATTCTCCAACTCATTGTGCATCGAATAGGCTAATAAAATCACCACCAAAAATGACAAATCTTAATCGACTTTTTTTTACCATACCCAAATAACGTGAACTGGGAACCCAAAGTTGAAGCTTCAAACGGCAATTTAAGGCATTTCTCTTGCAGCTAGACTACCGGAAGTGGGGTTTATCATATTCTCCAACTCATTGTGCATCGAATAGGCTAATAAAATCACTACAAAAATGACAAATCTTAATCGACTTTTTTTTACCATACCCAAATAACGTGAACTGGGAACCCAAAGTTGAAGCTTCAAACGGCAATTTAAGGCATTTCTCTTGCAGCTAGACTACCGGAAGTGGGGTTTATCATATTCTCAAACTCATTGTGCATCGAATAGGCTAATAAAATCACTACCAAAAATGACAAATCTTAATCGACTTTTTTTTACCGTACCCAAATAACGTGAACTGGGAACCCAAAGTTGAAGCTTCAAACGGCAATTTAAGGCATTTCTCTTGCAGCTAGACTACCGGAAGTGGGGTTTATCAGATTCTCCAACTCATTGTGCATCGAATAGGCTAATAAAATCACTACCAAAAATGACAAATCTTAATCGACTTTTTTTTACCATACCCAAATAACGTGAACTGGGAACCCAAAGTTGAAGCTTCAAACGGCAATTTAAGGCATTTCTCTTGCAGCTAGACTACCGGAAGTGCGGTTTATCAGATTCTCCAACTCATTGTGCATCGAATAGGCTAATAAAATCACTACCAAAAATGACAAATCTTAATCGACTTTTTTTTACCATACCCAAATAACGTGAACTGGGAACCCAAAGTTGAAGCTTCAAACGGCAATTTAAGGCATTTCTCTTGCAGCTAGACTACCGGAAGTGGGGTTTATCAGATTCTCAAACTCATTGTGCATCGAATAGGCTAATAAAATCACTACCAAAAATGACAAATCTTAATCGACTTTTTTTTACCATACCCAAATAACGTGAACTGGGAACCCAAAGTTGAAGCTTCAAACGGCAATTTAAGGCATTTCTCTTGCAGCTAGACTACCGGAAGTGGGGTTTATCATATTCTCAAACTCATTGTGCATCGAATAGGCTAATAAAATCACTACCAAAAATGACAAATCTTAATCGACTTTTTTTTACCGTACCCAAATAACGTGAACTGGGAACCCAAGTTGAAGCTTCAAACGGCAATTTAAGGCATTTCTCTTGCAGCTAGACTACCGGAAGTGGGGTCTATCATATTCTCAAACTCATTGTGCATCGAATAGGCTAATAAAATCACTACCAAAAATGACAAATCTTAATCGACTTTTTTTTACCATACCCAAATAACGTGAACTGGGAACCCAAAGTTGAAGCTTCAAACGGCAATTTAAGGCATTTCTCTTGCAGCTAGACTACCGGAAGTGGGGTTTATCAGATTCTCCAACTCATTGTGCATCGAATAGGCTAATAAAATCACTACCAAAAATGACAAATCTTAATCGACTTTTTTTTACCATACCCAAATAACGTGAACTGGGAACCCAAAGTTGAAGCTTCAAACGGCAATTTAAGGCATTTCTCTTGCAGCTAGACTACCGGAAGTGGGGTTTATCAGATTCTCCAACTCATTGTGCATCGAATAGGCTAATAAAATCACTACCAAAAATGACAAATCTTAATCGACTTTTTTTTACCATACCCAAATAACGTGAACTGGGAACCCAAAGTTGAAGCTTCAAACGGCAATTTAAGGCATTTCTCTTGCAGCTAGACTACCGGAAGTGGGGTTTATCAGATTCTCCAACTCATTGTGCATCTAATAGGCGAATAAAATCACTACCAAAAATGACAAATCTTAATCGACTTTTTTTTACCATACCCAAATAACGTGAACTGGGAACCCAAAGTTGAAGCTTCAAACGGCAATTTAAGGCATTTCTCTTGCAGCTAGACTACCGGAAGTGGGGTTTATCAGATTCTCCAACTCATTGTGCATCGAATAGGCTAATAAAATCACCACCAAAAATGACAAATCTTAATCGACTTTTTTTTACCATACCCAAATAACGTGAACTGGGAACCCAAAGTTGAAGCTTCAAACGCCAATTTAAGGCATTTCTCTTGCAGCTAGACTACCGGAAGTGGGGTTTATCATATTCTCCAACTCATTGTGCATCGAATAGGCTAATAAAATCACTACCAAAAATGACAAATCTTAATCGACTTTTTTTTACCATACCCAAATAACGTGAACTGGGAACCCAAAGTTGAAGCTTCAAACGGCAATTTAAGGCATTTCTCTTGCAGCTAGACTACCGGAAGTGGGGTTTATCAGATTCTCAAACTCATTGTGCATCGAATAGGCTAATAAAATCACTACCAAAAATGACAAATCTTAATCGACTTTTTTTTACCGTACCCAAATAACGTGAACTGGGAACCCAAAGTTGAAGCTTCAAACGGCAATTTAAGGCATTTCTCTTGCAGCTAGACTACCGGAAGTGGGGTTTATCAGATTCTCCAACTCATTGTGCATCGAATAGGCTAATAAAATCACTACCAAAAATGACAAATCTTAATCGACTTTTTTTTACCATACCCAAATAACGTGAACTGGGAACCCAAAGTTGAAGCTTCAAACGGCAATTTAAGGCATTTCTCTTGCAGCTAGACTACCGGAAGTGGGTTTTATCAGATTCTCAAACTCATTGTGCATCGAATAGGCTAATAAAATCACTACCAAAAATGACAAATCTTAATCGACTTTTTTTTACCATACCCAAATAACGTGAACTGGGAACCCAAAGTTGAAGCTTCAAACGGCAATTTAAGGCATTTCTCTTGCAGCTAGACTACCGGAAGTGGGGTTTATCAGATTCTCCAACTCATTGTGCATCGAATAGGCTAATAAAATCACCACCAAAATGACAAATCTTAATCGACTTTTTTTTACCATACCCAAATAACGTGAACTGGGAACCCAAAGTTGAAGCTTCAAACGGCAATTTAAGGCATTTCTCTTGCAGCTAGACTACCGGAAGTGGGGTTTATCATATTCTCCAACTCATTGTGCATCGAATAGGCTAATAAAATCACCACCAAAAATGACAAATCTTAATCGACTTTTTTTTACGATACCCAAATAACGTGAACTGGGAACCCAAAGTTGAAGCTTCAAACGGCAATTTAAGGCATTTCTCTTGCAGCTAGACTACCGGAAGTGGGGTTTATCAGATTCTCAAACTCATTGTGCATCGAATAGGCTAATAAAATCACTACCAAAAATGACAAATCTTAATCGACTTTTTTTTACCGTACCCAAATAACGTGAACTGGGAACCCAAAGTTGAAGCTTCAAACGGCAATTTAAGGCATTTCTCTTGCAGCTAGACTACAGGAAGTGGGGTTTATCATATTCTCAAACTCATTGTGCATCGAATAGGCTAATAAAATCACTACCAAAAATGACAAATCTTAATCGACTTTTTTTTACCATACCCAAATAACGTGAACTGGGAACCCAAAGTTGAAGCTTCAAACGGCAATTTAAGGCATTTCTCTTGCAGCTAGACTACCGGAAGTGGGGTTTATCAGATTCTCCAACTCATTGTGCATCGAATAGGCTAATAAAATCACTACCAAAAATGACAAATCTTAATCGACTTTTTTTTACCATACCCAAATAACGTGAACTGGGAACCCAAAGTTGAAGCTTCAAACGGCAATTTAAGGCATTTCTCTTGCAGCTAGACTACCGGAAGTGGGGTTTATCAGATTCTCCAACTCATTGTGCATCTAATAGGCTAATAAAATCACTACCAAAAATGACAAATCTTAATCGACTTTTTTTTACCATACCCAAATAACGTGAACTGGGAACCCAAAGTTGAAGCTTCAAACGGCAATTTAAGGCATTTCTCTTGCAGCTAGACTACCGGAAGTGGGGTTTATCAGATTCTCCAACTCATTGTGCATCTAATAGGCGAATAAAATCACTAACAAAAATGACAAATCTTAATCGACTTTTTTTTACCATACCCAAATAACGTGAACTGGGAACCCAAAGTTGAAGCTTCAAACGGCAATTTAAGGCATTTCTCTTGCAGCTAGACTACCGGAAGTGGATTTTATCAGATTCTCAAACTCATTGTGCATCGAATAGGCTAATAAAATCACTACCAAAAATGACAAATCTTAATCGACTTTTTTTTACCATACCCAAATAACGTGAACTGGGAACCCAAAGTTGAAGCTTCAAACGGCAATTTAAGGCATTTCTCTTGCAGCTAGACTACCGGAAGTGGGGTTTATCAGATTCTCAAACTCATTGTGCATCGAATAGGCTAATAAAATCACCACCAAAAATGACAAATCTTAATCGACTTTTTTTTACCATACCCAAATAACGTGAACTGGGAACCCAAAGTTGAAGCTTCAAACGGCAATTTAAGGCATTTCTCTTGCAGCTAGACTACCGGAAGTGGGGTTTATCATATTCTCCAACTCATTGTGCATCGAATAGGCTAATAAAATCACTACCAAAAATGACAAATCTTAATCGACTTTTTTTTACCGTACCCAAATAACGTGAACTGGGAACCCAAAGTTGAAGCTTCAAACGGCAATTTAAGGCATTTCTCTTGCAGCTAGACTACCGGAAGTGGGGTTTATCAGATTCTCCAACTCATTGTGCATCGAATAGGCTAATAAAATCACTACCAAAAATGACAAATCTTAATCGACTTTTTTTTACCATACCCAAATAACGTGAACTGGGAACCCAAAGTTGAAGCTTCAAACGGCAATTTAAGGCATTTCTCTTGCAGCTAGACTACCGGAAGTGGGGTTTATCAGATTCTCCAACTCATTGTGCATCTAATAGGCTAATAAAATCACTACCAAAAATGACAAATCTTAATCGACTTTTTTTTACCATACCCAAATAACGTGAACTGGGAACCCAAAGTTGAAGCTTCAAACGGCAATTTAAGGCATTTCTCTTGCAGCTAGACTACCGGAAGTGGGGTTTATCAGATTCTCAAACTCATTGTGCTTCTAATAGGCGAATAAAATCACTACCAAAAATGACAAATCTTAATCGACTTTTTTTTACCATACCCAAATAACGTGAACTGGGAACCCAAAGTTGAAGCTTCAAACGGCAATTTAAGGCATTTCTCTTGCAGCTAGACTACCGGAAGTGGGTTTTATCAGATTCTCAAACTCATTGTGCATCGAATAGGCTAATAAAATCACTACCAAAAATGACAAATCTTAATCGACTTTTTTTTACCATACCCCAAATAACGTGAACTGGGAACCCAAAGTTGAAGCTTCAAACGGCAATTTAAGGCATTTCTCTTGCAGCTAGACTACCGGAAGTGGGGTTTATCAGATTCTCCAACTCATTGTGCATCGAATAGGCTAATAAAATCACCACCAAAAATGACAAATCTTAATCGACTTTTTTTTACCATACCCAAATAACGTGAACTGGGAACCCAAAGTTGAAGCTTCAAACGGCAATTTAAGGCATTTCTCTTGCAGCTAGACTACCGGAAGTGGGGTTTATCATATTCTCCAACTCATTGTGCATCGAATAGGCTAATAAAATCACTACCAAAAATGACAAATCTTAATCGACTTTTTTTTACCATACCCAAATAACGTGAACTGGGAACCCAAAGTTGAAGCTTCAAACGGCAATTTAAGGCATTTCTCTTGCAGCTAGACTACCGGAAGTGGGGTTTATCATATTCTCAAACTCATTGTGCATCGAATAGGCTAATAAAATCACTACCAAAAATGACAAATCTTAATCGACTTTTTTTTACCGTACCCAAATAACGTGAACTGGGAACCCAAAGTTGAAGCTTCAAACGGCAATTTAAGGCATTTCTCTTGCAGCTAGACTACCGGAAGTGGGGTTTATCAGATTCTCCAACTCATTGTGCATCGAATAGGCTAATAAAATCACTACCAAAAATGACAAATCTTAATCGACTTTTTTTTACCATACCCAAATAACGTGAACTGGGAACCCAAAGTTGAAGCTTCAAACGGCAATTTAAGGCATTTCTCTTGCAGCTAGACTACCGGAAGTGGGGTTTATCAGATTCTCCAACTCATTGTGCATCGAATAGGCTAATAAAATCACTACCAAAAATGACAAATCTTAATCGACTTTTTTTTACCATACCCAAATAACGTGAACTGGGAACCCAAAGTTGAAGCTTCAAACGGCAATTTAAGGCATTTCTCTTGCAGCTAGACTACCGGAAGTGGGGTTTATCAGATTCTCAAACTCATTGTGCATCGAATAGGCTAATAAAATCACTACCAAAAATGACAAATCTTAATCGACTTTTTTTTACCATACCCAAATAACGTGAACTGGGAACCCAAAGTTGAAGCTTCAAACGGCAATTTAAGGCATTTCTCTTGCAGCTAGACTACCGGAAGTGGGGTTTATCATATTCTCAAACTCATTGTGCATCGAATAGGCTAATAAAATCACTACCAAAAATGACAAATCTTAATCGACTTTTTTTTACCGTACCCAAATAACGTGAACTGGGAACCCAAAGTTGAAGCTTCAAACGGCAATTTAAGGCATTTCTCTTGCAGCTAGACTACCGGAAGTGGGGTCTATCATATTCTCAAACTCATTGTGCATCGAATAGGCTAATAAAATCACTACCAAAAATGACAAATCTTAATCGACTTTTTTTTACCATACCCAAATAACGTGAACTGGGAACCCAAAGTTGAAGCTTCAAACGGCAATTTAAGGCATTTCTCTTGCAGCTAGACTACCGGAAGTGGGGTTTATCAGATTCTCCAACTCATTGTGCATCGAATAGGCTAATAAAATCACTACCAAAAATGACAAATCTTAATCGACTTTTTTTTACCATACCCAAATAACGTGAACTGGGAACCCAAAGTTGAAGCTTCAAACGGCAATTTAAGGCATTTCTCTTGCAGCTAGACTACCGGAAGTGGGGTTTATCAGATTCTCCAACTCATTGTGCATCGAATAGGCTAATAAAATCACTACCAAAAATGACAAATCTTAATCGACTTTTTTTTACCATACCCAAATAACGTGAACTGGGAACCCAAAGTTGAAGCTTCAAACGGCAATTTAAGGCATTTCTCTTGCAGCTAGACTACCGGAAGTGGGGTTTATCAGATTCTCCAACTCATTGTGCATCTAATAGGCGAATAAAATCACTACCAAAAATGACAAATCTTAATCGACTTTTTTTTACCATACCCAAATAACGTGAACTGGGAACCCAAAGTTGAAGCTTCAAACGGCAATTTAAGGCATTTCACTTGCAGCTAGACTACCGGAAGTGGGGTTTATCAGATTCTCCAACTCATTGTGCATCGAATAGGCTAATAAAATCACCACCAAAAATGACAAATCTTAATCGACTTTTTTTACCATACCCAAATAACGTGAACTGGGAACCCAAAGTTGAAGCTTCAAACGGCAATTTAAGGCATTTCTCTTGCAGCTAGACTACCGGAAGTGGGGTTTATCATATTCTCCAACTCATTGTGCATCGAATAGGCTAATAAAATCACTACCAAAAATGACAAATCTTAATCGACTTTTTTTTACCATACCCAAATAACGTGAACTGGGAACCCAAAGTTGAAGCTTCAAACGGCAATTTAAGGCATTTCTCTTGCAGCTAGACTACCGGAAGTGGGGTTTATCAGATTCTCAAACTCATTGTGCATCGAATAGGCTAATAAAATCACTACCAAAAAATGACAAATCTTAATCGACTTTTTTTTACCGTACCCAAATAACGTGAACTGGGAACCCAAAGTTGAAGCTTCAAACGGCAATTTAAGGCATTTCTCTTGCAGCTAGACTACCGGAAGTGGGGTTTATCAGATTCTCCAACTCATTGTGCATCGAATAGGCTAATAAAATCACTACCAAAAATGACAAATCTTAATCGACTTTTTTTTACCATACCCAAATAACGTGAACTGGGAACCCAAAGTTGAAGCTTCAAACGGCAATTTAAGGCATTTCTCTTGCAGCTAGACTACCGGAAGTGGGGTTTATCAGATTCTCAAACTCATTGTGCATCGAATAGGCTAATAAAATCACTACCAAAAATGACAAATCTTAATCGACTTTTTTTTACCGTACCCAAATAACGTGAACTGGGAACCCAAAGTTGAAGCTTCAAACGGCAATTTAAGGCATTTCTCTTGCAGCTAGACTACAGGAAGTGGGGTTTATCATATTCTCAAACTCATTGTGCATCGAATAGGCTAATAAAATCACTACCAAAAATGACAAATCTTAATCGACTTTTTTTTACCATACCCAAATAACGTGAACTGGGAACCCAAAGTTGAAGCTTCAACTTTGGGTTCCCAGTTCACGTTATTTGGGTACGGTAAAAAAAAGTCGATTAAGATTTGTCATTTTTGGTAGTGATTTTATTAGCCTATTCGATGCACAATGAGTTTGAGAATCTGATAAACCCCACTTCCGGTAGTCTAGCTGCAAGAGAAATGCCTTAAATTGCCGTTTGAAGCTTCAACTTTGGGTTCCCAGTTCACGTTATTTGGGTATGGTAAAAAAAAGTCGATTAAGATTTGTCATTTTTGGTAGTGATTTTATTAGCCTATTCGATGCACAATGAGTTGGAGAATCTGATAAACCCCACTTCCGGTAGTCTAGCTGCAAGAGAAATGCCTTAAATTGCCGTTTGAAGCTTCAACTTTGGGTTCCCAGTTCACGTTATTTGGGTACGGTAAAAAAAAGTCGATTAAGATTTGTCATTTTGGTAGTGATTTTATTAGCCTATTCGATGCACAATGAGTTTGAGAATCTGATAAACCCCACTTCCGGTAGTCTAGCTGCAAGAGAAATGCCTTAAATTGCCGTTTTGAAGCTTCAACTTTGGGTTCCCAGTTCACGTTATTTGGGTATGGTAAAAAAAAGTCGATTAAGATTTGTCATTTTTGGTAGTGATTTTATTAGCCTATTCGATGCACAATGAGTTGGAGAATATGATAAACCCCACTTCCGGTAGTCTAGCTGCAAGAGAAATGCCTTAAATTGCCGTTTGAAGCTTCAACTTTGGGTTCCCAGTTCACGTTATTTGGGTATGGTAAAAAAAAGTCGATTAAGATTTGTCATTTTTGGTGGTGATTTTATTAGCCTATTCGATGCACAATGAGTTGGAGAATCTGATAAACCCCACTTCCGGTAGTCTAGCTGCAAGTGAAATGCCTTAAATTGCCGTTTGAAGCTTCAACTTTGGGTTCCCAGTTCACGTTATTTGGGTATGGTAAAAAAAAGTCGATTAAGATTTGTCATTTTTGGTAGTGATTTTATTCGCCTATTAGATGCACAATGAGTTGGAGAATCTGATAAACCCCACTTCCGGTAGTCTAGCTGCAAGAGAAATGCCTTAAATTGCCGTTTGAAGCTTCAAACTTTGGGTTCCCAGTTCACGTTATTTGGGTATGGTAAAAAAAAGTCGATTAAGATTTGTCATTTTTGGTAGTGATTTTATTAGCCTATTCGATGCACAATGAGTTGGAGAATCTGATAAACCCCACTTCCGGTAGTCTAGCTGCAAGAGAAATGCCTTAAATTGCCGTTTGAAGCTTCAACTTTGGGTTCCCAGTTCACGTTATTTGGGTATGGTAAAAAAAAGTCGATTAAGATTTGTCATTTTTGGTAGTGATTTTATTAGCCTATTCGATGCACAATGAGTTGGAGAATCTGATAAACCCCACTTCCGGTAGTCTAGCTGCAAGAGAAATGCCTTAAATTGCCGTTTGAAGCTTCAACTTTGGGTTCCCAGTTCACGTTATTTGGGTATGGTAAAAAAAAGTCGATTAAGATTTGTCATTTTTGGTAGTGATTTTATTAGCCTATTCGATGCACAATGAGTTTGAGAATATGATAGACCCCACTTCCGGTAGTCTAGCTGCAAGAGAAATGCCTTAAATTGCCGTTTGAAGCTTCAACTTTGGGTTCCCAGTTCACGTTATTTGGGTACGGTAAAAAAAAGTCGATTAAGATTTGTCATTTTTGGTAGTGATTTTATTAGCCTATTCGATGCACAATGAGTTTGAGAATATGATAAACCCCACTTCCGGTAGTCTAGCTGCAAGAGAAATGCCTTAAATTGCCGTTTGAAGCTTCAACTTTGGGTTCCCAGTTCACGTTATTTGGGTATGGTAAAAAAAAGTCGATTAAGATTTGTCATTTTTGGTAGTGATTTTATTAGCCTATTCGATGCACAATGAGTTTGAGAATCTGATAAACCCCACTTCCGGTAGTCTAGCTGCAAGAGAAATGCCTTAAATTGCCGTTTGAAGCTTCAACTTTGGGTTCCCAGTTCACGTTATTTGGGTATGGTAAAAAAAAGTCGATTAAGATTTGTCATTTTTGGTAGTGATTTTATTAGCCTATTCGATGCACAATGAGTTGGAGAATCTGATAAACCCCACTTCCGGTAGTCTAGCTGCAAGAGAAATGCCTTAAATTGCCGTTTGAAGCTTCAACTTTGGGTTCCCAGTTCACGTTATTTGGGTATGGTAAAAAAAAGTCGATTAAGATTTGTCATTTTTGGTAGTGATTTTATTAGCCTATTCGATGCACAATGAGTTGGAGAATCTGATAAACCCCACTTCCGGTAGTCTAGCTGCAAGAGAAATGCCTTAAATTGCCGTTTGAAGCTTCAACTTTGGGTTCCCAGTTCACGTTATTTGGGTACGGTAAAAAAAAGTCGATTAAGATTTGTCATTTTTGGTAGTGATTTTATTAGCCTATTCGATGCACAATGAGTTTGAGAATATGATAAACCCCACTTCCGGTAGTCTAGCTGCAAGAGAAATGCCTTAAATTGCCGTTTGAAGCTTCAACTTTGGGTTCCCAGTTCACGTTATTTGGGTATGGTAAAAAAAAGTCGATTAAGATTTGTCATTTTTGGTAGTGATTTTATTAGCCTATTCGATGCACAATGAGTTGGAGAATATGATAAACCCCACTTCCGGTAGTCTAGCTGCAAGAGAAATGCCTTAAATTGCCGTTTGAAGCTTCAACTTTGGGTTCCCAGTTCACGTTATTTGGGTATGGTAAAAAAAAGTCGATTAAGATTTGTCATTTTTGGTGGTGATTTTATTAGCCTATTCGATGCACAATGAGTTGGAGAATCTGATAAACCCCACTTCCGGTAGTCTAGCTGCAAGAGAAATGCCTTAAATTGCCGTTTGAAGCTTCAACTTTGGGTTCCCAGTTCACGTTATTTGGGTATGGTAAAAAAAAGTCGATTAAGATTTGTCATTTTTGGTAGTGATTTTATTAGCCTATTCGATGCACAATGAGTTTGAGAATCTGATAAAACCCACTTCCGGTAGTCTAGCTGCAAGAGAAATGCCTTAAATTGCCGTTTGAAGCTTCAACTTTGGGTTCCCAGTTCACGTTATTTGGGTATGGTAAAAAAAAGTCGATTAAGATTTGTCATTTTTGGTAGTGATTTTATTCGCCTATTAGAAGCACAATGAGTTTGAGAATCTGATAAACCCCACTTCCGGTAGTCTAGCTGCAAGAGAAATGCCTTAAATTGCCGTTTGAAGCTTCAACTTTGGGTTCCCAGTTCACGTTATTTGGGTATGGTAAAAAAAAGTCGATTAAGATTTGTCATTTTTGGTAGTGATTTTATTAGCCTATTAGATGCACAATGAGTTGGAGAATCTGATAAACCCCACTTCCGGTAGTCTAGCTGCAAGAGAAATGCCTTAAATTGCCGTTTGAAGCTTCAACTTTGGGTTCCCAGTTCACGTTATTTGGGTATGGTAAAAAAAAGTCGATTAAGATTTGTCATTTTTGGTAGTGATTTTATTAGCCTATTCGATGCACAATGAGTTGGAGAATCTGATAAACCCCACTTCCGGTAGTCTAGCTGCAAGAGAAATGCCTTAAATTGCCGTTTGAAGCTTCAACTTTGGGTTCCCAGTTCACGTTATTTGGGTACGGTAAAAAAAAGTCGATTAAGATTTGTCATTTTTGGTAGTGATTTTATTAGCCTATTCGATGCACAATGAGTTGGAGAATATGATAAACCCCACTTCCGGTAGTCTAGCTGCAAGAGAAATGCCTTAAATTGCCGTTTGAAGCTTCAACTTTGGGTTCCCAGTTCACGTTATTTGGGTATGGTAAAAAAAAGTCGATTAAGATTTGTCATTTTTGGTGGTGATTTTATTAGCCTATTCGATGCACAATGAGTTTGAGAATCTGATAAACCCCACTTCCGGTAGTCTAGCTGCAAGAGAAATGCCTTAAATTGCCGTTTGAAGCTTCAACTTTGGGTTCCCAGTTCACGTTATTTGGGTATGGTAAAAAAAAGTCGATTAAGATTTGTCATTTTTGGTAGTGATTTTATTAGCCTATTCGATGCACAATGAGTTTGAGAATCTGATAAAATCCACTTCCGGTAGTCTAGCTGCAAGAGAAATGCCTTAAATTGCCGTTTGAAGCTTCAACTTTGGGTTCCCAGTTCACGTTATTTGGGTATGGTAAAAAAAAGTCGATTAAGATTTGTCATTTTTGTTAGTGATTTTATTCGCCTATTAGATGCACAATGAGTTGGAGAATCTGATAAACCCCACTTCCGGTAGTCTAGCTGCAAGAGAAATGCCTTAAATTGCCGTTTGAAGCTTCAACTTTGGGTTCCCAGTTCACGTTATTTGGGTATGGTAAAAAAAAGTCGATTAAGATTTGTCATTTTTGGTAGTGATTTTATTAGCCTATTAGATGCACAATGAGTTGGAGAATCTGATAAACCCCACTTCCGGTAGTCTAGCTGCAAGAGAAATGCCTTAAATTGCCGTTTGAAGCTTCAACTTTGGGTTCCCAGTTCACGTTATTTGGGTATGGTAAAAAAAAGTCGATTAAGATTTGTCATTTTTGGTAGTGATTTTATTAGCCTATTCGATGCACAATGAGTTGGAGAATCTGATAAACCCCACTTCCGGTAGTCTAGCTGCAAGAGAAATGCCTTAAATTGCCGTTTGAAGCTTCAACTTTGGGTTCCCAGTTCACGTTATTTGGGTATGGTAAAAAAAAAGTCGATTAAGATTTGTCATTTTTGGTAGTGATTTTATTAGCCTATTCGATGCACAATGAGTTTGAGAATATGATAAACCCCACTTCCTGTAGTCTAGCTGCAAGAGAAATGCCTTAAATTGCCGTTTGAAGCTTCAACTTTGGGTTCCCAGTTCACGTTATTTGGGTACGGTAAAAAAAAGTCGATTAAGATTTGTCATTTTTGGTAGTGATTTTATTAGCCTATTCGATGCACAATGAGTTTGAGAATCTGATAAACCCCACTTCCGGTAGTCTAGCTGCAAGAGAAATGCCTTAAATTGCCGTTTGAAGCTTCAACTTTGGGTTCCCAGTTCACGTTATTTGGGTATCGTAAAAAAAAGTCGATTAAGATTTGTCATTTTTGGTGGTGATTTTATTAGCCTATTCGATGCACAATGAGTTGGAGAATATGATAAACCCCACTTCCGGTAGTCTAGCTGCAAGAGAAATGCCTTAAATTGCCGTTTGAAGCTTCAACTTTGGGTTCCCAGTTCACGTTATTTGGGTATGGTAAAAAAAAGTCGATTAAGATTTGTCATTTTTGGTGGTGATTTTATTAGCCTATTCGATGCACAATGAGTTGGAGAATCTGATAAACCCCACTTCCGGTAGTCTAGCTGCAAGAGAAATGCCTTAAATTGCCGTTTGAAGCTTCAACTTTGGGTTCCCAGTTCACGTTATTTGGGTATGGTAAAAAAAAGTCGATTAAGATTTGTCATTTTTGGTAGTGATTTTATTAGCCTATTCGATGCACAATGAGTTTGAGAATCTGATAAAACCCACTTCCGGTAGTCTAGCTGCAAGAGAAATGCCTTAAATTGCCGTTTGAAGCTTCAACTTTGGGTTCCCAGTTCACGTTATTTGGGTATGGTAAAAAAAAGTCGATTAAGATTTGTCATTTTTGGTAGTGATTTTATTAGCCTATTCGATGCACAATGAGTTGGAGAATCTGATAAACCCCACTTCCGGTAGTCTAGCTGCAAGAGAAATGCCTTAAATTGCCGTTTGAAGCTTCAACTTTGGGTTCCCAGTTCACGTTATTTGGGTACGGTAAAAAAAAGTCGATTAAGATTTGTCATTTTTGGTAGTGATTTTATTAGCCTATTCGATGCACAATGAGTTTGAGAATCTGATAAACCCCACTTCCGGTAGTCTAGCTGCAAGAGAAATGCCTTAAATTGCCGTTTGAAGCTTCAACTTTGGGTTCCCAGTTCACGTTATTTGGGTATGGTAAAAAAAAGTCGATTAAGATTTGTCATTTTTGGTAGTGATTTTATTAGCCTATTCGATGCACAATGAGTTGGAGAATATGATAAACCCCACTTCCGGTAGTCTAGCTGCAAGAGAAATGCCTTAAATTGGCGTTTGAAGCTTCAACTTTGGGTTCCCAGTTCACGTTATTTGGGTATGGTAAAAAAAAGTCGATTAAGATTTGTCATTTTTGGTGGTGATTTTATTAGCCTATTCGATGCACAATGAGTTGGAGAATCTGATAAACCCCACTTCCGGTAGTCTAGCTGCAAGAGAAATGCCTTAAATTGCCGTTTGAAGCTTCAACTTTGGGTTCCCAGTTCACGTTATTTGGGTATGGTAAAAAAAAGTCGATTAAGATTTGTCATTTTTGGTAGTGATTTTATTCGCCTATTAGATGCACAATGAGTTGGAGAATCTGATAAACCCCACTTCCGGTAGTCTAGCTGCAAGAGAAATGCCTTAAATTGCCGTTTGAAGCTTCAACTTTGGGTTCCCAGTTCACGTTATTTGGGTATGGTAAAAAAAAGTCGATTAAGATTTGTCATTTTTGGTAGTGATTTTATTAGCCTATTCGATGCACAATGAGTTGGAGAATCTGATAAACCCCACTTCCGGTAGTCTAGCTGCAAGAGAAATGCCTTAAATTGCCGTTTGAAGCTTCAACTTTGGGTTCCCAGTTCACGTTATTTGGGTATGGTAAAAAAAAGTCGATTAAGATTTGTCATTTTTGGTAGTGATTTTATTAGCCTATTCGATGCACAATGAGTTGGAGAATCTGATAAACCCCACTTCCGGTAGTCTAGCTGCAAGAGAAATGCCTTAAATTGCCGTTTGAAGCTTCAACTTTGGGTTCCCAGTTCACGTTATTTGGGTATGGTAAAAAAAAGTCGATTAAGATTTGTCATTTTTGGTAGTGATTTTATTAGCCTATTCGATGCACAATGAGTTTGAGAATATGATAGACCCCACTTCCGGTAGTCTAGCTGCAAGAGAAATGCCTTAAATTGCCGTTTGAAGCTTCAACTTGGGTTCCCAGTTCACGTTATTTGGGTACGGTAAAAAAAAGTCGATTAAGATTTGTCATTTTTGGTAGTGATTTTATTAGCCTATTCGATGCACAATGAGTTTGAGAATATGATAAACCCCACTTCCGGTAGTCTAGCTGCAAGAGAAATGCCTTAAATTGCCGTTTGAAGCTTCAACTTTGGGTTCCCAGTTCACGTTATTTGGGTATGGTAAAAAAAAGTCGATTAAGATTTGTCATTTTTGGTAGTGATTTTATTAGCCTATTCGATGCACAATGAGTTTGAGAATCTGATAAACCCCACTTCCGGTAGTCTAGCTGCAAGAGAAATGCCTTAAATTGCCGTTTGAAGCTTCAACTTTGGGTTCCCAGTTCACGTTATTTGGGTATGGTAAAAAAAAGTCGATTAAGATTTGTCATTTTTGGTAGTGATTTTATTAGCCTATTCGATGCACAATGAGTTGGAGAATCTGATAAACCGCACTTCCGGTAGTCTAGCTGCAAGAGAAATGCCTTAAATTGCCGTTTGAAGCTTCAACTTTGGGTTCCCAGTTCACGTTATTTGGGTATGGTAAAAAAAAGTCGATTAAGATTTGTCATTTTTGGTAGTGATTTTATTAGCCTATTCGATGCACAATGAGTTGGAGAATCTGATAAACCCCACTTCCGGTAGTCTAGCTGCAAGAGAAATGCCTTAAATTGCCGTTTGAAGCTTCAACTTTGGGTTCCCAGTTCACGTTATTTGGGTACGGTAAAAAAAAGTCGATTAAGATTTGTCATTTTTGGTAGTGATTTTATTAGCCTATTCGATGCACAATGAGTTTGAGAATATGATAAACCCCACTTCCGGTAGTCTAGCTGCAAGAGAAATGCCTTAAATTGCCGTTTGAAGCTTCAACTTTGGGTTCCCAGTTCACGTTATTTGGGTATGGTAAAAAAAAGTCGATTAAGATTTGTCATTTTTGGTAGTGATTTTATTAGCCTATTCGATGCACAATGAGTTGGAGAATATGATAAACCCCACTTCCGGTAGTCTAGCTGCAAGAGAAATGCCTTAAATTGCCGTTTGAAGCTTCAACTTTGGGTTCCCAGTTCACGTTATTTGGGTATGGTAAAAAAAAGTCGATTAAGATTTGTCATTTTTGGTGGTGATTTTATTAGCCTATTCGATGCACAATGAGTTGGAGAATCTGATAAACCCCACTTCCGGTAGTCTAGCTGCAAGAGAAATGCCTTAAATTGCCGTTTGAAGCTTCAACTTTGGGTTCCCAGTTCACGTTATTTGGGTATGGTAAAAAAAAGTCGATTAAGATTTGTCATTTTTGGTAGTGATTTTATTAGCCTATTCGATGCACAATGAGTTTGAGAATCTGATAAAACCCACTTCCGGTAGTCTAGCTGCAAGAGAAATGCCTTAAATTGCCGTTTGAAGCTTCAACTTTGGGTTCCCAGTTCACGTTATTTGGGTATGGTAAAAAAAAGTCGATTAAGATTTGTCATTTTTGGTAGTGATTTTATTCGCCTATTAGATGCACAATGAGTTTGAGAATCTGATAAACCCCACTTCCGGTAGTCTAGCTGCAAGAGAAATGCCTTAAATTGCCGTTTGAAGCTTCAACTTTGGGTTCCCAGTTCACGTTATTTGGGTATGGTAAAAAAAAGTCGATTAAGATTTGTCATTTTTGGTAGTGATTTTATTAGCCTATTAGATGCACAATGAGTTGGAGAATCTGATAAACCCCACTTCCGGTAGTCTAGCTGCAAGAGAAATGCCTTAAATTGCCGTTTGAAGCTTCAACTTTGGGTTCCCAGTTCACGTTATTTGGGTATGGTAAAAAAAAGTCGATTAAGATTTGTCATTTTTGGTAGTGATTTTATTAGCCTATTCGATGCACAATGAGTTGGAGAATCTGATAAACCCCACTTCCGGTAGTCTAGCTGCAAGAGAAATGCCTTAAATTGCCGTTTGAAGCTTCAACTTTGGGTTCCCAGTTCACGTTATTTGGGTACGGTAAAAAAAAGTCGATTAAGATTTGTCATTTTTGGTAGTGATTTTATTAGCCTATTCGATGCACAATGAGTTGGAGAATATGATAAACCCCACTTCCGGTAGTCTAGCTGCAAGAGAAATGCCTTAAATTGCCGTTTGAAGCTTCAACTTTGGGTTCCCAGTTCACGTTATTTGGGTATGGTAAAAAAAAGTCGATTAAGATTTGTCATTTTTGGTGGTGATTTTATTAGCCTATTCGATGCACAATGAGTTTGAGAATCTGATAAACCCCACTTCCGGTAGTCTAGCTGCAAGAGAAATGCCTTAAATTGCCGTTTGAAGCTTCAACTTTGGGTTCCCAGTTCACGTTATTTGGGTATGGTAAAAAAAAGTCGATTAAGATTTGTCATTTTTGGTAGTGATTTTATTAGCCTATTCGATGCACAATGAGTTTGAGAATCTGATAAAACCCACTTCCGGTAGTCTAGCTGCAAGAGAAATGCCTTAAATTGCCGTTTGAAGCTTCAACTTTGGGTTCCCAGTTCACGTTATTTGGGTATGGTAAAAAAAAGTCGATTAAGATTTGTCATTTTTGTTAGTGATTTTATTCGCCTATTAGATGCACAATGAGTTGGAGAATCTGATAAACCCCACTTCCGGTAGTCTAGCTGCAAGAGAAATGCCTTAAATTGCCGTTTGAAGCTTCAACTTTGGGTTCCCAGTTCACGTTATTTGGGTATGGTAAAAAAAAGTCGATTAAGATTTGTCATTTTTGGTAGTGATTTTATTAGCCTATTAGATGCACAATGAGTTGGAGAATCTGATAAACCCCACTTCCGGTAGTCTAGCTGCAAGAGAAATGCCTTAAATTGCCGTTTGAAGCTTCAACTTTGGGTTCCCAGTTCACGTTATTTGGGTATGGTAAAAAAAAGTCGATTAAGATTTGTCATTTTTGGTAGTGATTTTATTAGCCTATTCGATGCACAATGAGTTGGAGAATCTGATAAACCCCACTTCCGGTAGTCTAGCTGCAAGAGAAATGCCTTAAATTGCCGTTTGAAGCTTCAACTTTGGGTTCCCAGTTCACGTTATTTGGGTATGGTAAAAAAAAGTCGATTAAGATTTGTCATTTTTGGTAGTGATTTTATTAGCCTATTCGATGCACAATGAGTTTGAGAATATGATAAACCCCACTTCCTGTAGTCTAGCTGCAAGAGAAATGCCTTAAATTGCCGTTTGAAGCTTCAACTTTGGGTTCCCAGTTCACGTTATTTGGGTACGGTAAAAAAAAGTCGATTAAGATTTGTCATTTTTGGTAGTGATTTTATTAGCCTATTCGATGCACAATGAGTTTGAGAATCTGATAAACCCCACTTCCGGTAGTCTAGCTGCAAGAGAAATGCCTTAAATTGCCGTTTGAAGCTTCAACTTTGGGTTCCCAGTTCACGTTATTTGGGTATCGTAAAAAAAAGTCGATTAAGATTTGTCATTTTTGGTGGTGATTTTATTAGCCTATTCGATGCACAATGAGTTGGAGAATATGATAAACCCCACTTCCGGTAGTCTAGCTGCAAGAGAAATGCCTTAAATTGCCGTTTGAAGCTTCAACTTTGGGTTCCCAGTTCACGTTATTTGGGTATGGTAAAAAAAAGTCGATTAAGATTTGTCATTTTTGGTGGTGATTTTATTAGCCTATTCGATGCACAATGAGTTGGAGAATCTGATAAACCCCACTTCCGGTAGTCTAGCTGCAAGTGAAATGCCTTAAATTGCCGTTTGAAGCTTCAACTTTGGGTTCCCAGTTCACGTTATTTGGGTATGGTAAAAAAAAGTCGATTAAGATTTGTCATTTTTGGTAGTGATTTTATTAGCCTATTCGATGCACAATGAGTTTGAGAATCTGATAAAACCCACTTCCGGTAGTCTAGCTGCAAGAGAAATGCCTTAAATTGCCGTTTGAAGCTTCAACTTTGGGTTCCCAGTTCACGTTATTTGGGTATGGTAAAAAAAAGTCGATTAAGATTTGTCATTTTTGGTAGTGATTTTATTAGCCTATTAGATGCACAATGAGTTGGAGAATCTGATAAACCCCACTTCCGGTAGTCTAGCTGCAAGAGAAATGCCTTAAATTGCCGTTTGAAGCTTCAACTTTGGGTTCCCAGTTCACGTTATTTGGGTACGGTAAAAAAAAGTCGATTAAGATTTGTCATTTTTGGTAGTGATTTTATTAGCCTATTCGATGCACAATGAGTTGGAGAATCTGATAAACCCCACTTCCGGTAGTCTAGCTGCAAGAGAAATGCCTTAAATTGCCGTTTGAAGCTTCAACTTTGGGTTCCCAGTTCACGATATTTGGGTACGGTAAAAAAAAGTCGATTAAGATTTGTCATTTTTGGTAGTGATTTTATTAGCCTATTCGATGCACAATGAGTTTGAGAATATGATAAACCCCACTTCCGGTAGTCTAGCTGCAAGAGAAATGCCTTAAATTGCCGTTTGAAGCTTCAACTTTGGGTTCCCAGTTCACGTTATTTGGGTATGGTAAAAAAAAGTCGATTAAGATTTGTCATTTTTGGTAGTGATTTTATTAGCCTATTCGATGCACAATGAGTTGGAGAATATGATAAACCCCACTTCCGGTAGTCTAGCTGCAAGAGAAATGCCTTAAATTGCCGTTTGAAGCTTCAACTTTGGGTTCCCAGTTCACGTTATTTGGGTATGGTAAAAAAAAGTCGATTAAGATTTGTCATTTTTGGTGGTGATTTTATTAGCCTATTCGATGCACAATGAGTTGGAGAATCTGATAAACCCCACTTCCGGTAGTCTAGCTGCAAGAGAAATGCCTTAAATTGCCGTTTGAAGCTTCAACTTTGGGTTCCCAGTTCACGTTATTTGGGTATGGTAAAAAAAAGTCGATTAAGATTTGTCATTTTTGGTAGTGATTTTATTAGCCTATTCGATGCACAATGAGTTTGAGAATCTGATAAAACCCACTTCCGGTAGTCTAGCTGCAAGAGAAATGCCTTAAATTGCCGTTTGAAGCTTCAACTTTGGGTTCCCAGTTCACGTTATTTGGGTATGGTAAAAAAAAGTCGATTAAGATTTGTCATTTTTGGTAGTGATTTTATTCGCCTATTAGATGCACAATGAGTTTGAGAATCTGATAAACCCCACTTCCGGTAGTCTAGCTGCAAGAGAAATGCCTTAAATTGCCGTTTGAAGCTTCAACTTTGGGTTCCCAGTTCACGTTATTTGGGTATGGTAAAAAAAAGTCGATTAAGATTTGTCATTTTTGGTAGTGATTTTATTAGCCTATTAGATGCACAATGAGTTGGAGAATCTGATAAACCCCACTTCCGGTAGTCTAGCTGCAAGAGAAATGCCTTAAATTGCCGTTTGAAGCTTCAACTTTGGGTTCCCAGTTCACGTTATTTGGGTATGGTAAAAAAAAGTCGATTAAGATTTGTCATTTTTGGTAGTGATTTTATTAGCCTATTCGATGCACAATGAGTTGGAGAATCTGATAAACCCCACTTCCGGTAGTCTAGCTGCAAGAGAAATGCCTTAAATTGCCGTTTGAAGCTTCAACTTTGGGTTCCCAGTTCACGTTATTTGGGTACGGTAAAAAAAAGTCGATTAAGATTTGTCATTTTTGGTAGTGATTTTATTAGCCTATTCGATGCACAATGAGTTGGAGAATATGATAAACTCCACTTCCGGTAGTCTAGCTGCAAGAGAAATGCCTTAAATTGCCGTTTGAAGCTTCAACTTTGGGTTCCCAGTTCACGTTATTTGGGTATGGTAAAAAAAAGTCGATTAAGATTTGTCATTTTTGGTGGTGATTTTATTAGCCTATTCGATGCACAATGAGTTTGAGAATCTGATAAACCCCACTTCCGGTAGTCTAGCTGCAAGACAAATGCCTTAAATTGCCGTTTGAAGCTTCAACTTTGGGTTCCCAGTTCACGTTATTTGGGTATGGTAAAAAAAAGTCGATTAAGATTTGTCATTTTTGGTAGTGATTTTATTAGCCTATTCGATGCACAATGAGTTTGAGAATCTGATACAACCCACTTCCGGTAGTCTAGCTGCAAGAGAAATGCCTTAAATTGCCGTTTGAAGCTTCAACTTTGGGTTCCCAGTTCACGTTATTTGGGTATGGTAAAAAAAAGTCGATTAAGATTTGTCATTTTTGTTAGTGATTTTATTCGCCTATTAGATGCACAATGAGTTGGAGAATCTGATAAACCCCACTTCCGGTAGTCTAGCTGCAAGAGAAATGCCTTAAATTGCCGTTTGAAGCTTCAACTTTGGGTTCCCAGTTCACGTTATTTGGGTATGGTAAAAAAAAGTCGATTAAGATTTGTCATTTTTGGTAGTGATTTTATTAGCCTATTAGATGCACAATGAGTTGGAGAATCTGATAAACCCCACTTCCAGTAGTCTAGCTGCAAGAGAAATGCCTTAAATTGCCGTTTGAAGCTTCAACTTTGGGTTCCCAGTTCACGTTATTTGGGTATGGTAAAAAAAAGTCGATTAAGATTTGTCATTTTTGGTAGTGATTTTATTAGCCTATTCGATGCACAATGAGTTGGAGAATCTGATAAACCCCACTTCCGGTAGTCTAGCTGCAAGAGAAATGCCTTAAATTGCCGTTTGAAGCTTCAACTTTGGGTTCCCAGTTCACGTTATTTGGGTATGGTAAAAAAAAGTCGATTAAGATTTGTCATTTTTGGTAGTGATTTTATTAGCCTATTCGATGCACAATGAGTTTGAGAATATGATAAACCCCACTTCCTGTAGTCTAGCTGCAAGAGAAATGCCTTAAATTGCCGTTTGAAGCTTCAACTTTGGGTTCCCAGTTCACGTTATTTGGGTACGGTAAAAAAAAGTCGATTAAGATTTGTCATTTTTGGTAGTGATTTTATTAGCCTATTCGATGCACAATGAGTTTGAGAATCTGATAAACCCCACTTCCGGTAGTCTAGCTGCAAGAGAAATGCCTTAAATTGCCGTTTGAAGCTTCAACTTTGGGTTCCCAGTTCACGTTATTTGGGTATGGTAAAAAAAAGTCGATTAAGATTTGTCATTTTTGGTAGTGATTTTATTAGCCTATTCGATGCACAATGAGTTGGAGAATCTGATAAACCCCACTTCCGGTAGTCTAGCTGCAAGAGAAATGCCTTAAATTGCCGTTTGAAGCTTCAACTTTGGGTTCCCAGTTCACGTTATTTGGGTACGGTAAAAAAAAGTCGATTAAGATTTGTCATTTTTGGTAGTGATTTTATTAGCCTATTCGATGCACAATGAGTTTGAGAATCTGATAAACCCCACTTCCGGTAGTCTAGCTGCAAGAGAAATGCCTTAAATTGCCGTTTGAAGCTTCAACTTTGGGTTCCCAGTTCACGTTATTTGGGTATGGTAAAAAAAAGTCGATTAAGATTTGTCATTTTTGGTAGTGATTTTATTAGCCTATTCGATGCACAATGAGTTGGAGAATATGATAAACCCCACTTCCGGTAGTCTAGCTGCAAGAGAAATGCCTTAAATTGCCGTTTGAAGCTTCAACTTTGGGTTCCCAGTTCACGTTATTTGGGTATGGTAAAAAAAAGTCGATTAAGATTTGTCATTTTTGGTGGTGATTTTATTAGCCTATTCGATGCACAATGAGTTGGAGAATCTGATAAACCCCACTTCCGGTAGTCTAGCTGCAAGAGAAATGCCTTAAATTGCCGTTTGAAGCTTCAACTTTGGGTTCCCAGTTCACGTTATTTGGGTATGGTAAAAAAAAGTCGATTAAGATTTGTCATTTTTGGTAGTGATTTTATTCGCCTATTAGATGCACAATGAGTTGGAGAATCTGATAAACCCCACTTCCGGTAGTCTAGCTGCAAGAGAAATGCCTTAAATTGCCGTTTGAAGCTTCAACTTTGGGTTCCCAGTTCACGTTATTTGGGTATGGTAAAAAAAAGTCGATTAAGATTTGTCATTTTTGGTAGTGATTTTATTAGCCTATTCGATGCACAATGAGTTGGAGAATCTGATAAACCCCACTTCCGGTAGTCTAGCTGCAAGAGAAATGCCTTAAATTGCCGTTTGAAGCTTCAACTTTGGGTTCCCAGTTCACGTTATTTGGGTATGGTAAAAAAAAGTCGATTAAGATTTGTCATTTTTGGTAGTGATTTTATTAGCCTATTCGATGCACAATGAGTTGGAGAATATGATAAACCCCACTTCCGGTAGTCTAGCTGCAAGAGAAATGCCTTAAATTGCCGTTTGAAGCTTCAACTTTGGGTTCCCAGTTCACGTTATTTGGGTATGGTAAAAAAAAGTCGATTAAGATTTGTCATTTTTGGTGGTGATTTTATTAGCCTATTCGATGCACAATGAGTTGGAGAATCTGATAAACCCCACTTCCGGTAGTCTAGCTGCAAGAGAAATGCCTTAAATTGCCGTTTGAAGCTTCAACTTTGGGTTCCCAGTTCACGTTATTTGGGTATGGTAAAAAAAAGTCGATTAAGATTTGTCATTTTTGGTAGTGATTTTATTCGCCTATTAGATGCACAATGAGTTGGAGAATCTGATAAACCCCACTTCCGGTAGTCTAGCTGCAAGAGAAATGCCTTAAATTGCCGTTTGAAGCTTCAACTTTGGGTTCCCAGTTCACGTTATTTGGGTATGGTAAAAAAAAGTCGATTAAGATTTGTCATTTTTGGTCGTGATTTTATTAGCCTATTCGATGCACAATGAGTTGGAGAATCTGATAAACCCCACTTCCGGTAGTCTAGCTGCAAGAGAAATGCCTTAAATTGCCGTTTGAAGCTTCAACTTTGGGTTCCCAGTTCACGTTATTTGGGTATGGTAAAAAAAAGTCGATTAAGATTTGTCATTTTTGGTAGTGATTTTATTAGCCTATTCGATGCACAATGAGTTGGAGAATCTGATAAACCCCACTTCCGGTAGTCTAGCTGCAAGAGAAATGCCTTAAATTGCCGTTTGAAGCTTCAACTTTGGGTTCCCAGTTCACGTTATTTGGGTACGGTAAAAAAAAGTCGATTAAGATTTGTCATTTTTGGTAGTGATTTTATTAGCCTATTCGATGCACAATGAGTTTGAGAATCTGATAAACCCCACTTCCGGTAGTCTAGCTGCAAGAGAAATGCCTTAAATTGCCGTTTGAAGCTTCAACTTTGGGTTCCCAGTTCACGTTATTTGGGTACGGTAAAAAAAAGTCGATTAAGATTTGTCATTTTTGGTAGTGATTTTATTAGCCTATTCGATGCACAATGAGTTGGAGAATATGATAAACCCCACTTCCGGTAGTCTAGCTGCAAGAGAAATGCCTTAAATTGCCGTTTGAAGCTTCAACTTTGGGTTCCCAGTTCACGTTATTTGGGTATGGTAAAAAAAAGTCGATTAAGATTTGTCATATTTGGTAGTGATTTTATTAGCCTATTCGATGCACAATGAGTTGGAGAATCTGATAAACCCCACTTCCGGTAGTCTAGCTGCAAGAGAAATGCCTTAAATTGCCGTTTGAAGCTTCAACTTTGGGTTCCCAGTTCACGTTATTTGGGTACGGTAAAAAAAAGTCGATTAAGATTTGTCATTTTTGGTAGTGATTTTATTAGCCTATTCGATGCACAATGAGTTTGAGAATCTGATAAACCCCACTTCCGGTAGTCTAGCTGCAAGAGAAATGCCTTAAATTGCCGTTTGAAGCTTCAACTTTGGGTTCCCAGTTCACGTTATTTGGGTACGGTAAAAAAAAGTCGATTAAGATTTGTCATTTTTGGTAGTGATTTTATTAGCCTATTCGATGCACAATGAGTTGGAGAATATGATAAACCCCACTTCCGGTAGTCTAGCTGCAAGAGAAATGCCTTAAATTGCCGTTTGAAGCTTCAACTTTGGGTTCCCAGTTCACGTTATTTGGGTATGGTAAAAAAAAGTCGATTAAGATTTGTCATTTTTGGTGGTGATTTTATTAGCCTATTCGATGCACAATGAGTTGGAGAATCTGATAAACCCCACTTCCGGTAGTCTAGCTGCAAGAGAAATGCCTTAAATTGCCGTTTGAAGCTTCAACTTTGGGTTCCCAGTTCACGTTATTTGGGTATGGTAAAAAAAAGTCGATGAAGATTTGTCATTTTTGGTAGTGATTTTATTAGCCTATTCGATGCACAATGAGTTGGAGAATATGATAAACCCCACTTCCGGTAGTCTAGCTGCAAGAGAAATGCCTTAAATTGCCGTTTGAAGCTTCAACTTTGGGTTCCCAGTTCACGTTATTTGGGTATCGTAAAAAAAAGTCGATTAAGATTTGTCATTTTTGGTGGTGATTTTATTAGCCTATTCGATGCACAATGAGTTGGAGAATATGATAAACCCCACTTCCGGTAGTCTAGCTGCAAGAGAAATGCCTTAAATTGCCGTTTGAAGCTTCAACTTTGGGTTCCCAGTTCACGTTATTTGGGTATGGTAAAAAAAAGTCGATTAAGATTTGTCATTTTTGGTAGTGATTTTATTAGCCTATTCGATGCACAATGAGTTTGAGAATCTGATAAAACCCACTTCCGGTAGTCTAGCTGCAAGAGAAATGCCTTAAATTGCCGTTTGAAGCTTCAACTTTGGGTTCCCAGTTCACGTTATTTGGGTATGGTAAAAAAAAGTCGATTAAGATTTGTCATTTTTGTTAGTGATTTTATTCGCCTATTAGATGCACAATGAGTTGGAGAATCTGATAAACCCCACTTCCGGTAGTCTAGCTGCAAGAGAAATGCCTTAAATTGCCGTTTGAAGCTTCAACTTTGGGTTCCCAGTTCACGTTATTTGGGTATGGTAAAAAAAAGTCGATTAAGATTTGTCATTTTTGGTAGTGATTTTATTAGCCTATTAGATGCACAATGAGTTGGAGAATCTGATAAACCCCACTTCCGGTAGTCTAGCTGCAAGAGAAATGCCTTAAATTGCCGTTTGAAGCTTCAACTTTGGGTTCCCAGTTCACGTTATTTGGGTATGGTAAAAAAAAGTCGATTAAGATTTGTCATTTTTGGTAGTGATTTTATTAGCCTATTCGATGCACAATGAGTTGGAGAATCTGATAAACCCCACTTCCGGTAGTCTAGCTGCAAGAGAAATGCCTTAAATTGCCGTTTGAAGCTTCAACTTTGGGTTCCCAGTTCACGTTATTTGGGTATGGTAAAAAAAAGTCGATTAAGATTTGTCATTTTTGGTAGTGATTTTATTAGCCTATTCGATGCACAATGAGTTTGAGAATATGATAAACCCCACTTCCGGTAGTCTAGCTGCAAGAGAAATGCCTTAAATTGCCGTTTGAAGCTTCAACTTTGGGTTCCCAGTTCACGTTATTTGGGTACGGTAAAAAAAAGTCGATTAAGATTTGTCATTTTTGGTAGTGATTTTATTAGACTATTCGATGCACAATGAGTTTGAGAATCTGATAAACCCCACTTCCGGTAGTCTAGCTGCAAGAGAAATGCCTTAAATTGCCGTTTGAAGCTTCAACTTTGGGTTCCCAGTTCACGTTATTTGGGTATGGTAAAAAAAAGTCGATGAAGATTTGTCATTTTTGGTAGTGATTTTATTAGCCTATTCGATGCACAATGAGTTGGAGAATATGATAAACCCCACTTCCGGTAGTCTAGCTGCAAGAGAAATGCCTTAAATTGCCGTTTGAAGCTTCAACTTTGGGTTCCCAGTTCACGTTATTTGGGTATCGTAAAAAAAAGTCGATTAAGATTTGTCATTTTTGGTGGTGATTTTATTAGCCTATTCGATGCACAATGAGTTGGAGAATATGATAAACCCCACTTCCGGTAGTCTAGCTGCAAGAGAAATGCCTTAAATTGCCGTTTGAAGCTTCAACTTTGGGTTCCCAGTTCACGTTATTTGGGTATGGTAAAAAAAAGTCGATTAAGATTTGTCATTTTTGGTAGTGATTTTATTAGCCTATTCGATGCACAATGAGTTTGAGAATCTGATAAAACCCACTTCCGGTAGTCTAGCTGCAAGAGAAATGCCTTAAATTGCCGTTTGAAGCTTCAACTTTGGGTTCCCAGTTCACGTTATTTGGGTATGGTAAAAAAAAGTCGATTAAGATTTGTCATTTTTGTTAGTGATTTTATTCGCCTATTAGATGCACAATGAGTTGGAGAATCTGATAAACCCCACTTCCGGTAGTCTAGCTGCAAGAGAAATGCCTTAAATTGCCGTTTGAAGCTTCAACTTTGGGTTCCCAGTTCACGTTATTTGGGTATGGTAAAAAAAAGTCGATTAAGATTTGTCATTTTTGGTAGTGATTTTATTAGCCTATTAGATGCACAATGAGTTGGAGAATCTGATAAACCCCACTTCCGGTAGTCTAGCTGCAAGAGAAATGCCTTAAATTGCCGTTTGAAGCTTCAACTTTGGGTTCCCAGTTCACGTTATTTGGGTATGGTAAAAAAAAGTCGATTAAGATTTGTCATTTTTGGTAGTGATTTTATTAGCCTATTCGATGCACAATGAGTTGGAGAATCTGATAAACCCCACTTCCGGTAGTCTAGCTGCAAGAGAAATGCCTTAAATTGCCGTTTGAAGCTTCAACTTTGGGTTCCCAGTTCACGTTATTTGGGTATGGTAAAAAAAAGTCGATTAAGATTTGTCATTTTTGGTAGTGATTTTATTAGCCTATTCGATGCACAATGAGTTTGAGAATATGATAAACCCCACTTCCGGTAGTCTAGCTGCAAGAGAAATGCCTTAAATTGCCGTTTGAAGCTTCAACTTTGGGTTCCCAGTTCACGTTATTTGGGTACGGTAAAAAAAAGTCGATTAAGATTTGTCATTTTTGGTAGTGATTTTATTAGCCTATTCGATGCACAATGAGTTTGAGAATCTGATAAACCCCACTTCCGGTAGTCTAGCTGCAAGAGAAATGCCTTAAATTGCCGTTTGAAGCTTCAACTTTGGGTTCCCAGTTCACGTTATTTGGGTATGGTAAAAAAAAGTCGATTAAGATTTGTCATTTTTGGTAGTGATTTTATTAGCCTATTCGATGCACAATGAGTTGGAGAATCTGATAAACCCCACTTCCGGTAGTCTAGCTGCAAGAGAAATGCCTTAAATTGCCGTTTGAAGCTTCAACTTTGGGTTCCCAGTTCACGTTATTTGGGTACGGTAAAAAAAAGTCGATTAAGATTTGTCATTTTTGGTAGTGATTTTATTAGCCTATTCGATGCACAATGAGTTTGAGAATCTGATAAACCCCACTTCCGGTAGTCTAGCTGCAAGAGAAATGCCTTAAATTGCCGTTTGAAGCTTCAACTTTGGGTTCCCAGTTCACGTTATTTGGGTATGGTAAAAAAAAGTCGATTAAGATTTGTCATTTTTGGTAGTGATTTTATTAGCCTATTCGATGCACAATGAGTTGGAGAATCTGATAAACCCCACTTCCGGTAGTCTAGCTGCAAGAGAAATGCCTTAAATTGCCGTTTGAAGCTTCAACTTTGGGTTCCCAGTTCACGTTATTTGGGTATGGTAAAAAAAAGTCGATTAAGATTTGTCATTTTTGGTAGTGATTTTATTCGCCTATTAGATGCACAATGAGTTTGAGAATCTGATAAACCCCACTTCCGGTAGTCTAGCTGCAAGAGAAATGCCTTAAATTGCCGTTTGAAGCTTCAACTTTGGGTTCCCAGTTCACGTTATTTGGGTATGGTAAAAAAAAGTCGATTAAGATTTGTCATTTTTGGTAGTGATTTTATTAGCCTATTAGATGCACAATGAGTTGGAGAATCTGATAAACCCCACTTCCGGTAGTCTAGCTGCAAGAGAAATGTCTTAAATTGCCGTTTGAAGCTTCAACTTTGGGTTCCCAGTTCACGTTATTTGGGTATGGTAAAAAAAAGTCGATTAAGATTTGTCATTTTTGGTAGTGATTTTATTAGCCTATTCGATGCACAATGAGTTGGAGAATATGATAAACCCCACTTCCGGTAGTCTAGCTGCAAGAGAAATGCCTTAAATTGCCGTTTGAAGCTTCAACTTTGGGTTCCCAGTTCACGTTATTTGGGTATGGTAAAAAAAAGTCGATTAAGATTTGTCATTTTTGGTGGTGATTTTATTAGCCTATTCGATGCACAATGAGTTGGAGAATATGATAAACCCCACTTCCGGTAGTCTAGCTGCAAGAGAAATGCCTTAAATTGCCGTTTGAAGCTTCAACTTTGGGTTCCCAGTTCACGTTATTTGGGTATGGTAAAAAAAAGTCGATTAAGATTTGTCATTTTTGGTAGTGATTTTATTAGCCTATTCGATGCACAATGAGTTTGAGAATCTGATAAAACCCACTTCCGGTAGTCTAGCTGCAAGAGAAATGCCTTAAATTGCCGTTTGAAGCTTCAACTTTGGGTTCCCAGTTCACGTTATTTGGGTATGGTAAAAAAAAGTCGATTAAGATTTGTCATTTTTGTTAGTGATTTTATTCGCCTATTAGATGCACAATGAGTTGGAGAATCTGATAAACCCCACTTCCGGTAGTCTAGCTGCAAGAGAAATGCCTTAAATTGCCGTTTGAAGCTTCAACTTTGGGTTCCCAGTTCACGTTATTTGGGTATGGTAAAAAAAAGTCGATTAAGATTTGTCATTTTTGGTAGTGATTTTATTAGCCTATTAGATGCACAATGAGTTGGAGAATCTGATAAACCCCACTTCCGGTAGTCTAGCTGCAAGAGAAATGCCTTAAATTGCCGTTTGAAGCTTCAACTTTGGGTTCCCAGTTCACGTTATTTGGGTATGGTAAAAAAAAGTCGATTAAGATTTGTCATTTTTGGTAGTGATTTTATTAGCCTATTCGATGCACAATGAGTTGGAGAATCTGATAAACCCCACTTCCGGTAGTCTAGCTGCAAGAGAAATGCCTTAAATTGCCGTTTGAAGCTTCAACTTTGGGTTCCCAGTTCACGTTATTTGGGTATGGTAAAAAAAAGTCGATTAAGATTTGTCATTTTTGGTAGTGATTTTATTAGCCTATTCGATGCACAATGAGTTTGAGAATATGATAAACCCCACTTCCGGTAGTCTAGCTGCAAGAGAAATGCCTTAAATTGCCGTTTGAAGCTTCAACTTTGGGTTCCCAGTTCACGTTATTTGGGTACGGTAAAAAAAAGTCGATTAAGATTTGTCATTTTTGGTAGTGATTTTATTAGCCTATTCGATGCACAATGAGTTTGAGAATCTGATAAACCCCACTTCCGGTAGTCTAGCTGCAAGAGAAATGCCTTAAATTGCCGTTTGAAGCTTCAACTTTGGGTTCCCAGTTCACGTTATTTGGGTATGGTAAAAAAAAGTCGATTAAGATTTGTCATTTTTGGTAGTGATTTTATTAGCCTATTCGATGCACAATGAGTTGGAGAATCTGATAAACCCCACTTCCGGTAGTCTAGCTGCAAGAGAAATGCCTTAAATTGCCGTTTGAAGCTTCAACTTTGGGTTCCCAGTTCACGTTATTTGGGTACGGTAAAAAAAAGTCGATTAAGATTTGTCATTTTTGGTAGTGATTTTATTAGCCTATTCGATGCACAATGAGTTTGAGAATCTGATAAACCCCACTTCCGGTAGTCTAGCTGCAAGAGAAATGCCTTAAATTGCCGTTTGAAGCTTCAACTTTGGGTTCCCAGTTCACGTTATTTGGGTATGGTAAAAAAAAGTCGATTAAGATTTGTCATTTTTGGTAGTGATTTTATTAGCCTATTCGATGCACAATGAGTTGGAGAATATGATAAACCCCACTTCCGGTAGTCTAGCTGCAAGAGAAATGCCTTAAATTGCCGTTTGAAGCTTCAACTTTGGGTTCCCAGTTCACGTTATTTGGGTATGGTAAAAAAAAGTCGATTAAGATTTGTCATTTTTGGTGGTGATTTTATTAGCCTATTCGATGCACAATGAGTTGGAGAATCTGATAAACCCCACTTCCGGTAGTCTAGCTGCAAGAGAAATGCCTTAAATTGCCGTTTGAAGCTTCAACTTTGGGTTCCCAGTTCACGTTATTTGGGTATGGTAAAAAAAAGTCGATTAAGATTTGTCATTTTTGGTAGTGATTTTATTAGCCTATTCGATGCACAATGAGTTTGAGAATCTGATAAAACCCACTTCCGGTAGTCTAGCTGCAAGAGAAATGCCTTAAATTGCCGTTTGAAGCTTCAACTTTGGGTTCCCAGTTCACGTTATTTGGGTATGGTAAAAAAAAGTCGATTAAGATTTGTCATTTTTGGTAGTGATTTTATTCGCCTATTAGATGCACAATGAGTTGGAGAATCTGATAAACCCCACTTCCGGTAGTCTAGCTGCAAGAGAAATGCCTTAAATTGCCGTTTGAAGCTTCAACTTTGGGTTCCCAGTTCACGTTATTTGGGTATGGTAAAAAAAAGTCGATTAAGATTTGTCATTTTTGGTAGTGATTTTATTCGCCTATTAGATGCACAATGAGTTTGAGAATCTGATAAACCCCACTTCCGGTAGTCTAGCTGCAAGAGAAATGCCTTAAATTGCCGTTTGAAGCTTCAACTTTGGGTTCCCAGTTCACGTTATTTGGGTATGGTAAAAAAAAGTCGATTAAGATTTGTCATTTTTGGTAGTGATTTTATTAGCCTATTAGATGCACAATGAGTTGGAGAATCTGATAAACCCCACTTCCGGTAGTCTAGCTGCAAGAGAAATGTCTTAAATTGCCGTTTGAAGCTTCAACTTTGGGTTCCCAGTTCACGTTATTTGGGTATGGTAAAAAAAAGTCGATTAAGATTTGTCATTTTTGGTAGTGATTTTATTAGCCTATTCGATGCACAATGAGTTGGAGAATCTGATAAACCCCACTTCCGGTAGTCTAGCTGCAAGAGAAATGCCTTAAATTGCCGTTTGAAGCTTCAACTTTGGGTTCCCAGTTCACGTTATTTGGGTACGGTAAAAAAAAGTCGATTAAGATTTGTCATTTTTGGTAGTGATTTTATTAGCCTATTCGATGCACAATGAGTTGGAGAATCTGATAAACCCCACTTCCGGTAGTCTAGCTGCAAGAGAAATGCCTTAAATTGCCGTTTGAAGCTTCAACTTTGGGTTCCCAGTTCACGTTATTTGGGTATGGTAAAAAAAAGTCGATTAAGATTTGTCATTTTTGGTGGTGATTTTATTAGCCTATTCGATGCACAATGAGTTTGAGAATATGATAAACCCCACTTCCGGTAGTCTAGCTGCAAGAGAAATGCCTTAAATTGCCGTTTGAAGCTTCAACTTTGGGTTCCCAGTTCACGTTATTTGGGTATGGTAAAAAAAAGTCGATTAAGATTTGTCATTTTTGGTAGTGATTTTATTAGCCTATTCGATGCACAATGAGTTTGAGAATCTGATAAAACCCACTTCCGGTAGTCTAGCTGCAAGAGAAATGCCTTAAATTGCCGTTTGAAGCTTCAACTTTGGGTTCCCAGTTCACGTTATTTGGGTATGGTAAAAAAAAGTCGATTAAGATTTGTCATTTTTGTTAGTGATTTTATTCGCCTATTAGATGCACAATGAGTTGGAGAATCTGATAAACCCCACTTCCGGTAGTCTAGCTGCAAGAGAAATGCCTTAAATTGCCGTTTGAAGCTTCAACTTTGGGTTCCCAGTTCACGTTATTTGGGTATGGTAAAAAAAAGTCGATTAAGATTTGTCATTTTTGGTAGTGATTTTATTAGCCTATTCGATGCACAATGAGTTGGAGAATATGATAAACCCCACTTCCGGTAGTCTAGCTGCAAGAGAAATGCCTTAAATTGCCGTTTGAAGCTTCAACTTTGGGTTCCCAGTTCACGTTATTTGGGTATGGTAAAAAAAAGTCGATTAAGATTTGTCATTTTTGGTGGTGATTTTATTAGCCTATTCGATGCACAATGAGTTGGAGAATCTGATAAACCCCACTTCCGGTAGTCTAGCTGCAAGAGAAATGCCTTAAATTGCCGTTTGAAGCTTCAACTTTGGGTTCCCAGTTCACGTTATTTGGGTATGGTAAAAAAAAGTCGATTAAGATTTGTCATTTTTGGTAGTGATTTTATTAGCCTATTCGATGCACAATGAGTTGGAGAATCTGATAAACCCCACTTCCGGTAGTCTAGCTGCAAGAGAAATGCCTTAAATTGCCGTTTGAAGCTTCAACTTTGGGTTCCCAGTTCACGTTATTTGGGTACGGTAAAAAAAAGTCGATTAAGATTTGTCATTTTTGGTAGTGATTTTATTAGCCTATTCGATGCACAATGAGTTTGAGAATATGATAAACCCCACTTCCGGTAGTCTAGCTGCAAGAGAAATGCCTTAAATTGCCGTTTGAAGCTTCAACTTTGGGTTCCCAGTTCACGTTATTTGGGTATGGTAAAAAAAAGTCGATTAAGATTTGTCATTTTTGGTAGTGATTTTATTAGCCTATTCGATGCACAATGTGTTGGAGAATATGATAAACCCCACTTCCGGTAGTCTAGCTGCAAGAGAAATGCCTTAAATTGCCGTTTGAAGCTTCAACTTTGGGTTCCCAGTTCACGTTATTTGGGTATGGTAAAAAAAAGTCGATTAAGATTTGTCATTTTTGGTGGTGATTTTATTAGCCTATTCGATGCACAATGAGTTGGAGAATCTGATAAACCCCACTTCCGGTAGTCTAGCTGCAAGAGAAATGCCTTAAATTGCCGTTTGAAGCTTCAACTTTGGGTTCCCAGTTCACGTTATTTGGGTATGGTAAAAAAAAGTCGATTAAGATTTGTCATTTTTGGTAGTGATTTTATTAGCCTATTCGATGCACAATGAGTTTGAGAATCTGATAAACCCCACTTCCGGTAGTCTAGCTGCAAGAGAAATGCCTTAAATTGCCGTTTGAAGCTTCAACTTTGGGTTCCCAGTTCACGTTATTTGGGTATGGTAAAAAAAAGTCGATTAAGATTTGTCATTTTTGGTAGTGATTTTATTCGCCTATTAGATGCACAATGAGTTGGAGAATCTGATAAACCCCACTTCCGGTAGTCTAGCTGCAAGAGAAATGCCTTAAATTGCCGTTTGAAGCTTCAACTTTGGGTTCCCAGTTCACGTTATTTGGGTATGGTAAAAAAAAGTCGATTAAGATTTGTCATTTTTGGTAGTGATTTTATTCGCCTATTAGATGCACAATGAGTTTGAGAATCTGATAAACCCCACTTCCGGTAGTCTAGCTGCAAGAGAAATGCCTTAAATTGCCGTTTGAAGCTTCAACTTTGGGTTCCCAGTTCACGTTATTTGGGTATGGTAAAAAAAAGTCGATTAAGATTTGTCATTTTTGGTGGTGATTTTATTAGCCTATTCGATGCACAATGAGTTGGAGAATCTGATAAACCCCACTTCCGGTAGTCTAGCTGCAAGAGAAATGCCTTAAATTGCCGTTTGAAGCTTCAACTTTGGGTTCCCAGTTCACGTTATTTGGGTATGGTAAAAAAAAGTCGATTAAGATTTGTCATTTTTGGTAGTGATTTTATTAGCCTATTCGATGCACAATGAGTTGGAGAATATGATAAACCCCACTTCCGGTAGTCTAGCTGCAAGAGAAATGCCTTAAATTGCCGTTTGAAGCTTCAACTTTGCGTTCCCAGTTCACGTTATTTGGGTATCGTAAAAAAAAGTCGATTAAGATTTGTCATTTTTGGTGGTGATTTTATTAGCCTATTCGATGCACAATGAGTTGGAGAATATGATAAACCCCACTTCCGGTAGTCTAGCTGCAAGAGAAATGCCTTAAATTGCCGTTTGAAGCTTCAACTTTGGGTTCCCAGTTCACGTTATTTGGGTATGGTAAAAAAAAGTCGATTAAGATTTGTCATTTTTGGTGGTGATTTTATTAGCCTATTCGATGCACAATGAGTTGGAGAATCTGATAAACCCCACTTCCGGTAGTCTAGCTGCAAGAGAAATGCCTTAAATTGCCGTTTGAAGCTTCAACTTTGGGTTCCCAGTTCACGTTATTTGGGTATGGTAAAAAAAAGTCGATTAAGATTTGTCATTTTTGGTAGTGATTTTATTAGCCTATTCGATGCACAATGAGTTTGAGAATCTGATAAAACCCACTTCCGGTAGTCTAGCTGCAAGAGAAATGCCTTAAATTGCCGTTTGAAGCTTCAACTTTGGGTTCCCAGTTCACGTTATTTGGGTATGGTAAAAAAAAGTCGATTAAGATTTGTCATTTTTGTTAGTGATTTTATTCGCCTATTCGATGCACAATGAGTTGGAGAATCTGATAAACCCCACTTCCGGTAGTCTAGCTGCAAGAGAAATGCCTTAAATTGCCGTTTGAAGCTTCAACTTTGGGTTCCCAGTTCACGTTATTTGGGTACGGTAAAAAAAAGTCGATTAAGATTTGTCATTTTTGGTAGTGATTTTATTAGCCTATTCGATGCACAATGAGTTGGAGAATATGATAAACCCCACTTCCGGTAGTCTAGCTGCAAGAGAAATGCCTTAAATTGCCGTTTGAAGCTTCAACTTTGGGTTCCCAGTTCACGTTATTTGGGTATGGTAAAAAAAAGTCGATTAAGATTTGTCATTTTTGGTGGTGATTTTATTAGCCTATTCGATGCACAATGAGTTTGAGAATCTGATAAACCCCACTTCCGGTAGTCTAGCTGCAAGAGAAATGCCTTAAATTGCCGTTTGAAGCTTCAACTTTGGGTTCCCAGTTCACGTTATTTGGGTATGGTAAAAAAAAGTCGATTAAGATTTGTCATTTTTGGTAGTGATTTTATTAGCCTATTCGATGCACAATGAGTTTGAGAATCTGATAAAACCCACTTCCGGTAGTCTAGCTGCAAGAGAAATGCCTTAAATTGCCGTTTGAAGCTTCAACTTTGGGTTCCCAGTTCACGTTATTTGGGTATGGTAAAAAAAAGTCGATTAAGATTTGTCATTTTTGGTAGTGATTTTATTCGCCTATTAGATGCACAATGAGTTTGAGAATCTGATAAACCCCACTTCCGGTAGTCTAGCTGCAAGAGAAATGCCTTAAATTGCCGTTTGAAGCTTCAACTTTGGGTTCCCAGTTCACGTTATTTGGGTATGGTAAAAAAAAGTCGATTAAGATTTGTCATTTTTGGTAGTGATTTTATTAGCCTATTAGATGCACAATGAGTTGGAGAATCTGATAAACCCCACTTCCGGTAGTCTAGCTGCAAGAGAAATGCCTTAAATTGCCGTTTGAAGCTTCAACTTTGGGTTCCCAGTTCACGTTATTTGGGTATGGTAAAAAAAAGTCGATTAAGATTTGTCATTTTTGGTAGTGATTTTATTAGCCTATTCGATGCACAATGAGTTGGAGAATCTGATAAACCCCACTTCCGGTAGTCTAGCTGCAAGAGAAATGCCTTAAATTGCCGTTTGAAGCTTCAACTTTGGGTTCCCAGTTCACGTTATTTGGGTACGGTAAAAAAAAGTCGATTAAGATTTGTCATTTTTGGTAGTGATTTTATTAGCCTATTCGATGCACAATGAGTTGGAGAATATGATAAACCCCACTTCCGGTAGTCTAGCTGCAAGAGAAATGCCTTAAATTGCCGTTTGAAGCTTCAACTTTGGGTTCCCAGTTCACGTTATTTGGGTATGGTAAAAAAAAGTCGATTAAGATTTGTCATTTTTGGTGGTGATTTTATTAGCCTATTCGATGCACAATGAGTTTGAGAATCTGATAAACCCCACTTCCGGTAGTCTAGCTGCAAGAGAAATGCCTTAAATTGCCGTTTGAAGCTTCAACTTTGGGTTCCCAGTTCACGTTATTTGGGTATGGTAAAAAAAAGTCGATTAAGATTTGTCATTTTTGTTAGTGATTTTATTCGCCTATTAGATGCACAATGAGTTGGAGAATCTGATAAACCCCACTTCCGGTAGTCTAGCTGCAAGAGAAATGCCTTAAATTGCCGTTTGAAGCTTCAACTTTGGGTTCCCAGTTCACGTTATTTGGGTATGGTAAAAAAAAGTCGATTAAGATTTGTCATTTTTGGTAGTGATTTTATTAGCCTATTAGATGCACAATGAGTTGGAGAATCTGATAAACCCCACTTCCGGTAGTCTAGCTGCAAGAGAAATGCCTTAAATTGCCGTTTGAAGCTTCAACTTTGGGTTCCCAGTTCACGTTATTTGGGTATGGTAAAAAAAAGTCGATTAAGATTTGTCATTTTTGGTAGTGATTTTATTAGCCTATTCGATGCACAATGAGTTGGAGAATCTGATAAACCCCACTTCCGGTAGTCTAGCTGCAAGAGAAATGCCTTAAATTGCCGTTTGAAGCTTCAACTTTGGGTTCCCAGTTCACGTTATTTGGGTATGGTAAAAAAAAGTCGATTAAGATTTGTCATTTTTGGTAGTGATTTTATTAGCCTATTAGATGCACAATGAGTTGGAGAATCTGATAAACCCCACTTCCGGTAGTCTAGCTGCAAGAGAAATGCCTTAAATTGCCGTTTGAAGCTTCAACTTTGGGTTCCCAGTTCACGTTATTTGGGTATGGTAAAAAAAAGTCGATTAAGATTTGTCATTTTTGGTAGTGATTTTATTAGCCTATTCGATGCACAATGAGTTGGAGAATCTGATAAACCCCACTTCCGGTAGTCTAGCTGCAAGAGAAATGCCTTAAATTGCCGTTTGAAGCTTCAACTTTGGGTTCCCAGTTCACGTTATTTGGGTACGGTAAAAAAAAGTCGATTAAGATTTGTCATTTTTGGTAGTGATTTTATTAGCCTATTCGATGCACAATGAGTTGGAGAATATGATAAACCCCACTTCCGGTAGTCTAGCTGCAAGAGAAATGCCTTAAATTGCCGTTTGAAGCTTCAACTTTGGGTTCCCAGTTCACGTTATTTGGGTATGGTAAAAAAAAGTCGATTAAGATTTGTCATTTTTGGTGGTGATTTTATTAGCCTATTCGATGCACAATGAGTTTGAGAATCTGATAAACCCCACTTCCGGTAGTCTAGCTGCAAGAGAAATGCCTTAAATTGCCGTTTGAAGCTTCAACTTTGGGTTCCCAGTTCACGTTATTTGGGTATGGTAAAAAAAAGTCGATTAAGATTTGTCATTTTTGTTAGTGATTTTATTCGCCTATTAGATGCACAATGAGTTGGAGAATCTGATAAACCCCACTTCCGGTAGTCTAGCTGCAAGAGAAATGCCTTAAATTGCCGTTTGAAGCTTCAACTTTGGGTTCCCAGTTCACGTTATTTGGGTATGGTAAAAAAAAGTCGATTAAGATTTGTCATTTTTGGTAGTGATTTTATTAGCCTATTAGATGCACAATGAGTTGGAGAATCTGATAAACCCCACTTCCGGTAGTCTAGCTGCAAGAGAAATGCCTTAAATTGCCGTTTGAAGCTTCAACTTTGGGTTCCCAGTTCACGTTATTTGGGTATGGTAAAAAAAAGTCGATTAAGATTTGTCATTTTTGGTAGTGATTTTATTAGCCTATTCGATGCACAATGAGTTGGAGAATCTGATAAACCCCACTTCCGGTAGTCTAGCTGCAAGAGAAATGCCTTAAATTGCCGTTTGAAGCTTCAACTTTGGGTTCCCAGTTCACGTTATTTGGGTATGGTAAAAAAAAGTCGATTAAGATTTGTCATTTTTGGTAGTGATTTTATTAGCCTATTCGATGCACAATGAGTTTGAGAATATGATAAACCCCACTTCCTGTAGTCTAGCTGCAAGAGAAATGCCTTAAATTGCCGTTTGAAGCTTCAACTTTGGGTTCCCAGTTCACGTTATTTGGGTACGGTAAAAAAAAGTCGATTAAGATTTGTCATTTTTGGTAGTGATTTTATTAGCCTATTCGATGCACAATGAGTTTGAGAATCTGATAAACCCCACTTCCGGTAGTCTAGCTGCAAGAGAAATGCCTTAAATTGCCGTTTGAAGCTTCAACTTTGGGTTCCCAGTTCACGTTATTTGGGTATGGTAAAAAAAAGGCGATTAAGATTTGTCATTTTTGGTAGTGATTTTATTAGCCTATTCGATGCACAATGAGTTGGAGAATCTGATAAACCCCACTTCCGGTAGTCTAGCTGCAAGAGAAATGCCTTAAATTGCCGTTTGAAGCTTCAACTTTGGGTTCCCAGTTCACGTTATTTGGGTACGGTAAAAAAAAGTCGATTAAGATTTGTCATTTTTGGTAGTGATTTTATTAGCCTATTCGATGCACAATGAGTTTGAGAATCTGATAAACCCCACTTCCGGTAGTCTAGCTGCAAGAGAAATGCCTTAAATTGCCGTTTGAAGCTTCAACTTTGGGTTCCCAGTTCACGTTATTTGGGTATGGTAAAAAAAAGTCGATTAAGATTTGTCATTTTTGGTAGTGATTTTATTAGCCTATTCGATGCACAATGAGTTGGAGAATATGATAAACCCCACTTCCGGTAGTCTAGCTGCAAGAGAAATGCCTTAAATTGCCGTTTGAAGCTTCAACTTTGGGTTCCCAGTTCACGTTATTTGGGTATGGTAAAAAAAAGTCGATTAAGATTTGTCATTTTTGGTGGTGATTTTATTAGCCTATTAGATGCACAATGAGTTGGAGAATCTGATAAACCCCACTTCCGGTAGTCTAGCTGCAAGAGAAATGCCTTAAATTGCCGTTTGAAGCTTCAACTTTGGGTTCCCAGTTCACGTTATTTGGGTATGGTAAAAAAAAGTCGATTAAGATTTGTCATTTTTGGTAGTGATTTTATTCGCCTATTAGATGCACAATGAGTTGGAGAATCTGATAAACCCCACTTCCGGTAGTCTAGCTGCAAGAGAAATGCCTTAAATTGCCGTTTGAAGCTTCAACTTTGGGTTCCCAGTTCACGTTATTTGGGTATGGTAAAAAAAAGTCGATTAAGATTTGTCATTTTTGGTAGTGATTTTATTAGCCTATTCGATGCACAATGAGTTGGAGAATCTGATAAACCCCACTTCCGGTAGTCTAGCTGCAAGAGAAATGCCTTAAATTGCCGTTTGAAGCTTCAACTTTGGGTTCCCAGTTCACGTTATTTGGGTATGGTAAAAAAAAGTCGATTAAGATTTGTCATTTTTGGTAGTGATTTTATTAGCCTATTCGATGCACAATGAGTTTGAGAATATGATAGACCCCACTTCCGGTAGTCTAGCTGCAAGAGAAATGCCTTAAATTGCCGTTTGAAGCTTCAACTTTGGGTTCCCAGTTCACGTTATTTGGGTACGGTAAAAAAAAGTCGATTAAGATTTGTCATTTTTGGTAGTGATTTTATTAGCCTATTCGATGCACAATGAGTTTGAGAATATGATAAACCCCACTTCCGGTAGTCTAGCTGCAAGAGAAATGCCTTAAATTGCCGTTTGAAGCTTCAACTTTGGGTTCCCAGTTCACGTTATTTGGGTATGGTAAAAAAAAGTCGATTAAGATTTGTCATTTTTGGTAGTGATTTTATTAGCCTATTCGATGCACAATGAGTTTGAGAATCTGATAAACCCCACTTCCGGTAGTCTAGCTGCAAGAGAAATGCCTTAAATTGCCGTTTGAAGCTTCAACTTTGGGTTCCCAGTTCACGTTATTTGGGTATGGTAAAAAAAAGTCGATTAAGATTTGTCATTTTTGGTAGTGATTTTATTAGCCTATTCGATGCACAATGAGTTGGAGAATCTGATAAACCCCACTTCCGGTAGTCTAGCTGCAAGAGAAATGCCTTAAATTGCCGTTTGAAGCTTCAACTTTGGGTTCCCAGTTCACGTTATTTGAATATGGTAAAAAAAAGTCGATTAAGATTTGTCATTTTTGGTAGTGATTTTATTAGCCTATTCGATGCACAATGAGTTGGAGAATCTGATAAACCCCACTTCCGGTAGTCTAGCTGCAAGAGAAATGCCTTAAATTGCCGTTTGAAGCTTCAACTTTGGGTTCCCAGTTCACGTTATTTGGGTACGGTAAAAAAAAGTCGATTAAGATTTGTCATTTTTGGTAGTGATTTTATTAGCCTATTCGATGCACAATGAGTTTGAGAATATGATAAACCCCACTTCCGGTAGTCTAGCTGCAAGAGAAATGCCTTAAATTGCCGTTTGAAGCTTCAACTTTGGGTTCCCAGTTCACGTTATTTGGGTATGGTAAAAAAAAGTCGATTAAGATTTGTCATTTTTGGTAGTGATTTTATTAGCCTATTCGATGCACAATGAGTTGGAGAATATGATAAACCCCACTTCCGGTAGTCTAGCTGCAAGAGAAATGCCTTAAATTGCCGTTTGAAGCTTCAACTTTGGGTTCCCAGTTCACGTTATTTGGGTATGGTAAAAAAAAGTCGATTAAGATTTGTCATTTTTGGTGGTGATTTTATTAGCCTATTCGATGCACAATGAGTTGGAGAATCTGATAAACCCCACTTCCGGTAGTCTAGCTGCAAGAGAAATGCCTTAAATTGCCGTTTGAAGCTTCAACTTTGGGTTCCCAGTTCACGTTATTTGGGTATGGTAAAAAAAAGTCGATTAAGATTTGTCATTTTTGGTAGTGATTTTATTAGCCTATTCGATGCACAATGAGTTTGAGAATCTGATAAAACCCACTTCCGGTAGTCTAGCTGCAAGAGAAATGCCTTAAATTGCCGTTTGAAGCTTCAACTTTGGGTTCCCAGTTCACGTTATTTGGGTATGGTAAAAAAAAGTCGATTAAGATTTGTCATTTTTCGTAGTGATTTTATTCGCCTATTAGATGCACAATGAGTTTGAGAATCTGATAAACCCCACTTCCGGTAGTCTAGCTGCAAGAGAAATGCCTTAAATTGCCGTTTGAAGCTTCAACTTTGGGTTCCCAGTTCACGTTATTTGGGTATGGTAAAAAAAAGTCGATTAAGATTTGTCATTTTTGGTAGTGATTTTATTAGCCTATTAGATGCACAATGAGTTGGAGAATCTGATAAACCCCACTTCCGGTAGTCTAGCTGCAAGAGAAATGCCTTAAATTGCCGTTTGAAGCTTCAACTTTGGGTTCCCAGTTCACGTTATTTGGGTATGGTAAAAAAAAGTCGATTAAGATTTGTCATTTTTGGTAGTGATTTTATTAGCCTATTCGATGCACAATGAGTTGGAGAATCTGATAAACCCCACTTCCGGTAGTCTAGCTGCAAGAGAAATGCCTTAAATTGCCGTTTGAAGCTTCAACTTTGGGTTCCCAGTTCACGTTATTTGGGTACGGTAAAAAAAAGTCGATTAAGATTTGTCATTTTTGGTAGTGATTTTATTAGCCTATTCGATGCACAATGAGTTGGAGAATATGATAAACCCCACTTCCGGTAGTCTAGCTGCAAGAGAAATGCCTTAAATTGCCGTTTGAAGCTTCAACTTTGGGTTCCCAGTTCACGTTATTTGGGTATGGTAAAAAAAAGTCGATTAAGATTTGTCATTTTTGGTGGTGATTTTATTAGCCTATTCGATGCACAATGAGTTTGAGAATCTGATAAACCCCACTTCCGGTAGTCTAGCTGCAAGAGAAATGCCTTAAATTGCCGTTTGAAGCTTCAACTTTGGATTCCCAGTTCACGTTATTTGGGTATGGTAAAAAAAAGTCGATTAAGATTTGTCATTTTTGGTAGTGATTTTATTAGCCTATTCGATGCACAATGAGTTTGAGAATCTGATAAAACCCACTTCCGGTAGTCTAGCTGCAAGAGAAATGCCTTAAATTGCCGTTTGAAGCTTCAACTTTGGGTTCCCAGTTCACGTTATTTGGGTATGGTAAAAAAAAGTCGATTAAGATTTGTCATTTTTGTTAGTGATTTTATTCGCCTATTAGATGCACAATGAGTTGGAGAATCTGATAAACCCCACTTCCGGTAGTCTAGCTGCAAGAGAAATGCCTTAAATTGCCGTTTGAAGCTTCAACTTTGGGTTCCCAGTTCACGTTATTTGGGTATGGTAAAAAAAAGTCGATTAAGATTTGTCATTTTTGGTAGTGATTTTATTAGCCTATTAGATGCACAATGAGTTGGAGAATCTGATAAACCCCACTTCCGGTAGTCTAGCTGCAAGAGAAATGCCTTAAATTGCCGTTTGAAGCTTCAACTTTGGGTTCCCAGTTCACGTTATTTGGGTATGGTAAAAAAAAGTCGATTAAGATTTGTCATTTTTGGTAGTGATTTTATTAGCCTATTCGATGCACAATGAGTTGGAGAATATGATAAACCCCACTTCCGGTAGTCTAGCTGCAAGAGAAATGCCTTAAATTGCCGTTTGAAGCTTCAACTTTGGGTTCCCAGTTCACGTTATTTGGGTATGGTAAAAAAAAGTCGATTAAGATTTGTCATTTTTGGTAGTGATTTTATTAGCCTATTCGATGCACAATGAGTTTGAGAATATGATAAACCCCACTTCCTGTAGTCTAGCTGCAAGAGAAATGCCTTAAATTGCCGTTTGAAGCTTCAACTTTGGGTTCCCAGTTCACGTTATTTGGGTACGGTAAAAAAAAGTCGATTAAGATTTGTCATTTTTGGTAGTGATTTTATTAGCCTATTCGATGCACAATGAGTTTGAGAATCTGATAAACCCCACTTCCGGTAGTCTAGCTGCAAGAGAAATGCCTTAAATTGCCGTTTGAAGCTTCAACTTTGGGTTCCCAGTTCACGTTATTTGGGTATCGTAAAAAAAAGTCGATTAAGATTTGTCATTTTTGGTGGTGATTTTATTAGCCTATTCGATGCACAATGAGTTGGAGAATATGATAAACCCCACTTCCGGTAGTCTAGCTGCAAGAGAAATGCCTTAAATTGCCGTTTGAAGCTTCAACTTTGGGTTCCCAGTTCACGTTATTTGGGTATGGTAAAAAAAAGTCGATTAAGATTTGTCATTTTTGGTGGTGATTTTATTAGCCTATTCGATGCACAATGAGTTGGAGAATCTGATAAACCCCACTTCCGGTAGTCTAGCTGCAAGAGAAATGCCTTAAATTGCCGTTTGAAGCTTCAACTTTGGGTTCCCAGTTCACGTTATTTGGGTATGGTAAAAAAAAGTCGATTAAGATTTGTCATTTTTGGTAGTGATTTTATTAGCCTATTCGATGCACAATGAGTTTGAGAATCTGATAAAACCCACTTCCGGTAGTCTAGCTGCAAGAGAAATGCCTTAAATTACCGTTTGAAGCTTCAACTTTGGGTTCCCAGTTCACGTTATTTGGGTATGGTAAAAAAAAGTCGATTAAGATTTGTCATTTTTGGTAGTGATTTTATTAGCCTATTAGATGCACAATGAGTTGGAGAATCTGATAAACCCCACTTCCGGTAGTCTAGCTGCAAGAGAAATGCCTTAAATTGCCGTTTGAAGCTTCAACTTTGGGTTCCCAGTTCACGTTATTTGGGTACGGTAAAAAAAAGTCGATTAAGATTTGTCATTTTTGGTAGTGATTTTATTAGCCTATTAGATGCACAATGAGTTGGAGAATCTGATAAACCCCACTTCCGGTAGTCTAGCTGCAAGAGAAATGCCTTAAATTGCCGTTTGAAGCTTCAACTTTGGGTTCCCAGTTCACGTTATTTGGGTACGGTAAAAAAAAGTCGATTAAGATTTGTCATTTTTGGTAGTGATTTTATTAGCCTATTCGATGCACAATGAGTTGGAGAATCTGATAAACCCCACTTCCGGTAGTCTAGCTGCAAGAGAAATGCCTTAAATTGCCGTTTGAAGCTTCAACTTTGGGTTCCCAGTTCACGTTATTTGGGTACGGTAAAAAAAAGTCGATTAAGATTTGTCATTTTTGGTAGTGATTTTATTAGCCTATTCGATGCACAATGAGTTTGAGAATATGATAAACCCCACTTCCGGTAGTCTAGCTGCAAGAGAAATGCCTTAAATTGCCGTTTGAAGCTTCAACTTTGGGTTCCCAGTTCACGTTATTTGGGTATGGTAAAAAAAAGTCGATTAAGATTTGTCATTTTTGGTAGTGATTTTATTAGCCTATTCGATGCACAATGAGTTGGAGAATATGATAAACCCCACTTCCGGTAGTCTAGCTGCAAGAGAAATGCCTTAAATTGCCGTTTGAAGCTTCAACTTTGGGTTCCCAGTTCACGTTATTTGGGTATGGTAAAAAAAAGTCGATTAAGATTTGTCATTTTTGGTGGTGATTTTATTAGCCTATTCGATGCACAATGAGTTGGAGAATCTGATAAACCCCACTTCCGGTAGTCTAGCTGCAAGAGAAATGCCTTAAATTGCCGTTTGAAGCTTCAACTTTGGGTTCCCAGTTCACGTTATTTGGGTATGGTAAAAAAAAGTCGATTAAGATTTGTCATTTTTGGTAGTGATTTTATTAGCCTATTCGATGCACAATCAGTTTGAGAATCTGATAAAACCCACTTCCGGTAGTCTAGCTGCAAGAGAAATGCCTTAAATTGCCGTTTGAAGCTTCAACTTTGGGTTCCCAGTTCACGTTATTTGGGTATGGTAAAAAAAAGTCGATTAAGATTTGTCATTTTTGGTAGTGATTTTATTCGCCTATTCGATGCACAATGAGTTTGAGAATCTGATAAAACCCACTTCCGGTAGTCTAGCTGCAAGAGAAATGCCTTAAATTGCCGTTTGAAGCTTCAACTTTGGGTTCCCAGTTCACGTTATTTGGGTATGGTAAAAAAAAGTCGATTAAGATTTGTCATTTTTGGTAGTGATTTTATTAGCCTATTAGATGCACAATGAGTTGGAGAATCTGATAAACCCCACTTCCGGTAGTCTAGCTGCAAGAGAAATGCCTTAAATTGCCGTTTGAAGCTTCAACTTTGGGTTCCCAGTTCACGTTATTTGGGTATGGTAAAAAAAAGTCGATTAAGATTTGTCATTTTTGGTAGTGATTTTATTAGCCTATTCGATGCACAATGAGTTGGAGAATCTGATAAACCCCACTTCCGGTAGTCTAGCTGCAAGAGAAATGCCTTAAATTGCCGTTTGAAGCTTCAACTTTGGGTTCCCAGTTCACGTTATTTGGGTACGGTAAAAAAAAGTCGATTAAGATTTGTCATTTTTGGTAGTGATTTTATTAGCCTATTCGATGCACAATGAGTTGGAGAATATGATAAACCCCACTTCCGGTAGTCTAGCTGCAAGAGAAATGCCTTAAATTGCCGTTTGAAGCTTCAACTTTGGGTTCCCAGTTCACGTTATTTGGGTATGGTAAAAAAAAGTCGATTAAGATTTGTCATTTTTGGTGGTGATTTTATTAGCCTATTCGATGCACAATGAGTTTGAGAATCTGATAAACCCCACTTCCGGTAGTCTAGCTGCAAGAGAAATGCCTTAAATTGCCGTTTGAAGCTTCAACTTTGGGTTCCCAGTTCACGTTATTTGGGTATGGTAAAAAAAAGTCGATTAAGATTTGTCATTTTTGGTGGTGATTTTATTAGCCTATTCGATGCACAATGAGTTGGAGAATCTGATAAACCCCACTTCCGGTAGTCTAGCTGCAAGAGAAATGCCTTAAATTGCCGTTTGAAGCTTCAACTTTGGGTTCCCAGTTCACGTTATTTGGGTATGGTAAAAAAAAGTCGATTAAGATTTGTCATTTTTGGTAGTGATTTTATTAGCCTATTCGATGCACAATGAGTTTGAGAATCTGATAAAACCCACTTCCGGTAGTCTAGCTGCAAGAGAAATGCCTTAAATTGCCGTTTGAAGCTTCAACTTTGGGTTCCCAGTTCACGTTATTTGGGTATGGTAAAAAAAAGTCGATTAAGATTTGTCATTTTTGGTAGTGATTTTATTAGCCTATTAGATGCACAATGAGTTGGAGAATCTGATAAACCCCACTTCCGGTAGTCTAGCTGCAAGAGAAATGCCTTAAATTGCCGTTTGAAGCTTCAACTTTGGGTTCCCAGTTCACGTTATTTGGGTATGGTAAAAAAAAGTCGATTAAGATTTGTCATTTTTGGTAGTGATTTTATTAGCCTATTAGATGCACAATGAGTTGGAGAATCTGATAAACCCCACTTCCGGTAGTCTAGCTGCAAGAGAAATGCCTTAAATTGCCGTTTGAAGCTTCAACTTTGGGTTCCCAGTTCACGTTATTTGGGTATGGTAAAAAAAAGTCGATTAAGATTTGTCATTTTTGGTAGTGATTTTATTAGCCTATTCGATGCACAATGAGTTGGAGAATCTGATAAACCCCACTTCCGGTAGTCTAGCTGCAAGAGAAATGCCTTAAATTGCCGTTTGAAGCTTCAACTTTGGGTTCCCAGTTCACGTTATTTGGGTACGGTAAAAAAAAGTCGATTAAGATTTGTCATTTTTGGTAGTGATTTTATTCGCCTATTAGATGCACAATGAGTTGGAGAATCTGATAAACCCCACTTCCGGTAGTCTAGCTGCAAGAGAAATGCCTTAAATTGCCGTTTGAAGCTTCAACTTTGGGTTCCCAGTTCACGTTATTTGGGTATGGTAAAAAAAAGTCGATTAAGATTTGTCATTTTTGGTAGTGATTTTATTAGCCTATTAGATGCACAATGAGTTGGAGAATCTGATAAACCCCACTTCCGGTAGTCTAGCTGCAAGAGAAATGCCTTAAATTGCCGTTTGAAGCTTCAACTTTGGGTTCCCAGTTCACGTTATTTGGGTATGGTAAAAAAAAGTCGATTAAGATTTGTCATTTTTGGTAGTGATTTTATTAGCCTATTCGATGCACAATGAGTTGGAGAATCTGATAAACCCCACTTCCGGTAGTCTAGCTGCAAGAGAAATGCCTTAAATTGCCGTTTGAAGCTTCAACTTTGGGTTCCCAGTTCACGTTATTTGGGTATGGTAAAAAAAAGTCGATTAAGATTTGTCATTTTTGGTAGTGATTTTATTAGCCTATTCGATGCACAATGAGTTTGAGAATATGATAAACCCCACTTCCTGTAGTCTAGCTGCAAGAGAAATGCCTTAAATTGCCGTTTGAAGCTTCAACTTTGGGTTCCCAGTTCACGTTATTTGGGTACGGTAAAAAAAAGTCGATTAAGATTTGTCATTTTTGGTAGTGATTTTATTAGCCTATTCGATGCACAATGAGTTTGAGAATCTGATAAACCCCACTTCCGGTAGTCTAGCTGCAAGAGAAATGCCTTAAATTGCCGTTTGAAGCTTCAACTTTGGGTTCCCAGTTCACGTTATTTGGGTATGGTAAAAAAAAGTCGATTAAGATTTGTCATTTTTGGTAGTGATTTTATTAGCCTATTCGATGCACAATGAGTTGGAGAATCTGATAAACCCCACTTCCGGTAGTCTAGCTGCAAGAGAAATGCCTTAAATTGCCGTTTGAAGCTTCAACTTTGGGTTCCCAGTTCACGTTATTTGGGTACGGTAAAAAAAAGTCGATTAAGATTTGTCATTTTTGGTAGTGATTTTATTAGCCTATTCGATGCACAATGAGTTTGAGAATCTGATAAACCCCACTTCCGGTAGTCTAGCTGCAAGAGAAATGCCTTAAATTGCCGTTTGAAGCTTCAACTTTGGGTTCCCAGTTCACGTTATTTGGGTATGGTAAAAAAAAGTCGATTAAGATTTGTCATTTTTGGTGGTGATTTTATTAGCCTATTCGATGCACAATGAGTTGGAGAATCTGATAAACCCCACTTCCGGTAGTCTAGCTGCAAGAGAAATGCCTTAAATTGCCGTTTGAAGCTTCAACTTTGGGTTCCCAGTTCACGTTATTTGGGTATGGTAAAAAAAAGTCGATTAAGATTTGTCATTTTTGGTGGTGATTTTATTAGCCTATTCGATGCACAATGAGTTGGAGAATCTGATAAACCCCACTTCCGGTAGTCTAGCTGCAAGAGAAATGCCTTAAATTGCCGTTTGAAGCTTCAACTTTGGGTTCCCAGTTCACGTTATTTGGGTATGGTAAAAAAAAGTCGATTAAGATTTGTCATTTTTGGTAGTGATTTTATTAGCCTATTCGATGCACAATGAGTTTGAGAATCTGATAAAACCCACTTCCGGTAGTCTAGCTGCAAGAGAAATGCCTTAAATTGCCGTTTGAAGCTTCAACTTTGGGTTCCCAGTTCACGTTATTTGGGTATGGTAAAAAAAAGTCGATTAAGATTTGTCATTTTTGGTAGTGATTTTATTAGCCTATTAGATGCACAATGAGTTGGAGAATCTGATAAACCCCACTTCCGGTAGTCTAGCTGCAAGAGAAATGCCTTAAATTGCCGTTTGAAGCTTCAACTTTGGGTTCCCAGTTCACGTTATTTGGGTATGGTAAAAAAAAGTCGATTAAGATTTGTCATTTTTGGTAGTGATTTTATTAGCCTATTAGATGCACAATGAGTTGGAGAATCTGATAAACCCCACTTCCGGTAGTCTAGCTGCAAGAGAAATGCCTTAAATTGCCGTTTGAAGCTTCAACTTTGGGTTCCCAGTTCACGTTATTTGGGTATGGTAAAAAAAAGTCGATTAAGATTTGTCATTTTTGGTAGTGATTTTATTAGCCTATTCGATGCACAATGAGTTGGAGAATCTGATAAACCCCACTTCCGGTAGTCTAGCTGCAAGAGAAATGCCTTAAATTGCCGTTTGAAGCTTCAACTTTGGGTTCCCAGTTCACGTTATTTGGGTACGGTAAAAAAAAGTCGATTAAGATTTGTCATTTTTGGTAGTGATTTTATTCGCCTATTAGATGCACAATGAGTTGGAGAATCTGATAAACCCCACTTCCGGTAGTCTAGCTGCAAGAGAAATGCCTTAAATTGCCGTTTGAAGCTTCAACTTTGGGTTCCCAGTTCACGTTATTTGGGTATGGTAAAAAAAAGTCGATTAAGATTTGTCATTTTTGGTAGTGATTTTATTAGCCTATTAGATGCACAATGAGTTGGAGAATCTGATAAACCCCACTTCCGGTAGTCTAGCTGCAAGAGAAATGCCTTAAATTGCCGTTTGAAGCTTCAACTTTGGGTTCCCAGTTCACGTTATTTGGGTATGGTAAAAAAAAGTCGATTAAGATTTGTCATTTTTGGTAGTGATTTTATTAGCCTATTCGATGCACAATGAGTTGGAGAATCTGATAAACCCCACTTCCGGTAGTCTAGCTGCAAGAGAAATGCCTTAAATTGCCGTTTGAAGCTTCAACTTTGGGTTCCCAGTTCACGTTATTTGGGTATGGTAAAAAAAAGTCGATTAAGATTTGTCATTTTTGGTAGTGATTTTATTAGCCTATTCGATGCACAATGAGTTTGAGAATATGATAAACCCCACTTCCTGTAGTCTAGCTGCAAGAGAAATGCCTTAAATTGCCGTTTGAAGCTACAACTTTGGGTTCCCAGTTCACGTTATTTGGGTACGGTAAAAAAAAGTCGATTAAGATTTGTCATTTTTGGTAGTGATTTTATTAGCCTATTCGATGCACAATGAGTTTGAGAATCTGATAAACCCCACTTCCGGTAGTCTAGCTGCAAGAGAAATGCCTTAAATTGCCGTTTGAAGCTTCAACTTTGGGTTCCCAGTTCACGTTATTTGGGTATGGTAAAAAAAAGTCGATTAAGATTTGTCATTTTTGGTAGTGATTTTATTAGCCTATTCGATGCACAATGAGTTGGAGAATCTGATAAACCCCACTTCCGGTAGTCTAGCTGCAAGAGAAATGCCTTAAATTGCCGTTTGAAGCTTCAACTTTGGGTTCCCAGTTCACGTTATTTGGGTACGGTAAAAAAAAGTCGATTAAGATTTGTCATTTTTGGTAGTGATTTTATTAGCCTATTCGATGCACAATGAGTTTGAGAATCTGATAAACCCCACTTCCGGTAGTCTAGCTGCAAGAGAAATGCCTTAAATTGCCGTTTGAAGCTTCAACTTTGGGTTCCCAGTTCACGTTATTTGGGTATGGTAAAAAAAAGTCGATTAAGATTTGTCATTTTTGGTAGTGATTTTATTAGCCTATTCGATGCACAATGAGTTGGAGAATATGATAAACCCCACTTCCGGTAGTCTAGCTGCAAGAGAAATGCCTTAAATTGCCGTTTGAAGCTTCAACTTTGGGTTCCCAGTTCACGTTATTTGGGTATGGTAAAAAAAAGTCGATTAAGATTTGTCATTTTTGGTGGTGATTTTATTAGCCTATTCGATGCACAATGAGTTGGAGAATCTGATAAACCCCACTTCCGGTAGTCTAGCTGCAAGAGAAATGCCTTAAATTGCCGTTTGAAGCTTCAACTTTGGGTTCCCAGTTCACGTTATTTGGGTATGGTAAAAAAAAGTCGATTAAGATTTGTCATTTTTGGTAGTGATTTTATTCGCCTATTAGATGCACAATGAGTTGGAGAATCTGATAAACCCCACTTCCGGTAGTCTAGCTGCAAGAGAAATGCCTTAAATTGCCGTTTGAAGCTTCAACTTTGGGTTCCCAGTTCACGTTATTTGGGTATGGTAAAAAAAAGTCGATTAAGATTTGTCATTTTTGGTAGTGATTTTATTAGCCTATTCGATGCACAATGAGTTGGAGAATCTGATAAACCCCACTTCCGGTAGTCTAGCTGCAAGAGAAATGCCTTAAATTGCCGTTTGAAGCTTCAACTTTGGGTTCCCAGTTCACGTTATTTGGGTATGGTAAAAAAAAGTCGATTAAGATTTGTCATTTTTGGTAGTGATTTTATTAGCCTATTCGATGCACAATGAGTTGGAGAATCTGATAAACCCCACTTCCGGTAGTCTAGCTGCAAGAGAAATGCCTTAAATTGCCGTTTGAAGCTTCAACTTTGGGTTCCCAGTTCACGTTATTTGGGTATGGTAAAAAAAAGTCGATTAAGATTTGTCATTTTTGGTAGTGATTTTATTAGCCTATTCGATGCACAATGAGTTTGAGAATATGATAGACCCCACTTCCGGTAGTCTAGCTGCAAGAGAAATGCCTTAAATTGCCGTTTGAAGCTTCAACTTTGGGTTCCCAGTTCACGTTATTTGGGTACGGTAAAAAAAAGTCGATTAAGATTTGTCATTTTTGGTAGTGATTTTATTAGCCTATTCGATGCACAATGAGTTTGAGAATATGATAAACCCCACTTCCGGTAGTCTAGCTGCAAGAGAAATGCCTTAAATTGCCGTTTGAAGCTTCAACTTTGGGTTCCCAGTTCACGTTATTTGGGTATGGTAAAAAAAAGTCGATTAAGATTTGTCATTTTTGGTAGTGATTTTATTAGCCTATTCGATGCACAATGAGTTTGAGAATCTGATAAACCCCACTTCCGGTAGTCTAGCTGCAAGAGAAATGCCTTAAATTGCCGTTTGAAGCTTCAACTTTGGGTTCCCAGTTCACGTTATTTGGGTATGGTAAAAAAAAGTCGATTAAGATTTGTCATTTTTGGTAGTGATTTTATTAGCCTATTCGATGCACAATGAGTTGGAGAATCTGATAAACCCCACTTCCGGTAGTCTAGCTGCAAGAGAAATGCCTTAAATTGCCGTTTGAAGCTTCAACTTTGGGTTCCCAGTTCACGTTATTTGGGTATGGTAAAAAAAAGTCGATTAAGATTTGTCATTTTTGGTAGTGATTTTATTAGCCTATTCGATGCACAATGAGTTGGAGAATCTGATAAACCCCACTTCCGGTAGTCTAGCTGCAAGAGAAATGCCTTAAATTGCCGTTTGAAGCTTCAACTTTGGGTTCCCAGTTCACGTTATTTGGGTATGGTAAAAAAAAGTCGATTAAGATTTGTCATTTTTGGTAGTGATTTTATTAGCCTATTCGATGCACAATGAGTTTGAGAATCTGATAAAACCCACTTCCGGTAGTCTAGCTGCAAGAGAAATGCCTTAAATTGCCGTTTGAAGCTTCAACTTTGGGTTCCCAGTTCACGTTATTTGGGTATGGTAAAAAAAAGTCGATTAAGATTTGTCATTTTTGTTAGTGATTTTATTCGCCTATTAGATGCACAATGAGTTGGAGAATCTGATAAACCCCACTTCCGGTAGTCTAGCTGCAAGAGAAATGCCTTAAATTGCCGTTTGAAGCTTCAACTTTGGGTTCCCAGTTCACGTTATTTGGGTATGGTAAAAAAAAGTCGATTAAGATTTGTCATTTTTGGTAGTGATTTTATTAGCCTATTAGATGCACAATGAGTTGGAGAATCTGATAAACCCCACTTCCGGTAGTCTAGCTGCAAGAGAAATGCCTTAAATTGCCGTTTGAAGCTTCAACTTTGGGTTCCCAGTTCACGTTATTTGGGTATGGTAAAAAAAAGTCGATTAAGATTTGTCATTTTTGGTAGTGATTTTATTAGCCTATTCGATGCACAATGAGTTGGAGAATCTGATAAACCCCACTTCCGGTAGTCTAGCTGCAAGAGAAATGCCTTAAATTGCCGTTTGAAGCTTCAACTTTGGGTTCCCAGTTCACGTTATTTGGGTATGGTAAAAAAAAGTCGATTAAGATTTGTCATTTTTGGTAGTGATTTTATTAGCCTATTCGATGCACAATGAGTTTGAGAATATGATAAACCCCACTTCCTGTAGTCTAGCTGCAAGAGAAATGCCTTAAATTGCCGTTTGAAGCTTCAACTTTGGGTTCCCAGTTCACGTTATTTGGGTACGGTAAAAAAAAGTCGATTAAGATTTGTCATTTTTGGTAGTGATTTTATTAGCCTATTCGATGCACAATGAGTTTGAGAATCTGATAAACCCCACTTCCGGTAGTCTAGCTGCAAGAGAAATGCCTTAAATTGCCGTTTGAAGCTTCAACTTTGGGTTCCCAGTTCACGTTATTTGGGTATCGTAAAAAAAAGTCGATTAAGATTTGTCATTTTTGGTGGTGATTTTATTAGCCTATTCGATGCACAATGAGTTGGAGAATATGATAAACCCCACTTCCGGTAGTCTAGCTGCAAGAGAAATGCCTTAAATTGCCGTTTGAAGCTTCAACTTTGGGTTCCCAGTTCACGTTATTTGGGTATGGTAAAAAAAAGTCGATTAAGATTTGTCATTTTTGGTGGTGATTTTATTAGCCTATTCGATGCACAATGAGTTGGAGAATCTGATAAACCCCACTTCCGGTAGTCTAGCTGCAAGAGAAATGCCTTAAATTGCCGTTTGAAGCTTCAACTTTGGGTTCCCAGTTCACGTTATTTGGGTATGGTAAAAAAAAGTCGATTAAGATTTGTCATTTTTGGTAGTGATTTTATTAGCCTATTCGATGCACAATGAGTTGGAGAATCTGATAAACCCCACTTCCGGTAGTCTAGCTGCAAGAGAAATGCCTTAAATTGCCGTTTGAAGCTTCAACTTTGGGTTCCCAGTTCACGTTATTTGGGTATGGTAAAAAAAAGTCGATTAAGATTTGTCATTTTTGGTAGTGATTTTATTAGCCTATTCGATGCACAATGAGTTTGAGAATCTGATAAAACCCACTTCCGGTAGTCTAGCTGCAAGAGAAATGCCTTAAATTGCCGTTTGAAGCTTCAACTTTGGGTTCCCAGTTCACGTTATTTGGGTATGGTAAAAAAAAGTCGATTAAGATTTGTCATTTTTGTTAGTGATTTTATTCGCCTATTAGATGCACAATGAGTTGGAGAATCTGATAAACCCCACTTCCGGTAGTCTAGCTGCAAGAGAAATGCCTTAAATTGCCGTTTGAAGCTTCAACTTTGGGTTCCCAGTTCACGTTATTTGGGTATGGTAAAAAAAAGTCGATTAAGATTTGTCATTTTTGGTAGTGATTTTATTAGCCTATTAGATGCACAATGAGTTGGAGAATCTGATAAACCCCACTTCCGGTAGTCTAGCTGCAAGAGAAATGCCTTAAATTGCCGTTTGAAGCTTCAACTTTGGGTTCCCAGTTCACGTTATTTGGGTATGGTAAAAAAAAGTCGATTAAGATTTGTCATTTTTGGTAGTGATTTTATTAGCCTATTCGATGCACAATGAGTTGGAGAATCTGATAAACCCCACTTCCGGTAGTCTAGCTGCAAGAGAAATGCCTTAAATTGCCGTTTGAAGCTTCAACTTTGGGTTCCCAGTTCACGTTATTTGGGTATGGTAAAAAAAAGTCGATTAAGATTTGTCATTTTTGGTAGTGATTTTATTAGCCTATTCGATGCACAATGAGTTTGAGAATATGATAAACCCCACTTCCTGTAGTCTAGCTGCAAGAGAAATGCCTTAAATTGCCGTTTGAAGCTTCAACTTTGGGTTCCCAGTTCACGTTATTTGGGTACGGTAAAAAAAAGTCGATTAAGATTTGTCATTTTTGGTAGTGATTTTATTAGCCTATTCGATGCACAATGAGTTTGAGAATCTGATAAACCCCACTTCCGGTAGTCTAGCTGCAAGAGAAATGCCTTAAATTGCCGTTTGAAGCTTCAACTTTGGGTTCCCAGTTCACGTTATTTGGGTATCGTAAAAAAAAGTCGATTAAGATTTGTCATTTTTGGTGGTGATTTTATTAGCCTATTCGATGCACAATGAGTTGGAGAATATGATAAACCCCACTTCCGGTAGTCTAGCTGCAAGAGAAATGCCTTAAATTGCCGTTTGAAGCTTCAACTTTGGGTTCCCAGTTCACGTTATTTGGGTATGGTAAAAAAAAGTCGATTAAGATTTGTCATTTTTGGTGGTGATTTTATTAGCCTATTCGATGCACAATGAGTTGGAGAATCTGATAAACCCCACTTCCGGTAGTCTAGCTGCAAGAGAAATGCCTTAAATTGCCGTTTGAAGCTTCAACTTTGGGTTCCCAGTTCACGTTATTTGGGTATGGTAAAAAAAAGTCGATTAAGATTTGTCATTTTTGGTAGTGATTTTATTAGCCTATTCGATGCACAATGAGTTTGAGAATCTGATAAAACCCACTTCCGGTAGTCTAGCTGCAAGAGAAATGCCTTAAATTGCCGTTTGAAGCTTCAACTTTGGGTTCCCAGTTCACGTTATTTGGGTATGGTAAAAAAAAGTCGATTAAGATTTGTCATTTTTGGTAGTGATTTTATTAGCCTATTCGATGCACAATGAGTTTGAGAATATGATAGACCCCACTTCCGGTAGTCTAGCTGCAAGAGAAATGCCTTAAATTGCCGTTTGAAGCTTCAACTTTGGGTTCCCAGTTCACGTTATTTGGGTACGGTAAAAAAAAGTCGATTAAGATTTGTCATTTTTGGTAGTGATTTTATTAGCCTATTCGATGCACAATGAGTTTGAGAATATGATAAACCCCACTTCCGGTAGTCTAGCTGCAAGAGAAATGCCTTAAATTGCCGTTTGAAGCTTCAACTTTGGGTTCCCAGTTCACGTTATTTGGGTATGGTAAAAAAAAGTCGATTAAGATTTCTCATTTTTGGTAGTGATTTTATTAGCCTATTCGATGCACAATGAGTTTGAGAATCTGATAAACCCCACTTCCGGTAGTCTAGCTGCAAGAGAAATGCCTTAAATTGCCGTTTGAAGCTTCAACTTTGGGTTCCCAGTTCACGTTATTTGGGTATGGTAAAAAAAAGTCGATTAAGATTTGTCATTTTTGGTAGTGATTTTATTAGCCTATTCGATGCACAATGAGTTGGAGAATCTGATAAACCCCACTTCCGGTAGTCTAGCTGCAAGAGAAATGCCTTAAATTGCCGTTTGAAGCTTCAACTTTGGGTTCCCAGTTCACGTTATTTGGGTATGGTAAAAAAAAGTCGATTAAGATTTGTCATTTTTGGTAGTGATTTTATTAGCCTATTCGATGCACAATGAGTTGGAGAATCTGATAAACCCCACTTCCGGTAGTCTAGCTGCAAGAGAAATGCCTTAAATTGCCGTTTGAAGCTTCAACTTTGGGTTCCCAGTTCACGTTATTTGGGTACGGTAAAAAAAAGTCGATTAAGATTTGTCATTTTTGGTAGTGATTTTATTAGCCTATTCGATGCACAATGAGTTTGAGAATATGATAAACCCCACTTCCGGTAGTCTAGCTGCAAGAGAAATGCCTTAAATTGCCGTTTGAAGCTTCAACTTTGGGTTCCCAGTTCACGTTATTTGGGTATGGTAAAAAAAAGTCGATTAAGATTTGTCATTTTTGGTAGTGATTTTATTAGCCTATTCGATGCACAATGAGTTGGAGAATATGATAAACCCCACTTCCGGTAGTCTAGCTGCAAGAGAAATGCCTTAAATTGCCGTTTGAAGCTTCAACTTTGGGTTCCCAGTTCACGTTATTTGGGTATGGTAAAAAAAAGTCGATTAAGATTTGTCATTTTTGGTGGTGATTTTATTAGCCTATTCGATGCACAATGAGTTGGAGAATCTGATAAACCCCACTTCCGGTAGTCTAGCTGCAAGAGAAATGCCTTAAATTGCCGTTTGAAGCTTCAACTTTGGGTTCCCAGTTCACGTTATTTGGGTATGGTAAAAAAAAGTCGATTAAGATTTGTCATTTTTGGTAGTGATTTTATTAGCCTATTCGATGCACAATGAGTTTGAGAATCTGATAAAACCCACTTCCGGTAGTCTAGCTGCAAGAGAAATGCCTTAAATTGCCGTTTGAAGCTTCAACTTTGGGTTCCCAGTTCACGTTATTTGGGTATGTTAAAAAAAAGTCGATTAAGATTTGTCATTTTTGGTAGTGATTTTATTCGCCTATTAGATGCACAATGAGTTTGAGAATCTGATAAACCCCACTTCCGGTAGTCTAGCTGCAAGAGAAATGCCTTAAATTGCCGTTTGAAGCTTCAACTTTGGGTTCCCAGTTCACGTTATTTGGGTATGGTAAAAAAAAGTCGATTAAGATTTGTCATTTTTGGTAGTGATTTTATTAGCCTATTAGATGCACAATGAGTTGGAGAATCTGATAAACCCCACTTCCGGTAGTCTAGCTGCAAGAGAAATGCCTTAAATTGCCGTTTGAAGCTTCAACTTTGGGTTCCCAGTTCACGTTATTTGGGTATGGTAAAAAAAAGTCGATTAAGATTTGTCATTTTTGGTAGTGATTTTATTAGCCTATTCGATGCACAATGAGTTGGAGAATCTGATAAACCCCACTTCCGGTAGTCTAGCTGCAAGAGAAATGCCTTAAATTGCCGTTTGAAGCTTCAACTTTGGGTTCCCAGTTCACGTTATTTGGGTACGGTAAAAAAAAGTCGATTAAGATTTGTCATTTTTGGTAGTGATTTTATTAGCCTATTCGATGCACAATGAGTTGGAGAATATGATAAACCCCACTTCCGGTAGTCTAGCTGCAAGAGAAATGCCTTAAATTGCCGTTTGAAGCTTCAACTTTGGGTTCCCAGTTCACGTTATTTGGGTATGGTAAAAAAAAGTCGATTAAGATTTGTCATTTTTGGTGGTGATTTTATTAGCCTATTCGATGCACAATGAGTTTGAGAATCTGATAAACCCCACTTCCGGTAGTCTAGCTGCAAGAGAAATGCCTTAAATTGCCGTTTGAAGCTTCAACTTTGGGTTCCCAGTTCACGTTATTTGGGTATGGGAAAAAAAAGTCGATTAAGATTTGTCATTTTTGGTAGTGATTTTATTAGCCTATTCGATGCACAATGAGTTTGAGAATCTGATAAAACCCACTTCCGGTAGTCTAGCTGCAAGAGAAATGCCTTAAATTGCCGTTTGAAGCTTCAACTTTGGGTTCCCAGTTCACGTTATTTGGGTATGGTAAAAAAAAGTCGATTAAGATTTGTCATTTTTGTTAGTGATTTTATTCGCCTATTAGATGCACAATGAGTTGGAGAATCTGATAAACCCCACTTCCGGTAGTCTAGCTGCAAGAGAAATGCCTTAAATTGCCGTTTGAAGCTTCAACTTTGGGTTCCCAGTTCACGTTATTTGGGTATGGTAAAAAAAAGTCGATTAAGATTTGTCATTTTTGGTAGTGATTTTATTAGCCTATTAGATGCACAATGAGTTGGAGAATCTGATAAACCCCACTTCCGGTAGTCTAGCTGCAAGAGAAATGCCTTAAATTGCCGTTTGAAGCTTCAACTTTGGGTTCCCAGTTCACGTTATTTGGGTATGGTAAAAAAAAGTCGATTAAGATTTGTCATTTTTGGTAGTGATTTTATTAGCCTATTCGATGCACAATGAGTTGGAGAATCTGATAAACCCCACTTCCGGTAGTCTAGCTGCAAGAGAAATGCCTTAAATTGCCGTTTGAAGCTTCAACTTTGGGTTCCCAGTTCACGTTATTTGGGTATGGTAAAAAAAAGTCGATTAAGATTTGTCATTTTTGGTAGTGATTTTATTTGCCTATTCGATGCACAATGAGTTTGAGAATATGATAAACCCCACTTCCTGTAGTCTAGCTGCAAGAGAAATGCCTTAAATTGCCGTTTGAAGCTTCAACTTTGGGTTCCCAGTTCACGATATTTGGGTACGGTAAAAAAAAGTCGATTAAGATTTGTCATTTTTGGTAGTGATTTTATTAGCCTATTCGATGCACAATGAGTTTGAGAATCTGATAAACCCCACTTCCGGTAGTCTAGCTGCAAGAGAAATGCCTTAAATTGCCGTTTGAAGCTTCAACTTTGGGTTCCCAGTTCACGTTATTTGGGTATCGTAAAAAAAAGTCGATTAAGATTTGTCATTTTTGGTGGTGATTTTATTAGCCTATTCGATGCACAATGAGTTGGAGAATATGATAAACCCCACTTCCGGTAGTCTAGCTGCAAGAGAAATGCCTTAAATTGCCGTTTGAAGCTTCAACTTTGGGTTCCCAGTTCACGTTATTTGGGTATGGTAAAAAAAAGTCGATTAAGATTTGTCATTTTTGGTGGTGATTTTATTAGCCTATTCGATGCACAATGAGTTGGAGAATCTGATAAACCCCACTTCCGGTAGTCTAGCTGCAAGAGAAATGCCTTAAATTGCCGTTTGAAGCTTCAACTTTGGGTTCCCAGTTCACGTTATTTGGGTATGGTAAAAAAAAGTCGATTAAGATTTGTCATTTTTGGTAGTGATTTTATTAGCCTATTCGATGCACAATGAGTTTGAGAATCTGATAAAACCCACTTCCGGTAGTCTAGCTGCAAGAGAAATGCCTTAAATTGCCGTTTGAAGCTTCAACTTTGGGTTCCCAGTTCACGTTATTTGGGTATGGTAAAAAAAAGTCGATTAAGATTTGTCATTTTTGGTAGTGATTTTATTAGCCTATTAGATGCACAATGAGTTGGAGAATCTGATAAACCCCACTTCCGGTAGTCTAGCTGCAAGAGAAATGCCTTAAATTGCCGTTTGAAGCTTCAACTTTGGGTTCCCAGTTCACGTTATTTGGGTATGGTAAAAAAAAGTCGATTAAGATTTGTCATTTTTGGTGGTGATTTTATTAGCCTATTCGATGCACAATGAGTTGGAGAATCTGATAAACCCCACTTCCGGTAGTCTAGCTGCAAGAGAAATGCCTTAAATTGCCGTTTGAAGCTTCAACTTTGGGTTCCCAGTTCACGTTATTTGGGTATGGTAAAAAAAAGTCGATTAAGATTTGTCATTTTTGGTAGTGATTTTATTAGCCTATTCGATGCACAATGAGTTTGAGAATCTGATAAAACCCACTTCCGGTAGTCTAGCTGCAAGAGAAATGCCTTAAATTGCCGTTTGAAGCTTCAACTTTGGGTTCCCAGTTCACGTTATTTGGGTATGGTAAAAAAAAGTCGATTAAGATTTGTCATTTTTGGTAGTGATTTTATTAGCCTATTAGATGCACAATGAGTTGGAGAATCTGATAAACCCCACTTCCGGTAGTCTAGCTGCAAGAGAAATGCCTTAAATTGCCGTTTGAAGCTTCAACTTTGGGTTCCCAGTTCACGTTATTTGGGTACGGTAAAAAAAAGTCGATTAAGATTTGTCATTTTTGGTAGTGATTTTATTAGCCTATTAGATGCACAATGAGTTGGAGAATCTGATAAACCCCACTTCCGGTAGTCTAGCTGCAAGAGAAATGCCTTAAATTGCCGTTTGAAGCTTCAACTTTGGGTTCCCAGTTCACGTTATTTGGGTACGGTAAAAAAAAGTCGATTAAGATTTGTCATTTTTGGTAGTGATTTTATTAGCCTATTCGATGCACAATGAGTTGGAGAATCTGATAAACCCCACTTCCGGTAGTCTAGCTGCAAGAGAAATGCCTTAAATTGCCGTTTGAAGCTTCAACTTTGGGTTCCCAGTTCACGTTATTTGGGTACGGTAAAAAAAAGTCGATTAAGATTTGTCATTTTTGGTAGTGATTTTATTAGCCTATTCGATGCACAATGAGTTTGAGAATATGATAAACCCCACTTCCGGTAGTCTAGCTGCAAGAGAAATGCCTTAAATTGCCGTTTGAAGCTTCAACTTTGGGTTCCCAGTTCACGTTATTTGGGTATGGTAAAAAAAAGTCGATTAAGATTTGTCATTTTTGGTAGTGATTTTATTAGCCTATTCGATGCACAATGAGTTGGAGAATATGATAAACCCCACTTCCGGTAGTCTAGCTGCAAGAGAAATGCCTTAAATTGCCGTTTGAAGCTTCAACTTTGGGTTCCCAGTTCACGTTATTTGGGTATGGTAAAAAAAAGTCGATTAAGATTTGTCATTTTTGGTGGTGATTTTATTAGCCTATTCGATGCACAATGAGTTGGAGAATCTGATAAACCCCACTTCCGGTAGTCTAGCTGCAAGAGAAATGCCTTAAATTGCCGTTTGAAGCTTCAACTTTGGGTTCCCAGTTCACGTTATTTGGGTATGGTAAAAAAAAGTCGATTAAGATTTGTCATTTTTGGTAGTGATTTTATTAGCCTATTCGATGCACAATGAGTTTGAGAATCTGATAAAACCCACTTCCGGTAGTCTAGCTGCAAGAGAAATGCCTTAAATTGCCGTTTGAAGCTTCAACTTTGGGTTCCCAGTTCACGTTATTTGGGTATGGTAAAAAAAAGTCGATTAAGATTTGTCATTTTTGGTAGTGATTTTATTCGCCTATTAGATGCACAATGAGTTTGAGAATCTGATAAACCCCACTTCCGGTAGTCTAGCTGCAAGAGAAATGCCTTAAATTGCCGTTTGAAGCTTCAACTTTGGGTTCCCAGTTCACGTTATTTGGGTATGGTAAAAAAAAGTCGATTAAGATTTGTCATTTTTGGTAGTGATTTTATTAGCCTATTAGATGCACAATGAGTTGGAGAATCTGATAAACCCCACTTCCGGTAGTCTAGCTGCAAGAGAAATGCCTTAAATTGCCGTTTGAAGCTTCAACTTTGGGTTCCCAGTTCACGTTATTTGGGTATGGTAAAAAAAAGTCGATTAAGATTTGTCATTTTTGGTAGTGATTTTATTAGCCTATTCGATGCACAATGAGTTGGAGAATCTGATAAACCCCACTTCCGGTAGTCTAGCTGCAAGAGAAATGCCTTAAATTGCCGTTTGAAGCTTCAACTTTGGGTTCCCAGTTCACGTTATTTGGGTACGGTAAAAAAAAGTCGATTAAGATTTGTCATTTTTGGTAGTGATTTTATTAGCCTATTCGATGCACAATGAGTTGGAGAATATGATAAACCCCACTTCCGGTAGTCTAGCTGCAAGAGAAATGCCTTAAATTGCCGTTTGAAGCTTCAACTTTGGGTTCCCAGTTCACGTTATTTGGGTACGGTAAAAAAAAGTCGATTAAGATTTGTCATTTTTGGTAGTGATTTTATTAGCCTATTCGATGCACAATGAGTTGGAGAATATGATAAACCCCACTTCCGGTAGTCTAGCTGCAAGAGAAATGCCTTAAATTGCCGTTTGAAGCTTCAACTTTGGGTTCCCAGTTCACGTTATTTGGGTATGGTAAAAAAAAGTCGATTAAGATTTGTCATTTTTGGTGGTGATTTTATTAGCCTATTCGATGCACAATGAGTTTGAGCATCTGATAAACCCCACTTCCGGTAGTCTAGCTGCAAGAGAAATGCCTTAAATTGCCGTTTGAAGCTTCAACTTTGGGTTCCCAGTTCACGTTATTTGGGTATGGTAAAAAAAAGTCGATTAAGATTTGTCATTTTTGGTAGTGATTTTATTAGCCTATTCGATGCACAATGAGTTTGAGAATCTGATAAAACCCACTTCCGGTAGTCTAGCTGCAAGAGAAATGCCTTAAATTGCCGTTTGAAGCTTCAACTTTGGGTTCCCAGTTCACGTTATTTGGGTATGGTAAAAAAAAGTCGATTAAGATTTGTCATTTTTGTTAGTGATTTTATTCGCCTATTAGATGCACAATGAGTTGGAGAATCTGATAAACCCCACTTCCGGTAGTCTAGCTGCAAGAGAAATGCCTTAAATTGCCGTTTGAAGCTTCAACTTTGGGTTCCCAGTTCACGTTATTTGGGTATGGTAAAAAAAAGTCGATTAAGATTTGTCATTTTTGGTAGTGATTTTATTAGCCTATTAGATGCACAATGAGTTGGAGAATCTGATAAACCCCACTTCCGGTAGTCTAGCTGCAAGAGAAATGCCTTAAATTGCCGTTTGAAGCTTCAACTTTGGGTTCCCAGTTCACGTTATTTGGGTATGGTAAAAAAAAGTCGATTAAGATTTGTCATTTTTGGTAGTGATTTTATTAGCCTATTCGATGCACAATGAGTTGGAGAATCTGATAAACCCCACTTCCGGTAGTCTAGCTGCAAGAGAAATGCCTTAAATTGCCGTTTGAAGCTTCAACTTTGGGTTCCCAGTTCACGTTATTTGGGTATGGTAAAAAAAAGTCGATTAAGATTTGTCATTTTTGGTAGTGATTTTATTAGCCTATTCGATGCACAATGAGTTTGAGAATATGATAAACCCCACTTCCTGTAGTCTAGCTGCAAGAGAAATGCCTTAAATTGCCGTTTGAAGCTTCAACTTTGGGTTCCCAGTTCACGTTATTTGGGTACGGTAAAAAAAAGTCGATTAAGATTTGTCATTTTTGGTAGTGATTTTATTAGCCTATTCGATGCACAATGAGTTTGAGAATCTGATAAACCCCACTTCCGGTAGTCTAGCTGCAAGAGAAATGCCTTAAATTGCCGTTTGAAGCTTCAACTTTGGGTTCCCAGTTCACGTTATTTGGGTATGGTAAAAAAAAGTCGATTAAGATTTGTCATTTTTGGTAGTGATTTTATTAGCCTATTCGATGCACAATGAGTTGGAGAATCTGATAAACCCCACTTCCGGTAGTCTAGCTGCAAGAGAAATGCCTTAAATTGCCGTTTGAAGCTTCAACTTTGGGTTCCCAGTTCACGTTATTTGGGTACGGTAAAAAAAAGTCGATTAAGATTTGTCATTTTTGGTAGTGATTTTATTAGCCTATTCGATGCACAATGAGTTTGAGAATCTGATAAACCCCACTTCCGGTAGTCTAGCTGCAAGAGAAATGCCTTAAATTGCCGTTTGAAGCTTCAACTTTGGGTTCCCAGTTCACGTTATTTGGGTATGGTAAAAAAAAGTCGATTAAGATTTGTCATTTTTGGTAGTGATTTTATTAGCCTATTCGATGCACAATGAGTTGGAGAATATGATAAACCCCACTTCCGGTAGTCTAGCTGCAAGAGAAATGCCTTAAATTGCCGTTTGAAGCTTCAACTTTGGGTTCCCAGTTCACGTTATTTGGGTATGGTAAAAAAAAGTCGATTAAGATTTGTCATTTTTGGTGGTGATTTTATTAGCCTATTCGATGCACAATGAGTTGGAGAATCTGATAAACCCCACTTCCGGTAGTCTAGCTGCAAGAGAAATGCCTTAAATTGCCGTTTGAAGCTTCAACTTTGGGTTCCCAGTTCACGTTATTTGGGTATGGTAAAAAAAAGTCGATTAAGATTTGTCATTTTTGGTAGTGATTTTATTAGCCTATTCGATGCACAATGAGTTTGAGAATCTGATAAAACCCACTTCCGGTAGTCTAGCTGCAAGAGAAATGCCTTAAATTGCCGTTTGAAGCTTCAACTTTGGGTTCCCAGTTCACGTTATTTGGGTATGGTAAAAAAAAGTCGATTAAGATTTGTCATTTTTGGTAGTGATTTTATTCGCCTATTAGATGCACAATGAGTTGGAGAATCTGATAAACCCCACTTCCGGTAGTCTAGCTGCAAGAGAAATGCCTTAAATTGCCGTTTGAAGCTTCAACTTTGGGTTCCCAGTTCACGTTATTTGGGTATGGTAAAAAAAAGTCGATTAAGATTTGTCATTTTTGGTAGTGATTTTATTAGCCTATTAGATGCACAATGAGTTGGAGAATCTGATAAACCCCACTTCCGGTAGTCTAGCTGCAAGAGAAATGCCTTAAATTGCCGTTTGAAGCTTCAACTTTGGGTTCCCAGTTCACGTTATTTGGGTATGGTAAAAAAAAGTCGATTAAGATTTGTCATTTTTGGTAGTGATTTTATTAGCCTATTCGATGCACAATGAGTTGGAGAATCTGATAAACCCCACTTCCGGTAGTCTAGCTGCAAGAGAAATGCCTTAAATTGCCGTTTGAAGCTTCAACTTTGGGTTCCCAGTTCACGTTATTTGGGTACGGTAAAAAAAAGTCGATTAAGATTTGTCATTTTTGGTAGTGATTTTATTAGCCTATTCGATGCACAATGAGTTGGAGAATATGATAAACCGCACTTCCGGTAGTCTAGCTGCAAGAGAAATGCCTTAAATTGCCGTTTGAAGCTTCAACTTTGGGTTCCCAGTTCACGTTATTTGGGTATGGTAAAAAAAAGTCGATTAAGATTTGTCATTTTTGGTGGTGATTTTATTAGCCTATTCGATGCACAATGAGTTTGAGAATCTGATAAACCCCACTTCCGGTAGTCTAGCTGCAAGAGAAATGCCTTAAATTGCCGTTTGAAGCTTCAACTTTGGGTTCCCAGTTCACGTTATTTGGGTATGGTAAAAAAAAGTCGATTAAGATTTGTCATTTTTGGTAGTGATTTTATTAGCCTATTCGATGCACAATGAGTTTGAGAATCTGATAAAACCCACTTCCGGTAGTCTAGCTGCAAGAGAAATGCCTTAAATTGCCGTTTGAAGCTTCAACTTTGGGTTCCCAGTTCACGTTATTTGGGTATGGTAAAAAAAAGTCGATTAAGATTTGTCATTTTTGTTAGTGATTTTATTCGCCTATTAGATGCACAATGAGTTGGAGAATCTGATAAACCCCACTTCCGGTAGTCTAGCTGCAAGAGAAATGCCTTAAATTGCCGTTTGAAGCTTCAACTTTGGGTTCCCAGTTCACGTTATTTGGGTATGGTAAAAAAAAGTCGATTAAGATTTGTCATTTTTGGTAGTGATTTTATTAGCCTATTAGATGCACAATGAGTTGGAGAATCTGATAAACCCCACTTCCGGTAGTCTAGCTGCAAGAGAAATGCCTTAAATTGCCGTTTGAAGCTTCAACTTTGGGTTCCCAGTTCACGTTATTTGGGTATGGTAAAAAAAAGTCGATTAAGATTTGTCATTTTTGGTAGTGATTTTATTAGCCTATTCGATGCACAATGAGTTGGAGAATCTGATAAACCCCACTTCCGGTAGTCTAGCTGCAAGAGAAATGCCTTAAATTGCCGTTTGAAGCTTCAACTTTGGGTTCCCAGTTCACGTTATTTGGGTATGGTAAAAAAAAGTCGATTAAGATTTGTCATTTTTAGTAGTGATTTTATTAGCCTATTCGATGCACAATGAGTTTGAGAATATGATAAACCCCACTTCCTGTAGTCTAGCTGCAAGAGAAATGCCTTAAATTGCCGTTTGAAGCTTCAACTTTGGGTTCCCAGTTCACGTTATTTGGGTACGGTAAAAAAAAGTCGATTAAGATTTGTCATTTTTGGTAGTGATTTTATTAGCCTATTCGATGCACAATGAGTTTGAGAATCTGATAAACCCCACTTCCGGTAGTCTAGCTGCAAGAGAAATGCCTTAAATTGCCGTTTGAAGCTTCAACTTTGGGTTCCCATTTCACGTTATTTGGGTATGGTAAAAAAAAGTCGATTAAGATTTGTCATTTTTGGTAGTGATTTTATTAGCCTATTCGATGCACAATGAGTTGGAGAATCTGATAAACCCCACTTCCGGTAGTCTAGCTGCAAGAGAAATGCCTTAAATTGCCGTTTGAAGCTTCAACTTTGGGTTCCCAGTTCACGTTATTTGGGTACGGTAAAAAAAAGTCGATTAAGATTTGTCATTTTTGGTAGTGATTTTATTAGCCTATTCGATGCACAATGAGTTTGAGAATCTGATAAACCCCACTTCCGGTAGTCTAGCTGCAAGAGAAATGCCTTAAATTGCCGTTTGAAGCTTCAACTTTGGGTTCCCAGTTCACGTTATTTGGGTATGGTAAAAAAAAGTCGATTAAGATTTGTCATTTTTGGTAGTGATTTTATTAGCCTATTCGATGCACAATGAGTTGGAGAATATGATAAACCCCACTTCCGGTAGTCTAGCTGCAAGAGAAATGCCTTAAATTGCCGTTTGAAGCTTCAACTTTGGGTTCCCAGTTCACGTTATTTGGGTATGGTAAAAAAAAGTCGATTAAGATTTGTCATTTTTGGTGGTGATTTTATTAGCCTATTCGATGCACAATGAGTTGGAGAATCTGATAAACCCCACTTCCGGTAGTCTAGCTGCAAGAGAAATGCCTTAAATTGCCGTTTGAAGCTTCAACTTTGGGTTCCCAGTTCACGTTATTTGGGTATGGTAAAAAAAAGTCGATTAAGATTTGTCATTTTTGGTAGTGATTTTATTAGCCTATTCGATGCACAATGAGTTTGAGAATCTGATAAAACCCACTTCCGGTAGTCTAGCTGCAAGAGAAATGCCTTAAATTGCCGTTTGAAGCTTCAACTTTGGGTTCCCAGTTCACGTTATTTGGGTATGGTAAAAAAAAGTCGATTAAGATTTGTCATTTTTGGTAGTGATTTTATTCGCCTATTAGATGCACAATGAGTTGGAGAATCTGATAAACCCCACTTCCGGTAGTCTAGCTGCAAGAGAAATGCCTTAAATTGCCGTTTGAAGCTTCAACTTTGGGTTCCCAGTTCACGTTATTTGGGTATGGTAAAAAAAAGTCGATTAAGATTTGTCATTTTTGGTAGTGATTTTATTAGCCTATTAGATGCACAATGAGTTGGAGAATCTGATAAACCCCACTTCCGGTAGTCTAGCTGCAAGAGAAATGCCTTAAATTGCCGTTTGAAGCTTCAACTTTGGGTTCCCAGTTCACGTTATTTGGGTATGGTAAAAAAAAGTCGATTAAGATTTGTCATTTTTGGTAGTGATTTTATTAGCCTATTCGATGCACAATGAGTTTGAGAATCTGATAAAACCCACTTCCGGTAGTCTAGCTGCAAGAGAAATGCCTTAAATTGCCGTTTGAAGCTTCAACTTTGGGTTCCCAGTTCACGTTATTTGGGTATGGTAAAAAAAAGTCGATTAAGATTTGTCATTTTTGGTAGTGATTTTATTAGCCTATTAGATGCACAATGAGTTGGAGAATCTGATAAACCCCACTTCCGGTAGTCTAGCTGCAAGAGAAATGCCTTAAATTGCCGTTTGAAGCTTCAACTTTGGGTTCCCAGTTCACGTTATTTGGGTACGGTAAAAAAAAGTCGATTAAGATTTGTCATTTTTGGTAGTGATTTTATTAGCCTATTCGATGCACAATGAGTTGGAGAATCTGATAAACCCCACTTCCGGTAGTCTAGCTGCAAGAGAAATGCCTTAAATTGCCGTTTGAAGCTTCAACTTTGGGTTCCCAGTTCACGTTATTTGGGTACGGTAAAAAAAAGTCGATTAAGATTTGTCATTTTTGGTAGTGATTTTATTAGCCTATTCGATGCACAATGAGTTTGAGAATCTGATAAACCCCACTTCCGGTAGTCTAGCTGCAAGAGAAATGCCTTAAATTGCCGTTTGAAGCTTCAACTTTGGGTTCCCAGTTCACGTTATTTGGGTATGGTAAAAAAAAGTCGATTAAGATTTGTCATTTTTGGTAGTGATTTTATTAGCCTATTCGATGCACAATGAGTTGGAGAATATGATAAACCCCACTTCCGGTAGTCTAGCTGCAAGAGAAATGCCTTAAATTGCCGTTTGAAGCTTCAACTTTGGGTTCCCAGTTCACGTTATTTGGGTATGGTAAAAAAAAGTCGATTAAGATTTGTCATTTTTGGTGGTGATTTTATTAGCCTATTCGATGCACAATGAGTTGGAGAATCTGATAAACCCCACTTCCGGTAGTCTAGCTGCAAGAGAAATGCCTTAAATTGCCGTTTGAAGCTTCAACTTTGGGTTCCCAGTTCACGTTATTTGGGTATGGTAAAAAAAAGTCGATTAAGATTTGTCATTTTTGGTAGTGATTTTATTAGCCTATTCGATGCACAATGAGTTGGAGAATATGATAAACCCCACTTCCGGTAGTCTAGCTGCAAGAGAAATGCCTTAAATTGCCGTTTGAAGCTTCAACTTTGGGTTCCCAGTTCACGTTATTTGGGTATCGTAAAAAAAAGTCGATTAAGATTTGTCATTTTTGGTGGTGATTTTATTAGCCTATTCGATGCACAATGAGTTGGAGAATATGATAAACCCCACTTCCGGTAGTCTAGCTGCAAGAGAAATGCCTTAAATTGCCGTTTGAAGCTTCAACTTTGGGTTCCCAGTTCACGTTATTTGGGTATGGTAAAAAAAAGTCGATTAAGATTTGTCATTTTTGGTAGTGATTTTATTAGCCTATTAGATGCACAATGAGTTGGAGAATCTGATAAACCCCACTTCCGGTAGTCTAGCTGCAAGAGAAATGCCTTAAATTGCCGTTTGAAGCTTCAACTTTGGGTTCCCAGTTCACGTTATTTGGGTACGGTAAAAAAAAGTCGATTAAGATTTGTCATTTTTGGTAGTGATTTTATTAGCCTATTCGATGCACAATGAGTTTGAGAATCTGATAAAACCCACTTCCGGTAGTCTAGCTGCAAGAGAAATGCCTTAAATTGCCGTTTGAAGCTTCAACTTTGGGTTCCCAGTTCACGTTATTTGGGTATCGTAAAAAAAAGTCGATTAAGATTTGTCATTTTTGGTGGTGATTTTATTAGCCTATTCGATGCACAATGAGTTGGAGAATATGATAAACCCCACTTCCGGTAGTCTAGCTGCAAGAGAAATGCCTTAAATTGCCGTTTGAAGCTTCAACTTTGGGTTCCCAGTTCACGTTATTTGGGTATGGTAAAAAAAAGTCGATTAAGATTTGTCATTTTTGGTAGTGATTTTATTAGCCTATTCGATGCACAATGAGTTTGAGAATCTGATAAAACCCACTTCCGGTAGTCTAGCTGCAAGAGAAATGCCTTAAATTGCCGTTTGAAGCTTCAACTTTGGGTTCCCAGTTCACGTTATTTGGGTATGGTAAAAAAAAGTCGATTAAGATTTGTCATTTTTGGTAGTGATTTTATTAGCCTATTAGATGCACAATGAGTTGGAGAATCTGATAAACCCCACTTCTGGTAGTCTAGCTGCAAGAGAAATGCCTTAAATTGCCGTTTGAAGCTTCAACTTTGGGTTCCCAGTTCACGTTATTTGGGTACGGTAAAAAAAAGTCGATTAAGATTTGTCATTTTTGGTAGTGATTTTATTAGCCTATTCGATGCACAATGAGTTGGAGAATCTGATAAACCCCACTTCCGGTAGTCTAGCTGCAAGAGAAATGCCTTAAATTGCCGTTTGAAGCTTCAACTTTGGGTTCCCAGTTCACGTTATTTGGGTACGGTAAAAAAAAGTCGATTAAGATTTGTCATTTTTGGTAGTGATTTTATTAGCCTATTCGATGCACAATGAGTTTGAGAATCTGATAAACCCCACTTCCGGTAGTCTAGCTGCAAGAGAAATGCCTTAAATTGCCGTTTGAAGCTTCAACTTTGGGTTCCCAGTTCACGTTATTTGGGTATGGTAAAAAAAAGTCGATTAAGATTTGTCATTTTTGGTAGTGATTTTATTAGCCTATTCGATGCACAATGAGTTGGAGAATATGATAAACCCCACTTCCGGTAGTCTAGCTGCAAGAGAAATGCCTTAAATTGCCGTTTGAAGCTTCAACTTTGGGTTCCCAGTTCACGTTATTTGGGTATGGTAAAAAAAAGTCGATTAAGATTTGTCATTTTTGGTGGTGATTTTATTAGCCTATTCGATGCACAATGAGTTGGAGAATCTGATAAACCCCACTTCCGGTAGTCTAGCTGCAAGAGAAATGCCTTAAATTGCCGTTTGAAGCTTCAACTTTGGGTTCCCAGTTCACGTTATTTGGGTATGGTAAAAAAAAGTCGATTAAGATTTGTCATTTTTGGTAGTGATTTTATTAGCCTATTCGATGCACAATGAGTTGGAGAATATGATAAACCCCACTTCCGGTAGTCTAGCTGCAAGAGAAATGCCTTAAATTGCCGTTTGAAGCTTCAACTTTGGGTTCCCAGTTCACGTTATTTGGGTATCGTAAAAAAAAGTCGATTAAGATTTGTCATTTTTGGTGGTGATTTTATTAGCCTATTCGATGCACAATGAGTTGGAGAATATGATAAACCCCACTTCCGGTAGTCTAGCTGCAAGAGAAATGCCTTAAATTGCCGTTTGAAGCTTCAACTTTGGGTTCCCAGTTCACGTTATTTGGGTATGGTAAAAAAAAGTCGATTAAGATTTGTCATTTTTGGTGGTGATTTTATTAGCCTATTCGATGCACAATGAGTTGGAGAATCTGATAAACCCCACTTCCGGTAGTCTAGCTGCAAGAGAAATGCCTTAAATTGCCGTTTGAAGCTTCAACTTTGGGTTCCCAGTTCACGTTATTTGGGTATGGTAAAAAAAAGTCGATTAAGATTTGTCATTTTTGGTAGTGATTTTATTAGCCTATTCGATGCACAATGAGTTTGAGAATCTGATAAAACCCACTTCCGGTAGTCTAGCTGCAAGAGAAATGCCTTAAATTGCCGTTTGAAGCTTCAACTTTGGGTTCCCAGTTCACGTTATTTGGGTATGGTAAAAAAAAGTCGATTAAGATTTGTCATTTTTGGTAGTGATTTTATTAGCCTATTAGATGCACAATGAGTTGGAGAATCTGATAAACCCCACTTCCGGTAGTCTAGCTGCAAGAGAAATGCCTTAAATTGCCGTTTGAAGCTTCAACTTTGGGTTCCCAGTTCACGTTATTTGGGTACGGTAAAAAAAAGTCGATTAAGATTTGTCATTTTTGGTAGTGATTTTATTAGCCTATTCGATGCACAATGAGTTGGAGAATCTGATAAACCCCACTTCCGGTAGTCTAGCTGCAAGAGAAATGCCTTAAATTGCCGTTTGAAGCTTCAACTTTGGGTTCCCAGTTCACGTTATTTGGGTACGGTAAAAAAAAGTCGATTAAGATTTGTCATTTTTGGTAGTGATTTTATTAGCCTATTCGATGCACAATGAGTTTGAGAATCTGATAAACCCCACTTCCGGTAGTCTAGCTGCAAGAGAAATGCCTTAAATTGCCGTTTGAAGCTTCAACTTTGGGTTCCCAGTTCACGTTATTTGGGTATGGTAAAAAAAAGTCGATTAAGATTTGTCATTTTTGGTAGTGATTTTATTAGCCTATTCGATGCACAATGAGTTGGAGAATATGATAAACCCCACTTCCGGTAGTCTAGCTGCAAGAGAAATGCCTTAAATTGCCGTTTGAAGCTTCAACTTTGGGTTCCCAGTTCACGTTATTTGGGTATGGTAAAAAAAAGTCGATTAAGATTTGTCATTTTTGGTGGTGATTTTATTAGCCTATTCGATGCACAATGAGTTGGAGAATCTGATAAACCCCACTTCCGGTAGTCTAGCTGCAAGAGAAATGCCTTAAATTGCCGTTTGAAGCTTCAACTTTGGGTTCCCAGTTCACGTTATTTGGGTATGGTAAAAAAAAGTCGATTAAGATTTGTCATTTTTGGTAGTGATTTTATTAGCCTATTCGATGCACAATGAGTTGGAGAATATGATAAACCCCACTTCCGGTAGTCTAGCTGCAAGAGAAATGCCTTAAATTGCCGTTTGAAGCTTCAACTTTGGGTTCCCAGTTCACGTTATTTGGGTATCGTAAAAAAAAGTCGATTAAGATTTGTCATTTTTGGTGGTGATTTTATTAGCCTATTCGATGCACAATGAGTTGGAGAATATGATAAACCCCACTTCCGGTAGTCTAGCTGCAAGTGAAATGCCTTAAATTGCCGTTTGAAGCTTCAACTTTGGGTTCCCAGTTCACGTTATTTGGGTATGGTAAAAAAAAGTCGATTAAGATTTGTCATTTTTGGTGGTGATTTTATTAGCCTATTCGATGCACAATGAGTTGGAGAATCTGATAAACCCCACTTCCGGTAGTCTAGCTGCAAGAGAAATGCCTTAAATTGCCGTTTGAAGCTTCAACTTTGGGTTCCCAGTTCACGTTATTTGGGTATGGTAAAAAAAAGTCGATTAAGATTTGTCATTTTTGGTGGTGATTTTATTAGCCTATTCGATGCACAATGAGTTTGAGAATCTGATAAACCCCACTTCCGGTAGTCTAGCTGCAAGAGAAATGCCTTAAATTGCCGTTTGAAGCTTCAACTTTGGGTTCCCAGTTCACGTTATTTGGGTATGGTAAAAAAAAGTCGATTAAGATTTGTCATTTTTGGTAGTGATTTTATTAGCCTATTCGATGCACAATGAGTTGGAGAATATGATAAACCCCACTTCCGGTAGTCTAGCTGCAAGAGAAATGCCTTAAATTGCCGTTTGAAGCTTCAACTTTGGGTTCCCAGTTCACGTTATTTGGGTATCGTAAAAAAAAGTCGATTAAGATTTGTCATTTTTGGTGGTGATTTTATTAGCCTATTCGATGCACAATGAGTTGGAGAATATGATAAACCCCACTTCCGGTAGTCTAGCTGCAAGAGAAATGCCTTAAATTGCCGTTTGAAGCTTCAACTTTGGGTTCCCAGTTCACGTTATTTGGGTATGGTAAAAAAAAGTCGATTAAGATTTGTCATTTTTGGTGGTGATTTTATTAGCCTATTCGATGCACAATGAGTTTGAGAATCTGATAAACCCCACTTCCGGTAGTCTAGCTGCAAGAGAAATGCCTTAAATTGCCGTTTGAAGCTTCAACTTTGGGTTCCCAGTTCACGTTATTTGGGTATGGTAAAAAAAAGTCGATTAAGATTTGTCATTTTTGGTGGTGATTTTATTAGCCTATTCGATGCACAATGAGTTTGAGAATCTGATAAACCCCACTTCCGGTAGTCTAGCTGCAAGAGAAATGCCTTAAATTGCCGTTTGAAGCTTCAACTTTGGGTTCCCAGTTCACGTTATTTGGGTATGGTAAAAAAAAGTCGATTAAGATTTGTCATTTTTGGTAGTGATTTTATTAGCCTATTCGATGCACAATGAGTTTGAGAATCTGATAAAACCCACTTCCGGTAGTCTAGCTGCAAGAGAAATGCCTTAAATTGCCGTTTGAAGCTTCAACTTTGGGTTCCCAGTTCACGTTATTTGGGTATGGTAAAAAAAAGTCGATTAAGATTTGTCATTTTTGGTAGTGATTTTATTCGCCTATTAGATGCACAATGAGTTTGAGAATCTGATAAAACCCACTTCCGGTAGTCTAGCTGCAAGAGAAATGCCTTAAATTGCCGTTTGAAGCTTCAACTTTGGGTTCCCAGTTCACGTTATTTGGGTATGGTAAAAAAAAGTCGATTAAGATTTGTCATTTTTGGTAGTGATTTTATTAGCCTATTAGATGCACAATGAGTTGGAGAATCTGATAAACCCCACTTCCGGTAGTCTAGCTGCAAGAGAAATGCCTTAAATTGCCGTTTGAAGCTTCAACTTTGGGTTCCCAGTTCACGTTATTTGGGTATGGTAAAAAAAAGTCGATTAAGATTTGTCATTTTTGGTAGTGATTTTATTAGCCTATTCGATGCACAATGAGTTGGAGAATCTGATAAACCCCACTTCCGGTAGTCTAGCTGCAAGAGAAATGCCTTAAATTGCCGTTTGAAGCTTCAACTTTGGGTTCCCAGTTCACGTTATTTGGGTACGGTAAAAAAAAGTCGATTAAGATTTGTCATTTTTGGTAGTGATTTTATTAGCCTATTCGATGCACAATGAGTTGGAGAATATGATAAACCCCACTTCCGGTAGTCTAGCTGCAAGAGAAATGCCTTAAATTGCCGTTTGAAGCTTCAACTTTGGGTTCCCAGTTCACGTTATTTGGGTATGGTAAAAAAAAGTCGATTAAGATTTGTCATTTTTGGTGGTGATTTTATTAGCCTATTCGATGCACAATGAGTTTGAGAATCTGATAAACCCCACTTCCGGTAGTCTAGCTGCAAGAGAAATGCCTTAAATTGCCGTTTGAAGCTTCAACTTTGGGTTCCCAGTTCACGTTATTTGGGTATGGTAAAAAAAAGTCGATTAAGATTTGTCATTTTTGGTAGTGATTTTATTAGCCTATTCGATGCACAATGAGTTTGAGAATCTGATAAAACCCACTTCCGGTAGTCTAGCTGCAAGAGAAATGCCTTAAATTGCCGTTTGAAGCTTCAACTTTGGGTTCCCAGTTCACGTTATTTGGGTATGGTAAAAAAAAGTCGATTAAGATTTGTCATTTTTGTTAGTGATTTTATTCGCCTATTAGATGCACAATGAGTTGGAGAATCTGATAAACCCCACTTCCGGTAGTCTAGCTGCAAGAGAAATGCCTTAAATTGCCGTTTGAAGCTTCAACTTTGGGTTCCCAGTTCACGTTATTTGGGTATGGTAAAAAAAAGTCGATTAAGATTTGTCATTTTTGGTAGTGATTTTATTAGCCTATTAGATGCACAATGAGTTGGAGAATCTGATAAACCCCACTTCCGGTAGTCTAGCTGCAAGAGAAATGCCTTAAATTGCCGTTTGAAGCTTCAACTTTGGGTTCCCAGTTCACGTTATTTGGGTATGGTAAAAAAAAGTCGATTAAGATTTGTCATTTTTGGTAGTGATTTTATTAGCCTATTCGATGCACAATGAGTTGGAGAATCTGATAAACCCCACTTCCGGTAGTCTAGCTGCAAGAGAAATGCCTTAAATTGCCGTTTGAAGCTTCAACTTTGGGTTCCCAGTTCACGTTATTTGGGTATGGTAAAAAAAAGTCGATTAAGATTTGTCATTTTTGGTAGTGATTTTATTAGCCTATTCGATGCACAATGAGTTTGAGAATATGATAAACCCCACTTCCTGTAGTCTAGCTGCAAGAGAAATGCCTTAAATTGCCGTTTGAAGCTTCAACTTTGGGTTCCCAGTTCACGTTATTTGGGTACGGTAAAAAAAAGTCGATTAAGATTTGTCATTTTTGGTAGTGATTTTATTAGCCTATTCGATGCACAATGAGTTTGAGAATCTGATAAACCCCACTTCCGGTAGTCTAGCTGCAAGAGAAATGCCTTAAATTGCCGTTTGAAGCTTCAACTTTGGGTTCCCAGTTCACGTTATTTGGGTATGGTAAAAAAAAGTCGATTAAGATTTGTCATTTTTGGTAGTGATTTTATTAGCCTATTCGATGCACAATGAGTTGGAGAATCTGATAAACCCCACTTCCGGTAGTCTAGCTGCAAGAGAAATGCCTTAAATTGCCGTTTGAAGCTTCAACTTTGGGTTCCCAGTTCACGTTATTTGGGTACGGTAAAAAAAAGTCGATTAAGATTTGTCATTTTTGGTAGTGATTTTATTAGCCTATTCGATGCACAATGAGTTTGAGAATCTGATAAACCCCACTTCCGGTAGTCTAGCTGCAAGAGAAATGCCTTAAATTGCCGTTTGAAGCTTCAACTTTGGGTTCCCAGTTCACGTTATTTGGGTACGGTAAAAAAAAGTCGATTAAGATTTGTCATTTTTGGTAGTGATTTTATTAGCCTATTCGATGCACAATGAGTTGGAGAATCTGATAAACCCCACTTCCGGTAGTCTAGCTGCAAGAGAAATGCCTTAAATTGCCGTTTGAAGCTTCAACTTTGGGTTCCCAGTTCACGTTATTTGGGTATGGTAAAAAAAAGTCGATTAAGATTTGTCATTTTTGGTGGTGATTATATTAGCCTATTCGATGCACAATGAGTTGGAGAATCTGATAAACCCCACTTCCGGTAGTCTAGCTGCAAGAGAAATGCCTTAAATTGCCGTTTGAAGCTTCAACTTTGGGTTCCCAGTTCACGTTATTTGGGTATGGTAAAAAAAAGTCGATTAAGATTTGTCATTTTTGGTAGTGATTTTATTAGCCTATTCGATGCACAATGAGTTTGAGAATCTGATAAAACCCACTTCCGGTAGTCTAGCTGCAAGAGAAATGCCTTAAATTGCCGTTTGAAGCTTCAACTTTGGGTTCCCAGTTCACGTTATTTGGGTATGGTAAAAAAAAGTCGATTAAGATTTGTCATTTTTGGTAGTGATTTTATTCGCCTATTAGATGCACAATGAGTTGGAGAATCTGATAAACCCCACTTCCGGTAGTCTAGCTGCAAGAGAAATGCCTTAAATTGCCGTTTGAAGCTTCAACTTTGGGTTCCCAGTTCACGTTATTTGGGTATGGTAAAAAAAAGTCGATTAAGATTTGTCATTTTTGGTAGTGATTTTATTAGCCTATTAGATGCACAATGAGTTGGAGAATCTGATAAACCCCACTTCCGGTAGTCTAGCTGCAAGAGAAATGCCTTAAATTGCCGTTTGAAGCTTCAACTTTGGGTTCCCAGTTCACGTTATTTGGGTATGGTAAAAAAAAGTCGATTAAGATTTGTCATTTTTGGTAGTGATTTTATTAGCCTATTCGATGCACAATGAGTTGGAGAATCTGATAAACCCCACTTCCGGTAGTCTAGCTGCAAGAGAAATGCCTTAAATTGCCGTTTGAAGCTTCAACTTTGGGTTCCCAGTTCACGTTATTTGGGTACGGTAAAAAAAAGTCGATTAAGATTTGTCATTTTTGGTAGTGATTTTATTAGCCTATTCGATGCACAATGAGTTGGAGAATATGATAAACCCCACTTCCGGTAGTCTAGCTGCAAGAGAAATGCCTTAAATTGCCGTTTGAAGCTTCAACTTTGGGTTCCCAGTTCACGTTATTTGGGTATGGTAAAAAAAAGTCGATTAAGATTTGTCATTTTTGGTGGTGATTTTATTAGCCTATTCGATGCACAATGAGTTTGAGAATCTGATAAACCCCACTTCCGGTAGTCTAGCTGCAAGAGAAATGCCTTAAATTGCCGTTTGAAGCTTCAACTTTGGGTTCCCAGTTCACGTTATTTGGGTATGGTAAAAAAAAGTCGATTAAGATTTGTCATTTTTGGTAGTGATTTTATTAGCCTATTCGATGCACAATGAGTTTGAGAATCTGATAAAACCCACTTCCGGTAGTCTAGCTGCAAGAGAAATGCCTTAAATTGCCGTTTGAAGCTTCAACTTTGGGTTCCCAGTTCACGTTATTTGGGTATGGTAAAAAAAAGTCGATTAAGATTTGTCATTTTTGTTAGTGATTTTATTCGCCTATTAGATGCACAATGAGTTGGAGAATCTGATAAACCCCACTTCCGGTAGTCTAGCTGCAAGAGAAATGCCTTAAATTGCCGTTTGAAGCTTCAACTTTGGGTTCCCAGTTCACGTTATTTGGGTATGGTAAAAAAAAGTCGATTAAGATTTGTCATTTTTGGTAGTGATTTTATTAGCCTATTCGATGCACAATGAGTTGGAGAATCTGATAAACCCCACTTCCGGTAGTCTAGCTGCAAGAGAAATGCCTTAAATTGCCGTTTGAAGCTTCAACTTTGGGTTCCCAGTTCACGTTATTTGGGTATGGTAAAAAAAAGTCGATTAAGATTTGTCATTTTTGGTAGTGATTTTATTAGCCTATTCGATGCACAATGAGTTTGAGAATATGATAAACCCCACTTCCTGTAGTCTAGCTGCAAGAGAAATGCCTTAAATTGCCGTTTGAAGCTTCAACTTTGGGTTCCCAGTTCACGTTATTTGGGTACGGTAAAAAAAAGTCGATTAAGATTTGTCATTTTTGGTAGTGATTTTATTAGCCTATTCGATGCACAATGAGTTTGAGAATCTGATAAACCCCACTTCCGGTAGTCTAGCTGCAAGAGAAATGCCTTAAATTGCCGTTTGAAGCTTCAACTTTGGGTTCCCAGTTCACGTTATTTGGGTATGGTAAAAAAAAGTCGATTAAGATTTGTCATTTTTGGTAGTGATTTTATTAGCCTATTCGATGCACAATGAGTTGGAGAATCTGATAAACCCCACTTCCGGTAGTCTAGCTGCAAGAGAAATGCCTTAAATTGCCGTTTGAAGCTTCAACTTTGGGTTCCCAGTTCACGTTATTTGGGTACGGTAAAAAAAAGTCGATTAAGATTTGTCATTTTTGGTAGTGATTTTATTAGCCTATTCGATGCACAATGAGTTTGAGAATCTGATAAACCCCACTTCCGGTAGTCTAGCTGCAAGAGAAATGCCTTAAATTGCCGTTTGAAGCTTCAACTTTGGGTTCCCAGTTCACGTTATTTGGGTATGGTAAAAAAAAGTCGATTAAGATTTGTCATTTTTGGTAGTGATTTTATTAGCCTATTCGATGCACAATGAGTTGGAGAATCTGATAAACCCCACTTCCGGTAGTCTAGCTGCAAGAGAAATGCCTTAAATTGCCGTTTGAAGCTTCAACTTTGGGTTCCCAGTTCACGTTATTTGGGTATGGTAAAAAAAAGTCGATTAAGATTTGTCATTTTTGGTGGTGATTTTATTAGCCTATTCGATGCACAATGAGTTGGAGAATCTGATAAACCCCACTTCCGGTAGTCTAGCTGCAAGAGAAATGCCTTAAATTGCCGTTTGAAGCTTCAACTTTGGGTTCCCAGTTCACGTTATTTGGGTATGGTAAAAAAAAGTCGATTAAGATTTGTCATTTTTGGTAGTGATTTTATTCGCCTATTAGATGCACAATGAGTTGGAGAATCTGATAAACCCCACTTCCGGTAGTCTAGCTGCAAGAGAAATGCCTTAAATTGCCGTTTGAAGCTTCAACTTTGGGTTCCCAGTTCACGTTATTTGGGTATGGTAAAAAAAAGTCGATTAAGATTTGTCATTTTTGGTGGTGATTTTATTAGCCTATTCGATGCACAATGAGTTGGAGAATCTGATAAACCCCACTTCCGGTAGTCTAGCTGCAAGGGAAATGCCTTAAATTGCCGTTTGAAGCTTCAACTTTGGGTTCCCAGTTCACGCTATTTGGGTATCGTAAAAAAAAGTCGATTAAGATTTGTCATTTTTGGTAGTGATTTTATTCGCCTATTAGATGCACAATGAGTTGGAGAATCTGATAAACCCCACTTCCGGTAGTCTAGCTGCAAGAGAAATGCCTTAAATTGCCGTTTGAAGCTTCAACTTTGGGTTCCCAGTTCACGCTATTTGGGTACCGTAAAAAAAAGTCGATTAAGATTTGTCATTTTTGGTAGTGATTTTATTCGCCTATTAGATGCACAATGAGTTGGAGAATCTGATAAACCCCACTTCCGGTAGTCTAGCTGCAAGGGAAATGCCTTAAATTGCCGTTTGAAGCTTCAACTTTGGGTTCCCAGTTCACGCTATTTGGGTATCGTAAAAAAAAGTCGATTAAGATTTGTCATTTTTGGTAGTGATTTTATTCGCCTATTAGATGCACAATGAGTTGGAGAATCTGATAAACCCCACTTCCGGTAGTCTAGCTGCAAGAGAAATGCCTTAAATTGCCGTTTGAAGCTTCAACTTTGGGTTCCCAGTTCACGCTATTTGGGTACCGTAAAAAAAAGTCGATTAAGATTTGTCATTTTTGGTAGTGATTTTATTCGCCTATTAGATGCACAATGAGTTGGAGAATCTGATAAACCCCACTTCCGGTAGTCTAGCTGCAAGAGAAATGCCTTAAATTGCCGTTTGAAGCTTCAACTTTGGGTTCCCAGTTCACGCTATTTGGGTACCGTAAAAAAAAGTCGATTAAGATTTGTCATTTTTGGTAGTGATTTTATTCGCCTATTAGATGCACAATGAGTTGGAGAATCTGATAAACCCCACTTCCGGTAGTCTAGCTGCAAGAGAAATGCCTTAAATTGCCGTTTGAAGCTTCAACTTTGGGTTCCCAGTTCACGCTATTTGGGTACCGTAAAAAAAAGTCGATTAAGATTTGTCATTTTTGGTAGTGATTTTATTCGCCTATTAGATGCACAATGAGTTGGAGAATCTGATAAACCCCACTTCCGGTAGTCTAGCTGCAAGGGAAATGCCTTAAATTGCCGTTTGAAGCTTCAACTTTGGGTTCCCAGTTCACGCTATTTGGGTATCGTAAAAAAAAGTCGATTAAGATTTGTCATTTTTGGTAGTGATTTTATTCGCCTATTAGATGCACAATGAGTTGGAGAATCTGATAAACCCCACTTCCGGTAGTCTAGCTGCAAGAGAAATGCCTTAAATTGCCGTTTGAAGCTTCAACTTTGGGTTCCCAGTTCACGCTATTTGGGTATCATAAAAAAAAGTCGATTAAGATTTGTCATTTTTGGTAGTGATTTTATTAGCCTATTCGATGCACAATGAGTTTGAGAATCTGATAAATCCCACTTCCGGTAGTCTAGCTGCAAGAGAAATGCCTTAAATTGCCGTTTGAAGCTTCAACTTTGGGTTCCCAGTTCACGTTATTTGGGTATGGTAAAAAAAAGTCGATTAAGATTTGTCATTTTTGGTAGTGATTTTATTAGCCTATTCGATGCACAATGAGTTGGAGAATCTGATAAATCCCACTTCCGGTAGTCTAGCTGCAAGAGAAATGCCTTAAATTGCCGTTTGAAGCTTCAACTTTGGGTTCCCAGTTCACGTTATTTGGGTATGGTAAAAAAAAGTCGATTAAGATTTGTCATTTTTGGTAGTGATTTTATTAGCCTATTCGATGCACAATGAGTTGGAGAATCTGATAAACCCCACTTCCGGTAGTCTAGCTGCAAGAGAAATGCCTTAAATTGCCGTTTGAAGCTTCAACTTTGGGTTCCCAGTTCACGTTATTTGGGTATGGTAAAAAAAAGTCGATTAAGATTTGTCATTTTTGGTAGTGATTTTATTAGCCTATTCGATGCACAATGAGTTGGAGAATATGATAAACCCCACTTCCGGTAGTCTAGCTGCAAGAGAAATGCCTTAAATTGCCGTTTGAAGCTTCAACTTTGGGTTCCCAGTTCACGTTATTTGGGTATGGTAAAAAAAAGTCGATTAAGATTTGTCATTTTTGGTAGTGATTTTATTAGCCTATTCGATGCACAATGAGTTGGAGAATATGATAAACCCCACTTCCGGTAGTCTAGCTGCAAGAGAAATGCCTTAAATTGCCGTTTGAAGCTTCAACTTTGGGTTCCCAGTTCACGTTATTTGGGTATGGTAAAAAAAAGTCGATTAAGATTTGTCATTTTTGGTGGTGATTTTATTAGCCTATTCGATGCACAATGAGTTGGAGAATCTGATAAAACCCACTTCCGGTAGTCTAGCTGCAAGAGAAATGCCTTAAATTGCCGTTTGAAGCTTCAACTTTGGGTTCCCAGTTCACGTTATTTGGGTATGGTAAAAAAAAGTCGATTAAGATTTGTCATTTTTGGTAGTGATTTTATTAGCCTATTCGATGCACAATGAGTTGGAGAATCTGATAAACCCCACTTCCGGTAGTCTAGCTGCAAGAGAAATGCCTTAAATTGCCGTTTGAAGCTTCAACTTTGGGTTCCCAGTTCACGTTATTTGGGTATGGTAAAAAAAAGTCGATTAAGATTTGTCATTTTTGGTAGTGATTTTATTCGCCTATTAGATGCACAATGAGTTGGAGAATCTGATAAACCCCACTTCCGGTAGTCTAGCTGCAAGAGAAATGCCTTAAATTGCCGTTTGAAGCTTCAACTTTGGGTTCCCAGTTCACGCTATTTGGGTAACGTAAAAAAAAGTCGATTAAGATTTGTCATTTTTGGTAGTGATTTTATTCGCCTATTAGATGCACAATGAGTTGGAGAATCTGATAAAACCCACTTCCGGTAGTCTAGCTGCAAGAGAAATGCCTTAAATTGCCGTTTGAAGCTTCAACTTTGGGTTCCCAGTTCACGTTATTTGGGTACCGTAAAAAAAAGTCGATTAAGATTTGTCATTTTTGGTAGTGATTTTATTAGCCTATTCGATGCACAATGAGTTGGAGAATCTGATAAACCCCACTTCCGGTAGTCTAGCTGCAAGAGAAATGCCTTAAATTGCCGTTTGAAGCTTCAACTTTGGGTTCCCAGTTCACGTTATTTGGGTATGGTAAAAAAAAGTCGATTAAGATTTGTCATTTTTGGTAGTGATTTTATTAGCCTATTCGATGCACAATGAGTTGGAGAATATGATAAACCCCACTTCCGGTAGTCTAGCTGCAAGAGAAATGCCTTAAATTGCCGTTTGAAGCTTCAACTTTGGGTTCCCAGTTCACGTTATTTGGGTATGGTAAAAAAAAGTCGATTAAGATTTGTCATTTTTGGTAGTGATTTTATTAGCCTATTCGATGCACAATGAGTTGGAGAATATGATAAACCCCACTTCCGGTAGTCTAGCTGCAAGAGAAATGCCTTAAATTGCCGTTTGAAGCTTCAACTTTGGGTTCCCAGTTCACGTTATTTGGGTATGGTAAAAAAAAGTCGATTAAGATTTGTCATTTTTGGTGGTGATTTTATTAGCCTATTCGATGCACAATGAGTTGGAGAATCTGATAAACCCCACTTCCGGTAGTCTAGCTGCAAGAGAAATGCCTTAAATTGCCATTTGAAGCTTCAACTTTGGGTTCCCAGTTCACGTTATTTGGGTATGGTAAAAAAAAGTCGATTAAGATTTGTCATTTTTGGTAGTGATTTTATTAGCCTATTCGATGCACAATGAGTTGGAGAATCTGATAAACCCCACTTCCGGTAGTCTAGCTGCAAGAGAAATGCCTTAAATTGCCGTTTGAAGCTTCAACTTTGGGTTCCCAGTTCACGCTATTTGGGTACCGTAAAAAAAAGTCGATTAAGATTTGTCATTTTTGGTAGTGATTTTATTCGCCTATTAGATGCACAATGAGTTGGAGAATCTGATAAACCCCACTTCCGGTAGTCTAGCTGCAAGAGAAATGCCTTAAATTGCCGTTTGAAGCTTCAACTTTGGGTTCCCAGTTCACGTTATTTGGGTATGGTAAAAAAAAGTCGATTAAGATTTGTCATTTTTGGTAGTGATTTTATTAGCCTATTCGATGCACAATGAGTTGGAGAATCTGATAAACCCCACTTCCGGTAGTCTAGCTGCAAGAGAAATGCCTTAAATTGCCGTTTGAAGCTTCAACTTTGGGTTCCCAGTTCACGCTATTTGGGTACCGTAAAAAAAAGTCGATTAAGATTTGTCATTTTTGGTAGTGATTTTATTCGCCTATTAGATGCACAATGAGTTGGAGAATCTGATAAACCCCACTTCCGGTAGTCTAGCTGCAAGGGAAATGCCTTAAATTGCCGTTTGAAGCTTCAACTTTGGGTTCCCAGTTCACGCTATTTGGGTATCGTAAAAAAAAGTCGATTAAGATTTGTCATTTTTGGTAGTGATTTTATTCGCCTATTAGATGCACAATGAGTTGGAGAATCTGATAAACCCCACTTCCGGTAGTCTAGCTGCAAGAGAAATGCCTTAAATTGCCGTTTGAAGCTTCAACTTTGGGTTCCCAGTTCACGCTATTTGGGTATCGTAAAAAAAGTCGATTAAGATTTGTCATTTTTGGTAGTGATTTTATTCGCCTATTAGATGCACAATGAGTTGGAGAATCTGATAAACCCCACTTCCGGTAGTCTAGCTGCAAGAGAAATGCCTTAAATTGCCGTTTGAAGCTTCAACTTTGGGTTCCCAGTTCACGCTATTTGGGTACCGTAAAAAAAAGTCGATTAAGATTTGTCATTTTTGGTAGTGATTTTATTCGCCTATTAGATGCACAATGAGTTGGAGAATCTGATAAACCCCACTTCCGGTAGTCTAGCTGCAAGAGAAATGCCTTAAATTGCCGTTTGAAGCTTCAACTTTGGGTTCCCAGTTCACGTTATTTGGGTATGGTAAAAAAAAGTCGATTAAGATTTGTCATTTTTGGTAGTGATTTTATTAGCCTATTCGATGCACAATGAGTTTGAGAATCTGATAAATCCCACTTCCGGTAGTCTAGCTGCAAGAGAAATGCCTTAAATTGCCGTTTGAAGCTTCAACTTTGGGTTCCCAGTTCACGTTATTTGGGTATGGTAAAAAAAAGTCGATTAAGATTTGTCATTTTTGGTAGTGATTTTATTAGCCTATTCGATGCACAATGAGTTGGAGAATCTGATAAATCCCACTTCCGGTAGTCTAGCTGCAAGAGAAATGCCTTAAATTGCCGTTTGAAGCTTCAACTTTGGGTTCCCAGTTCACGTTATTTGGGTATGGTAAAAAAAAGTCGATTAAGATTTGTCATTTTTGGTAGTGATTTTATTAGCCTATTCGATGCACAATGAGTTTGAGAATCTGATAAAACCCACTTCCGGTAGTCTAGCTGCAAGAGAAATGCCTTAAATTGCCGTTTGAAGCTTCAACTTTGGGTTCCCAGTTCACGTTATTTGGGTATGGTAAAAAAAAGTCGATTAAGATTTGTCATTTTTGGTAGTGATTTTATTAGCCTATTCGATGCACAATGAGTTGGAGAATCTGATAAACCCCACTTCCGGTAGTCTAGCTGCAAGAGAAATGCCTTAAATTGCCGTTTGAAGCTTCAACTTTGGGTTCCCAGTTCACGTTATTTGGGTATGGTAAAAAAAAGTCGATTAAGATTTGTCATTTTTGGTAGTGATTTTATTAGCCTATTCGATGCACAGTGAGTTTGAGAATCTGATAAATCCCACTTCCGGTAGTCTAGCTGCAAGAGAAATGCCTTAAATTGCCGTTTGAAGCTTCAACTTTGGGTTCCCAGTTCACGTTATTTGGGTATGGTAAAAAAAAGTCGATTAAGATTTGTCATTTTTGGTAGTGATTTTATTAGCCTATTCGATGCACAATGAGTTGGAGAATCTGATAAATCCCACTTCCGGTAGTCTAGCTGCAAGAGAAATGCCTTAAATTGCCGTTTGAAGCTTCAACTTTGGGTTCCCAGTTAACGTTATTTGGGTATGGTAAAAAAAAGTCGATTAAGATTTGTCATTTTTGGTAGTGATTTTATTAGCCTATTCGATGCACAATGAGTTGGAGAATCTGATAAACCCCACTTCCGGTAGTCTAGCTGCAAGAGAAATGCCTTAAATTGCCGTTTGAAGCTTCAACTTTGGGTTCCCAGTTCACGTTATTTGGGTATGGTAAAAAAAAGTCGATTAAGATTTGTCATTTTTGGTAGTGATTTTATTAGCCTATTCGATGCACAATGAGTTGGAGAATCTGATAAACCCCACTTCCGGTAGTCTAGCTGCAAGAGAAATGCCTTAAATTGCCGTTTGAAGCTTCAACTTTGGGTTCCCAGTTCACGCTATTTGGGTACCGTAAAAAAAAGTCGATTAAGATTTGTCATTTTTGGTAGTGATTTTATTCGCCTATTAGATGCACAATGAGTTGGAGAATCTGATAAACCCCACTTCCGGTAGTCTAGCTGCAAGAGAAATGCCTTAAATTGCCGTTTGAAGCTTCAACTTTGGGTTCCCAGTTCACGTTATTTGGGTATGGTAAAAAAAAGTCGATTAAGATTTGTCATTTTTGGTAGTGATTTTATTAGCCTATTCGATGCACAATGAGTTTGAGAATCTGATAAATCCCACTTCCGGTAGTCTAGCTGCAAGAGAAATGCCTTAAATTGCCGTTTGAAGCTTCAACTTTGGGTTCCCAGTTCACGTTATTTGGGTATGGTAAAAAAAAGTCGATTAAGATTTGTCATTTTTGGTAGTGATTTTATTAGCCTATTCGATGCACAATGAGTTGGAGAATCTGATAAATCCCACTTCCGGTAGTCTAGCTGCAAGAGAAATGCCTTAAATTGCCGTTTGAAGCTTCAACTTTGGGTTCCCAGTTCACGTTATTTGGGTATGGTAAAAAAAAGTCGATTAAGATTTGTCATTTTTGGTAGTGATTTTATTAGCCTATTCGATGCACAATGAGTTTGAGAATCTGATAAAACCCACTTCCGGTAGTCTAGCTGCAAGAGAAATGCCTTAAATTGCCGTTTGAAGCTTCAACTTTGGGTTCCCAGTTCACGTTATTTGGGTATGGTAAAAAAAAGTCGATTAAGATTTGTCATTTTTGGTAGTGATTTTATTAGCCTATTCGATGCACAATGAGTTGGAGAATCTGATAAACCCCACTTCCGGTAGTCTAGCTGCAAGAGAAATGCCTTAAATTGCCGTTTGAAGCTTCAACTTTGGGTTCCCAGTTCACGTTATTTGGGTATGGTAAAAAAAAGTCGATTAAGATTTGTCATTTTTGGTAGTGATTTTATTAGCCTATTCGATGCACAGTGAGTTTGAGAATCTGATAAATCCCACTTCCGGTAGTCTAGCTGCAAGAGAAATGCCTTAAATTGCCGTTTGAAGCTTCAACTTTGGGTTCCCAGTTCACGTTATTTGGGTATGGTAAAAAAAAGTCGATTAAGATTTGTCATTTTTGGTAGTGATTTTATTAGCCTATTCGATGCACAATGAGTTGGAGAATCTGATAAATCCCACTTCCGGTAGTCTAGCTGCAAGAGAAATGCCTTAAATTGCCGTTTGAAGCTTCAACTTTGGGTTCCCAGTTCACGTTATTTGGGTATGGTAAAAAAAAGTCGATTAAGATTTGTCATTTTTGGTAGTGATTTTATTAGCCTATTCGATGCACAATGAGTTGGAGAATCTGATAAACCCCACTTCCGGTAGTCTAGCTGCAAGAGAAATGCCTTAAATTGCCGTTTGAAGCTTCAACTTTGGGTTCCCAGTTCACGTTATTTGGGTATGGTAAAAAAAAGTCGATTAAGATTTGTCATTTTTGGTAGTGATTTTATTAGCCTATTCGATGCACAATGAGTTGGAGAATCTGATAAACCCCACTTCCGGTAGTCTAGCTGCAAGAGAAATGCCTTAAATTGCCGTTTGAAGCTTCAACTTTGGGTTCCCAGTTCACGTTATTTGGGTATGGTAAAAAAAAGTCGATTAAGATTTGTCATTTTTGGTAGTGATTTTATTAGCCTATTCGATGCACAATGAGTTGGAGAATCTGATAAACCCCACTTCCGGTAGTCTAGCTGCAAGAGAAATGCCTTAAATTGCCGTTTGAAGCTTCAACTTTGGGTTCCCAGTTCACGTTATTTGGGTATGGTAAAAAAAAGTCGATTAAGATTTGTCATTTTTGGTAGTGATTTTATTAGCCTATTCGATGCACAATGAGTTGGAGAATATGATAAACCCCACTTCCGGTAGTCTAGCTGCAAGAGAAATGCCTTAAATTGCCGTTTGAAGCTTCAACTTTGGGTTCCCAGTTCACGTTATTTGGGTATGGTAAAAAAAAGTCGATTAAGATTTGTCATTTTTGGTAGTGATTTTATTAGCCTATTCGATGCACAATGAGTTGGAGAATATGATAAACCCCACTTCCGGTAGTCTAGCTGCAAGAGAAATGCCTTAAATTGCCGTTTGAAGCTTCAACTTTGGGTTCCCAGTTCACGTTATTTGGGTATGGTAAAAAAAAGTCGATTAAGATTTGTCATTTTTGGTGGTGATTTTATTAGCCTATTCGATGCACAATGAGTTGGAGAATCTGATAAACCCCACTTCCGGTAGTCTAGCTGCAAGAGAAATGCCTTAAATTGCCGTTTGAAGCTTCAACTTTGGGTTCCCAGTTCACGTTATTTGGGTATGGTAAAAAAAAGTCGATTAAGATTTGTTATTTTTGGTAGTGATTTTATTAGCCTATTCGATGCACAATGAGTTGGAGAATCTGATAAACCCCACTTCCGGTAGTCTAGCTGCAAGAGAAATGCCTTAAATTGCCGTTTGAAGCTTCAACTTTGGGTTCCCAGTTCACGTTATTTGGGTATGGTAAAAAAAAGTCGATTAAGATTTGTCATTTTTGGTAGTGATTTTATTCGCCTATTAGATGCACAATGAGTTGGAGAATCTGATAAACCCCACTTCCGGTAGTCTAGCTGCAAGAGAAATGCCTTAAATTGCCGTTTGAAGCTTCAACTTTGGGTTCCCAGTTCACGCTATTTGGGTACCGTAAAAAAAAGTCGATTAAGATTTGTCATTTTTGGTAGTGATTTTATTCGCCTATTAGATGCACAATGAGTTGGAGAATCTGATAAACCCCACTTCCGGTAGTCTAGCTGCAAGGGAAATGCCTTAAATTGCCGTTTGAAGCTTCAACTTTGGGTTCCCAGTTCACGCTATTTGGGTATCGTAAAAAAAAGTCGATTAAGATTTGTCATTTTTGGTAGTGATTTTATTCGCCTATTAGATGCACAATGAGTTGGAGAATCTGATAAACCCCACTTCCGGTAGTCTAGCTGCAAGAGAAATGCCTTAAATTGCCGTTTGAAGCTTCAACTTTGGGTTCCCAGTTCACGTTATTTGGGTATGGTAAAAAAAAGTCGATTAAGATTTGTCATTTTTGGTAGTGATTTTATTAGCCTATTCGATGCACAATGAGTTGGAGAATCTGATAAATCCCACTTCCGGTAGTCTAGCTGCAAGAGAAATGCCTTAAATTGCCGTTTGAAGCTTCAACTTTGGGTTCCCAGTTCACGTTATTTGGGTATGGTAAAAAAAAGTCGATTAAGATTTGTCATTTTTGGTAGTGATTTTATTAGCCTATTCGATGCACAATGAGTTTGAGAATCTGATAAAACCCACTTCCGGTAGTCTAGCTGCAAGAGAAATGCCTTAAATTGCCGTTTGAAGCTTCAACTTTGGGTTCCCAGTTCACGTTATTTGGGTATGGTAAAAAAAAGTCGATTAAGATTTGTCATTTTTGGTAGTGATTTTATTAGCCTATTCGATGCACAATGAGTTGGAGAATCTGATAAACCCCACTTCCGGTAGTCTAGCTGCAAGAGAAATGCCTTAAATTGCCGTTTGAAGCTTCAACTTTGGGTTCCCAGTTCACGTTATTTGGGTATGGTAAAAAAAAGTCGATTAAGATTTGTCATTTTTGGTAGTGATTTTATTAGCCTATTCGATGCACAATGAGTTGGAGAATATGATAAACCCCACTTCCGGTAGTCTAGCTGCAAGAGAAATGCCTTAAATTGCCGTTTGAAGCTTCAACTTTGGGTTCCCAGTTCACGTTATTTGGGTATGGTAAAAAAAAGTCGATTAAGATTTGTCATTTTTGGTGGTGATTTTATTAGCCTATTCGATGCACAATGAGTTGGAGAATCTGATAAACCCCACTTCCGGTAGTCTAGCTGCAAGAGAAATGCCTTAAATTGCCGTTTGAAGCTTCAACTTTGGGTTCCCAGTTCACGTTATTTGGGTATGGTAAAAAAAAGTCGATTAAGATTTGTCATTTTTGGTAGTGATTTTATTCGCCTATTAGATGCACAATGAGTTGGAGAATCTGATAAACCCCACTTCCGGTAGTCTAGCTGCAAGAGAAATGCCTTAAATTGACGTTTGAAGCTTCAACTTTGGGTTCCCAGTTCACGCTATTTGGGTACCGTAAAAAAAAGTCGATTAAGATTTGTCATTTTTGGTAGTGATTTTATTCGCCTATTAGATGCACAATGAGTTGGAGAATCTGATAAACCCCACTTCAAGTAGTCTAGCTGCAAGAGAAATGCCTTAAATTGCCGTTTGAAGCTTCAACTTTGGGTTCCCAGTTCACGTTATTTGGGTACCGTAAAAAAAAGTCGATTAAGATTTGTCATTTTTGGTAGTGATTTTATTAGCCTATTCGATGCACAATGAGTTGGAGAATCTGATAAACCCCACTTCCGGTAGTCTAGCTGCAAGAGAAATGCCTTAAATTGCCGTTTGAAGCTTCAACTTTGGGTTCCCAGTTCACGTTATTTGGGTATGGTAAAAAAAAGTCGATTAAGATTTGTCATTTTTGGTAGTGATTTTATTAGCCTATTCGATGCACAATGAGTTGGAGAATATGATAAACCCCACTTCCGGTAGTCTAGCTGCAAGAGAAATGCCTTAAATTGCCGTTTGAAGCTTCAACTTTGGGTTCCCAGTTCACGTTATTTGGGTATGGTAAAAAAAAGTCGATTAAGATTTGTCATTTTTGGTAGTGATTTTATTCGCCTATTAGATGCACAATGAGTTGGAGAATCTGATAAAACCCACTTCCGGTAGTCTAGCTGCAAGAGAAATGCCTTAAATTGCCGTTTGAAGCTTCAACTTTGGGTTCCCAGTTCACGTTATTTGGGTATGGTAAAAAAAAGTCGATTAAGATTTGTCATTTTTGGTAGTGATTTTATTAGCCTATTCGATGCACAATGAGTTGGAGAATCTGATAAACCCCACTTCCGGTAGTCTAGCTGCAAGAGAAATGCCTTAAATTGCCGTTTGAAGCTTCAACTTTGGGTTCCCAGTTCACGTTATTTGGGTATGGTAAAAAAAAGTCGATTAAGATTTGTCATTTTTGGTGGTGATTTTATTAGCCTATTCGATGCACAATGAGTTGGAGAATATGATAAACCCCACTTCCGGTAGTCTAGCTGCAAGAGAAATGCCTTAAATTTCCGTTTGAAGCTTCAACTTTGGGTTCCCAGTTCACGTTATTTGGGTATGGTAAAAAAAAGTCGATTAAGATTTGTCATTTTTGGTGGTGATTTTATTAGCCTATTCGATGCACAATGAGTTGGAGAATCTGATAAACCCCACTTCCGGTAGTCTAGCTGCAAGAGAAATGCCTTAAATTGCCGTTTGAAGCTTCAACTTTGGGTTCCCAGTTCACGTTATTTGGGTATGGTAAAAAAAAGTCGATTAAGATTTGTCATTTTTGGTAGTGATTTTATTAGCCTATTCGATGCACAATGAGTTGGAGAATCTGATAAACCCCACTTCCGGTAGTCTAGCTGCAAGAGAAATGCCTTAAATTGCCGTTTGAAGCTTCAACTTTGGGTTCCCAGTTCACGCTATTTGGGTACCGTAAAAAAAAGTCGATTAAGATTTGTCATTTTTGGTAGTGATTTTATTCGCCTATTAGATGCACAATGAGTTGGAGAATCTGATAAAACCCACTTCCGGTAGTCTAGCTGCAAGAGAAATGCCTTAAATTGCAGTTTGAAGCTTCAACTTTGGGTTCCCAGTTCACGTTATTTGGGTATGGTAAAAAAAAGTCGATTAAGATTTGTCATTTTTGGTAGTGATTTTATTAGCCTATTCGATGCACAATGAGTTGGAGAATCTGATAAACCCCACTTCCGGTAGTCTAGCTGCAAGAGAAATGCCTTAAATTGCCGTTTGAAGCTTCAACTTTGGGTTCCCAGTTCACGCTATTTGGGTACCGTAAAAAAAAGTCGATTAAGATTTGTCATTTTTGGTAGTGATTTTATTCGCCTATTAGATGCACAATGAGTTGGAGAATCTGATAAACCCCACTTCCGGTAGTCTAGCTGCAAGAGAAATGCCTTAAATTGCCGTTTGAAGCTTCAACTTTGGGTTCCCAGTTCACGCTATTTGGGTACCGTAAAAAAAAGTCGATTAAGATTTGTCATTTTTGGTAGTGATTTTATTCGCCTATTAGATGCACAATGAGTTGGAGAATCTGATAAACCCCACTTCCGGTAGTCTAGCTGCAAGAGAAATGCCTTAAATTGCCGTTTGAAGCTTCAACTTTGGGTTCCCAGTTCACGTTATTTGGGTATGGTAAAAAAAAGTCGATTAAGATTTGTCATTTTTGGTAGTGATTTTATTAGCCTATTCGATGCACAATGAGTTGGAGAATCTGATAAATCCCACTTCCGGTAGTCTAGCTGCAAGAGAAATGCCTTAAATTGCCGTTTGAAGCTTCAACTTTGGGTTCCCAGTTCACGTTATTTGGGTATGGTAAAAAAAAGTCGATTAAGATTTGTCATTTTTGGTAGTGATTTTATTAGCCTATTCGATGCACAATGAGTTTGAGAATCTGATAAAACCCACTTCCGGTAGTCTAGCTGCAAGAGAAATGCCTTAAATTGCCGTTTGAAGCTTCAACTTTGGGTTCCCAGTTCACGTTATTTGGGTATGGTAAAAAAAAGTCGATTAAGATTTGTCATTTTTGGTAGTGATTTTATTAGCCTATTCGATGCACAATGAGTTGGAGAATCTGATAAACCCCACTTCCGGTAGTCTAGCTGCAAGAGAAATGCCTTAAATTGCCGTTTGAAGCTTCAACTTTGGGTTCCCAGTTCACGTTATTTGGGTATGGTAAAAAAAAGTCGATTAAGATTTGTCATTTTTGGTAGTGATTTTATTAGCCTATTCGATGCACAATGAGTTTGAGAATCTGATAAATCCCACTTCCGGTAGTCTAGCTGCAAGAGAAATGCCTTAAATTGCCGTTTGAAGCTTCAACTTTGGGTTCCCAGTTCACGTTATTTGGGTATGGTAAAAAAAAGTCGATTAAGATTTGTCATTTTTGGTAGTGATTTTATTAGCCTATTCGATGCACAATGAGTTGGAGAATCTGATAAATCCCACTTCCGGTAGTCTAGCTGCAAGAGAAATGCCTTAAATTGCCGTTTGAAGCTTCAACTTTGGGTTCCCAGTTCACGTTATTTGGGTATGGTAAAAAAAAGTCGATTAAGATTTGTCATTTTTGGTAGTGATTTTATTAGCCTATTCGATGCACAATGAGTTTGAGAATCTGATAAAACCCACTTCCGGTAGTCTAGCTGCAAGAGAAATGCCTTAATTTGCCGTTTGAAGCTTCAACTTTGGGTTCCCAGTTCACGTTATTTGGGTATGGTAAAAAAAAGTCGATTAAGATTTGTCATTTTTGGTAGTGATTTTATTAGCCTATTCGATGCACAATGAGTTGGAGAATCTGATAAACCCCACTTCCTGTAGTCTAGCTGCAAGAGAAATGCCTTAAATTGCCGTTTGAAGCTTCAACTTTGGGTTCCCAGTTCACGTTATTTGGGTATGGTAAAAAAAAGTCGATTAAGATTTGTCATTTTTGGTAGTGATTTTATTAGCCTATTCGATGCACAATGAGTTGGAGAATCTGATAAACCCCACTTCCGGTAGTCTAGCTGCAAGAGAAATGCCTTAAATTGCCGTTTGAAGCTTCAACTTTGGGTTCCCAGTTCACGTTATTTGGGTATGGTAAAAAAAAGTCGATTAAGATTTGTCATTTTTGGTAGTGATTTTATTAGCCTATTCGATGCACAATGAGTTGGAGAATATGATAAACCCCACTTCCGGTAGTCTAGCTGCAAGAGAAATGCCTTAAATTGCCGTTTGAAGCTTCAACTTTGGGTTCCCAGTTCACGTTATTTGGGTATGGTAAAAAAAAGTCGATTAAGATTTGTCATTTTTGGTAGTGATTTTATTAGCCTATTCGATGCACAATGAGTTGGAGAATATGATAAACCCCACTTCCGGTAGTCTAGCTGCAAGAGAAATGCCTTAAATTGCCGTTTGAAGCTTCAACTTTGGGTTCCCAGTTCACGTTATTTGGGTATGGTAAAAAAAAGTCGATTAAGATTTGTCATTTTTGGTGGTGATTTTATTAGCCTATTCGATGCACAATGAGTTGGAGAATCTGATAAACCCCACTTCCGGTAGTCTAGCTGCAAGAGAAATGCCTTAAATTGCCGTTTGAAGCTTCAACTTTGTGTTCCCAGTTCACGTTATTTGGGTATGGTAAAAAAAAGTCGATTAAGATTTGTCATTTTTGGTAGTGATTTTATTCGCCTATTAGATGCACAATGAGTTGGAGAATCTGATAAACCCCACTTCCGGTAGTCTAGCTGCAAGAGAAATGCCTTAAATTGCCGTTTGAAGCTTCAACTTTGTGTTCCCAGTTCACGTTATTTGGGTATGGTAAAAAAAAGTCGATTAAGATTTGTCATTTTTGGTAGTGATTTTATTCGCCTATTAGATGCACAATGAGTTGGAGAATCTGATAAACCCCACTTCCGGTAGTCTAGCTGCAAGAGAAATGCCTTAAATTGCCGTTTGAAGCTTCAACTTTGGGTTCCCAGTTCACGCTATTTGGGTACCGTAAAAAAAAGTCGATTAAGATTTGTCATTTTTGGTAGTGATTTTATTCGCCTATTAGATGCACAATGAGTTGGAGAATCTGATAAACCCCACTTCCGGTAGTCTAGCTGCAAGAGAAATGCCTTAAATTGCCGTTTGAAGCTTCAACTTTGGGTTCCCAGTTCACGTTATTTGGGTATGGTAAAAAAAAGTCGATTAAGATTTGTCATTTTTGGTAGTGATTTTATTAGCCTATTCGATGCACAATGAGTTTGAGAATCTGATAAAACCCACTTCCGGTAGTCTAGCTGCAAGAGAAATGCCTTAAATTGCCGTTTGAAGCTTCAACTTTGGGTTCCCAGTTCACGTTATTTGGGTATGGTAAAAAAAAGTCGATTAAGATTTGTCATTTTTGGTAGTGATTTTATTAGCCTATTCGATGCACAATGAGTTGGAGAATCTGATAAACCCCACTTCCGGTAGTCTAGCTGCAAGAGAAATGCCTTAAATTGCCGTTTGAAGCTTCAACTTTGGGTTCCCAGTTCACGTTATTTGGGTATGGTAAAAAAAAGTCGATTAAGATTTGTCATTTTTGGTAGTGATTTTATTAGCCTATTCGATGCACAATGAGTTGGAGAATCTGATAAACCCCACTTCCGGTAGTCTAGCTGCAAGAGAAATGCCTTAAATTGCCGTTTGAAGCTTCAACTTTGGGTTCCCAGTTCACGTTATTTGGGTATGGTAAAAAAAAGTCGATTAAGATTTGTCATTTTTGGTAGTGATTTTATTAGCCTATTCGATGCACAATGAGTTGGAGAATATGATAAACCCCACTTCCGGTAGTCTAGCTGCAAGAGAAATGCCTTAAATTGCCGTTTGAAGCTTCAACTTTGGGTTCCCAGTTCACGTTATTTGGGTATGGTAAAAAAAAGTCGATTAAGATTTGTCATTTTTGGTAGTGATTTTATTAGCCTATTCGATGCACAATGAGTTGGAGAATATGATAAACCCCACTTCCGGTAGTCTAGCTGCAAGAGAAATGCCTTAAATTGCCGTTTGAAGCTTCAACTTTGGGTTCCCAGTTCACGCTATTTGGGTACCGTAAAAAAAAGTCGATTAAGATTTGTCATATTTGGTAGTGATTTTATTCGCCTATTAGATGCACAATGAGTTGGAGAATCTGATAAAACCCACTTCCGGTAGTCTAGCTGCAAGAGAAATGCCTTAAATTGCAGTTTGAAGCTTCAACTTTGGGTTCCCAGTTCACGTTATTTGGGTATGGTAAAAAAAAGTCGATTAAGATTTGTCATTTTTGGTAGTGATTTTATTAGCCTATTCGATGCACAATGAGTTGGAGAATCTGATAAACCCCACTTCCGGTAGTCTAGCTGCAAGAGAAATGCCTTAAATTGCCGTTTGAAGCTTCAACTTTGGGTTCCCAGTTCACGTTATTTGGGTATGGTAAAAAAAAGTCGATTAAGATTTGTCATTTTTGGTGGTGATTTTATTAGCCTATTCGATGCACAATGAGTTGGAGAATCTGATAAACCCCACTTCCGGTAGTCTAGCTGCAAGGGAAATGCCTTAAATTGCCGTTTGAAGCTTCAACTTTGGGTTCCCAGTTCACGCTATTTGGGTATCGTAAAAAAAAGTCGATTAAGATTTGTCATTTTTGGTAGTGATTTTATTCGCCTATTAGATGCACAATGAGTTGGAGAATCTGATAAACCCCACTTCCGGTAGTCTAGCTGCAAGAGAAATGCCTTAAATTGCCGTTTGAAGCTTCAACTTTGGGTTCCCAGTTCACGCTATTTGGGTACCGTAAAAAAAAGTCGATTAAGATTTGTCATTTTTGGTAGTGATTTTATTCGCCTATTAGATGCACAATGAGTTGGAGAATCTGATAAACCCCACTTCCGGTAGTCTAGCTGCAAGAGAAATGCCTTAAATTGCCGTTTGAAGCTTCAACTTTGGGTTCCCAGTTCACGCTATTTGGGTACCGTAAAAAAAAGTCGATTAAGATTTGTCATTTTTGGTAGTGATTTTATTCGCCTATTAGATGCACAATGAGTTGGAGAATCTGATAAACCCCACTTCCGGTAGTCTAGCTGCAAGAGAAATGCCTTAAATTGCCGTTTGAAGCTTCAACTTTGGGTTCCCAGTTCACGTTATTTGGGTATGGTAAAAAAAAGTCGATTAAGATTTGTCATTTTTGGTAGTGATTTTATTAGCCTATTCGATGCACAATGAGTTGGAGAATCTGATAAATCCCACTTCCGGTAGTCTAGCTGCAAGAGAAATGCCTTAAATTGCCGTTTGAAGCTTCAACTTTGGGTTCCCAGTTCACGTTATTTGGGTATGGTAAAAAAAAGTCGATTAAGATTTGTCATTTTTGGTAGTGATTTTATTAGCCTATTCGATGCACAATGAGTTTGAGAATCTGATAAAACCCACTTCCGGTAGTCTAGCTGCAAGAGAAATGCCTTAAATTGCCGTTTGAAGCTTCAACTTTGGGTTCCCAGTTCACGTTATTTGGGTATGGTAAAAAAAAGTCGATTAAGATTTGTCATTTTTGGTAGTGATTTTATTAGCCTATTCGATGCACAATGAGTTGGAGAATCTGATAAACCCCACTTCCGGTAGTCTAGCTGCAAGAGAAATGCCTTAAATTGCCGTTTGAAGCTTCAACTTTGGGTTCCCAGTTCACGTTATTTGGGTATGGTAAAAAAAAGTCGATTAAGATTTGTCATTTTTGGTAGTGATTTTATTAGCCTATTCGATGCACAATGAGTTTGAGAATCTGATAAATCCCACTTCCGGTAGTCTAGCTGCAAGAGAAATGCCTTAAATTGCCGTTTGAAGCTTCAACTTTGGGTTCCCAGTTCACGTTATTTGGGTATGGTAAAAAAAAGTCGATTAAGATTTGTCATTTTTGGTAGTGATTTTATTAGCCTATTCGATGCACAATGAGTTGGAGAATCTGATAAATCCCACTTCCGGTAGTCTAGCTGCAAGAGAAATGCCTTAAATTGCCGTTTGAAGCTTCAACTTTGGGTTCCCAGTTCACGTTATTTGGGTATGGTAAAAAAAAGTCGATTAAGATTTGTCATTTTTGGTGGTGATTTTATTAGCCTATTCGATGCACAATGAGTTGGAGAATCTGATAAACCCCACTTCCGGTAGTCTAGCTGCAAGAGAAATGCCTTAAATTGCCGTTTGAAGCTTCAACTTTGGGTTCCCAGTTCACGTTATTTGGGTATGGTAAAAAAAAGTCGATTAAGATTTGTCATTTTTGGTAGTGATTTTATTCGCCTATTAGATGCACAATGAGTTGGAGAATCTGATAAACCCCACTTCCGGTAGTCTAGCTGCAAGAGAAATGCCTTAAATTGCCGTTTGAAGCTTCAACTTTGGGTTCCCAGTTCACGCTATTTGGGTACCGTAAAAAAAAGTCGATTAAGATTTGTCATTTTTGGTAGTGATTTTATTCGCCTATTAGATGCACAATGAGTTGGAGAATCTGATAAACCCCACTTCCGGTAGTCTAGCTGCAAGAGAAATGCCTTAAATTGCCGTTTGAAGCTTCAACTTTGGGTTCCCAGTTCACGTTATTTGGGTATGGTAAAAAAAAGTCGATTAAGATTTGTCATTTTTGGTAGTGATTTTATTAGCCTATTCGATGCACAATGAGTTGGAGAATCTGATAAACCCCACTTCCGGTAGTCTAGCTGCAAGAGAAATGCCTTAAATTGCCGTTTGAAGCTTCAACTTTGGGTTCCCAGTTCACGTTATTTGGGTATGGTAAAAAAAAGTCGATTAAGATTTGTCATTTTTGGTAGTGATTTTATTAGCCTATTCGATGCACAATGAGTTGGAGAATATGATAAACCCCACTTCCGGTAGTCTAGCTGCAAGAGAAATGCCTTAAATTGCCGTTTGAAGCTTCAACTTTGGGTTCCCAGTTCACGTTATTTGGGTATGGTAAAAAAAAGTCGATTAAGATTTGTCATTTTTGGTAGTGATTTTATTAGCCTATTCGATGCACAATGAGTTGGAGAATATGATAAACCCCACTTCCGGTAGTCTAGCTGCAAGAGAAATGCCTTAAATTGCCGTTTGAAGCTTCAACTTTGGGTTCCCAGTTCACGTTATTTGGGTATGGTAAAAAAAAGTCGATTAAGATTTGTCATTTTTGGTGGTGATTTTATTAGCCTATTCGATGCACAATGAGTTGGAGAATCTGATAAACCCCACTTCCGGTAGTCTAGCTGCAAGAGAAATGCCTTAAATTGCCGTTTGAAGCTTCAACTTTGGGTTCCCAGTTCACGTTATTTGGGTATGGTAAAAAAAAGTCGATTAAGATTTGTCATTTTTGGTAGTGATTTTATTAGCCTATTCGATGCACAATGAGTTGGAGAATCTGATAAACCCCACTTCCGGTAGTCTAGCTGCAAGAGAAATGCCTTAAATTGCCGTTTGAAGCTTCAACTTTGGGTTCCCAGTTCACGCTATTTGGGTACCGTAAAAAAAAGTCGATTAAGATTTGTCATTTTTGGTAGTGATTTTATTCGCCTATTAGATGCACAATGAGTTGGAGTATCTGATAAACCCCACTTCCGGTAGTCTAGCTGCAAGAGAAATGCCTTAAATTGCCGTTTGAAGCTTCAACTTTGGGTTCCCAGTTCACGTTATTTGGGTATGGTAAAAAAAAGTCGATTAAGATTTGTCATTTTTGGTAGTGATTTTATTAGCCTATTCGATGCACAATGAGTTGGAGAATCTGATAAACCCCACTTCCGGTAGTCTAGCTGCAAGAGAAATGCCTTAAATTGCCGTTTGAAGCTTCAACTTTGGGTTCCCAGTTCACGTTATTTGGGTATGGTAAAAAAAAGTCGATTAAGATTTGTCATTTTTGGTAGTGATTTTATTAGCCTATTCGATGCACAATGAGTTGGAGAATCTGATAAACCCCACTTCCGGTAGTCTAGCTGCAAGAGAAATGCCTTAAATTGCCGTTTGAAGCTTCAACTTTGGGTTCCCAGTTCACGTTATTTGGGTATGGTAAAAAAAAGTCGATTAAGATTTGTCATTTTTGGTAGTGATTTTATTAGCCTATTCGATGCACAATGAGTTGGAGAATATGATAAACCCCACTTCCGGTAGTCTAGCTGCAAGAGAAATGCCTTAAATTGCCGTTTGAAGCTTCAACTTTGGGTTCCCAGTTCACGTTATTTGGGTATGGTAAAAAAAAGTCGATTAAGATTTGTCATTTTTGGTAGTGATTTTATTAGCCTATTCGATGCACAATGAGTTGGAGAATATGATAAACCCCACTTCCGGCAGTCTAGCTGCAAGGGAAATGCCTTAAATTGCCGTTTGAAGCTTCAACTTTGGGTTCCCAGTTCACGCTATTTGGGTATCGTAAAAAAAAGTCGATTAAGATTTGTCATTTTTGGTAGTGATTTTATTCGCCTATTAGATGCACAATGAGTTGGAGAATCTGATAAACCCCACTTCCGGTAGTCTAGCTGCAAGAGAAATGCCTTAAATTGCCGTTTGAAGCTTCAACTTTGGGTTCCCAGTTCACGCTATTTGGGTATCGTAAAAAAAAGTCGATTAAGATTTGTCATTTTTGGTAGTGATTTTATTCGCCTATTAGATGCACAATGAGTTGGAGAATCTGATAAACCCCACTTCCGGTAGTCTAGCTGCAAGAGAAATGCCTTAAATTGCCGTTTGAAGCTTCAACTTTGGGTTCCCAGTTCACGCTATTTGGGTACCGTAAAAAAAAGTCGATTAAGATTTGTCATTTTTGGTAGTGATTTTATTCGCCTATTAGATGCACAATGAGTTGGAGAATCTGATAAACCCCACTTCCGGTAGTCTAGCTGCAAGAGAAATGCCTTAAATTGCCGTTTGAAGCTTCAACTTTGGGTTCCCAGTTCACGTTATTTGGGTATGGTAAAAAAAAGTCGATTAAGATTTGTCATTTTTGGTAGTGATTTTATTAGCCTATTCGATGCACAATGAGTTTGAGAATCTGATAAATCCCACTTCCGGTAGTCTAGCTGCAAGAGAAAGGCCTTAAATTGCCGTTTGAAGCTTCAACTTTGGGTTCCCAGTTCACGTTATTTGGGTATGGTAAAAAAAAGTCGATTAAGATTTGTCATTTTTGGTAGTGATTTTATTAGCCTATTCGATGCACAATGAGTTGGAGAATCTGATAAATCCCACTTCCGGTAGTCTAGCTGCAAGAGAAATGCCTTAAATTGCCGTTTGAAGCTTCAACTTTGGGTTCCCAGTTCACGTTATTTGGGTATGGTAAAAAAAAGTCGATTAAGATTTGTCATTTTTGGTAGTGATTTTATTAGCCTATTCGATGCACAATGAGTTGGAGAATATGATAAACCCCACTTCCGGTAGTCTAGCTGCAAGAGAAATGCCTTAAATTGCCGTTTGAAGCTTCAACTTTGGGTTCCCAGTTCACGTTATTTGGGTATGGTAAAAAAAAGTCGATTAAGATTTGTCATTTTTGGTAGTGATTTTATTAGCCTATTCGATGCACAATGAGTTTGAGAATCTGATAAAACCCACTTCCGGTAGTCTAGCTGCAAGAGAAATGCCTTAAATTGCCGTTTGAAGCTTCAACTTTGGGTTCCCAGTTCACGCTATTTGGGTACCGTAAAAAAAAGTCGATTAAGATTTGTCATTTTTGGTAGTGATTTTATTCGCCTATTAGATGCACAATGAGTTGGAGTATCTGATAAACCCCACTTCCGGTAGTCTAGCTGCAAGAGAAATGCCTTAAATTGCCGTTTGAAGCTTCAACTTTGGGTTCCCAGTTCACGTTATTTGGGTATGGTAAAAAAAAGTCGATTAAGATTTGTCATTTTTGGTAGTGATTTTATTAGCCTATTCGATGCACAATGAGTTGGAGAATCTGATAAACCCCACTTCCGGTAGTCTAGCTGCAAGAGAAATGCCTTAAATTGCCGTTTGAAGCTTCAACTTTGGGTTCCCAGTTCACGTTATTTGGGTATGGTAAAAAAAAGTCGATTAAGATTTGTCATTTTTGGTAGTGATTTTATTAGCCTATTCGATGCACAATGAGTTGGAGAATCTGATAAACCCCACTTCCGGTAGTCTAGCTGCAAGAGAAATGCCTTAAATTGCCGTTTGAAGCTTCAACTTTGGGTTCCCAGTTCACGTTATTTGGGTATGGTAAAAAAAAGTCGATTAAGATTTGTCATTTTTGGTAGTGATTTTATTAGCCTATTCGATGCAAAATGAGTTGGAGAATATGATAAACCCCACTTCCGGTAGTCTAGCTGCAAGAGAAATGCCTTAAATTGCCGTTTGAAGCTTCAACTTTGGGTTCCCAGTTCACGTTATTTGGGTATGGTAAAAAAAAGTCGATTAAGATTTGTCATTTTTGGTAGTGATTTTATTAGCCTATTCGATGCACAATGAGTTGGAGAATATGATAAACCCCACTTCCGGCAGTCTAGCTGCAAGGGAAATGCCTTAAATTGCCGTTTGAAGCTTCAACTTTGGGTTCCCAGTTCACGCTATTTGGGTATCGTAAAAAAAAGTCGATTAAGATTTGTCATTTTTGGTAGTGATTTTATTCGCCTATTAGATGCACAATGAGTTGGAGAATCTGATAAACCCCACTTCCGGTAGTCTAGCTGCAAGAGAAATGCCTTAAATTGCCGTTTGAAGCTTCAACTTTGGGTTCCCAGTTCACGCTATTTGGGTATCGTAAAAAAAAGTCGATTAAGATTTGTCATTTTTGGTAGTGATTTTATTCGCCTATTAGATGCACAATGAGTTGGAGAATCTGATAAACCCCACTTCCGGTAGTCTAGCTGCAAGAGAAATGCCTTAAATTGCCGTTTGAAGCTTCAACTTTGGGTTCCCAGTTCACGCTATTTGGGTACCGTAAAAAAAAGTCGATTAAGATTTGTCATTTTTGGTAGTGATTTTATTCGCCTATTGGATGCACAATGAGTTGGAGAATCTGATAAACCCCACTTCCGGTAGTCTAGCTGCAAGAGAAATGCCTTAAATTGCCGTTTGAAGCTTCAACTTTGGGTTCCCAGTTCACGTTATTTGGGTATGGTAAAAAAAAGTCGATTAAGATTTGTCATTTTTGGTAGTGATTTTATTAGCCTATTCGATGCACAATGAGTTTGAGAATCTGATAAATCCCACTTCCGGTAGTCTAGCTGCAAGAGAAATGCCTTAAATTGCCGTTTGAAGCTTCAACTTTGGGTTCCCAGTTCACGTTATTTGGGTATGGTAAAAAAAAGTCGATTAAGATTTGTCATTTTTGGTAGTGATTTTATTAGCCTATTCGATGCACAATGAGTTGGAGAATCTGATAAATCCCACTTCCGGTAGTCTAGCTGCAAGAGAAATGCCTTAAATTGCCGTTTGAAGCTTCAACTTTGGGTTCCCAGTTCACGTTATTTGGGTATGGTAAAAAAAAGTCGATTAAGATTTGTCATTTTTGGTAGTGATTTTATTAGCCTATTCGATGCACAATGAGTTTGAGAATCTGATAAAACCCACTTCCGGTAGTCTAGCTGCAAGAGAAATGCCTTAAATTGCCGTTTGAAGCTTCAACTTTGGGTTCCCAGTTCACGTTATTTGGGTATGGTAAAAAAAAGTCGATTAAGATTTGTCATTTTTGGTAGTGATTTTATTAGCCTATTCGATGCACAATGAGTTGGAGAATCTGATAAACCCCACTTCCGGTAGTCTAGCTGCAAGAGAAATGCCTTAAATTGCCGTTTGAAGCTTCAACTTTGGGTTCCCAGTTCACGTTATTTGGGTATGGTAAAAAAAAGTCGATTAAGATTTGTCATTTTTGGTAGTGATTTTATTAGCCTATTCGATGCACAATGAGTTGGAGAATATGATAAACCCCACTTCCGGTAGTCTAGCTGCAAGAGAAATGCCTTAAATTGCCGTTTGAAGCTTCAACTTTGGGTTCCCAGTTCACGTTATTTCGGTATGGTAAAAAAAAGTCGATTAAGATTTGTCATTTTTGGTAGTGATTTTATTAGCCTATTCGATGCACAATGAGTTGGAGAATATGATAAACCCCACTTCCGGTAGTCTAGCTGCAAGAGAAATGCCTTAAATTGCCGTTTGAAGCTTCAACTTTGGGTTCCCAGTTCACGTTATTTGGGTATGGTAAAAAAAAGTCGATTAAGATTTGTCATTTTTGGTGGTGATTTTATTAGCCTATTCGATGCACAATGAGTTGGAGAATCTGATAAACCCCACTTCCGGTAGTCTAGCTGCAAGAGAAATGCCTTAAATTGCCGTTTGAAGCTTCAACTTTGGGTTCCCAGTTCACGTTATTTGGGTATGGTAAAAAAAAGTCGATTAAGATTTGTCATTTTTGGTAGTGATTTTATTAGCCTATTCGATGCACAATGAGTTGGAGAATCTGATAAACCCCACTTCCGGTAGTCTAGCTGCAAGAGAAATGCCTTAAATTGCCGTTTGAAGCTTCAACTTTGGGTTCCCAGTTCACGTTATTTGGGTATGGTAAAAAAAAGTCGATTAAGATTTGTCATTTTTGGTAGTGATTTTATTAGCCTATTCGATGCACAATGAGTTTGAGAATCTGATAAATCCCACTTCCGGTAGTCTAGCTGCAAGAGAAATGCCTTAAATTGCCGTTTGAAGCTTCAACTTTGGGTTCCCAGTTCACGTTATTTGGGTATGGTAAAAAAAAGTCGATTAAGATTTGTCATTTTTGGTAGTGATTTTATTAGCCTATTCGATGCACAATGAGTTGGAGAATCTGATAAATCCCACTTCCGGTAGTCTAGCTGCAAGAGAAATGCCTTAAATTGCCGTTTGAAGCTTCAACTTTGGGTTCCCAGTTCACGTTATTTGGGTATGGTAAAAAAAAGTCGATTAAGATTTGTCATTTTTGGTAGTGATTTTATTAGCCTATTCGATGCACAATGAGTTTGAGAATCTGATAAAACCCACTTCCGGTAGTCTAGCTGCAAGAGAAATGCCTTAAATTGCCGTTTGAAGCTTCAACTTTGGGTTCCCAGTTCACGTTATTTGGGTATGGTAAAAAAAAGTCGATTAAGATTTGTCATTTTTGGTAGTGATTTTATTAGCCTATTCGATGCACAATGAGTTGGAGAATCTGATAAACCCCACTTCCGGTAGTCTAGCTGCAAGAGAAATGCCTTAAATTGCCGTTTGAAGCTTCAACTTTGGGTTCCCAGTTCACGTTATTTGGGTATGGTAAAAAAAAGTCGATTAAGATTTGTCATTTTTGGTAGTGATTTTATTAGCCTATTCGATGCACAATGAGTTTGAGAATCTGATAAATCCCACTTCCGGTAGTCTAGCTGCAAGAGAAATGCCTTAAATTGCCGTTTGAAGCTTCAACTTTGGGTTCCCAGTTCACGTTATTTGGGTATGGTAAAAAAAAGTCGATTAAGATTTGTCATTTTTGGTAGTGATTTTATTAGCCTATTCGATGCACAATGAGTTGGAGAATCTGATAAATCCCACTTCCGGTAGTCTAGCTGCAAGAGAAATGCCTTAAATTGCCGTTTGAAGCTTCAACTTTGGGTTCCCAGTTCACGTTATTTGGGTATGGTAAAAAAAAGTCGATTAAGATTTGTCATTTTTGGTAGTGATTTTATTAGCCTATTCGATGCACAATGAGTTTGAGAATCTGATAAAACCCACTTCCGGTAGTCTAGCTGCAAGAGAAATGCCTTAAATTGCCGTTTGAAGCTTCAACTTTGGGTTCCCAGTTCACGTTATTTGGGTATGGTAAAAAAAAGTCGATTAAGATTTGTCATTTTTGGTAGTGATTTTATTAGCCTATTCGATGCACAATGAGTTGGAGAATCTGATAAACCCCACTTCCGGTAGTCTAGCTGCAAGAGAAATGCCTTAAATTGCCGTTTGAAGCTTCAACTTTGGGTTCCCAGTTCACGTTATTTGGGTATGGTAAAAAAAAGTCGATTAAGATTTGTCATTTTTGGTAGTGATTTTATTAGCCTATTCGATGCACAATGAGTTGGAGAATCTGATAAACCCCACTTCCGGTAGTCTAGCTGCAAGAGAAATGCCTTAAATTGCCGTTTGAAGCTTCAACTTTGGGTTCCCAGTTCACGTTATTTGGGTATGGTAAAAAAAAGTCGATTAAGATTTGTCATTTTTGGTAGTGATTTTATTAGCCTATTCGATGCACAATGAGTTGGAGAATATGATAAACCCCACTTCCGGTAGTCTAGCTGCAAGAGAAATGCCTTAAATTGCCGTTTGAAGCTTCAACTTTGGGTTCCCAGTTCACGTTATTTGGGTATGGTAAAAAAAAGTCGATTAAGATTTGTCATTTTTGGTAGTGATTTTATTAGCCTATTCGATGCACAATGAGTTGGAGAATATGATAAACCCCACTTCCGGTAGTCTAGCTGCAAGAGAAATGCCTTAAATTGCCGTTTGAAGCTTCAACTTTGGGTTCCCAGTTCACGTTATTTGGGTATGGTAAAAAAAAGTCGATTAAGATTTGTCATTTTTGGTGGTGATTTTATTAGCCTATTCGATGCACAATGAGTTGGAGAATCTGATAAACCCCACTTCCGGTAGTCTAGCTGCAAGAGAAATGCCTTAAATTGCCGTTTGAAGATTCAACTTTGGGTTCCCAGTTCACGTTATTTGGGTATGGTAAAAAAAAGTCGATTAAGATTTGTCATTTTTGGTAGTGATTTTATTAGCCTATTCGATGCACAATGAGTTTGAGAATCTGATAAAACCCACTTCCGGTAGTCTAGCTGCAAGAGAAATGCCTTAAATTGCCGTTTGAAGCTTCAACTTTGGGTTCCCAGTTCACGTTATTTGGGTATGGTAAAAAAAAGTCGATTAAGATTTGTCATTTTTGGTAGTGATTTTATTAGCCTATTCGATGCACAATGAGTTGGAGAATCTGATAAACCCCACTTCCGGTAGTCTAGCTGCAAGAGAAATGCCTTAAATTGCCGTTTGAAGCTTCAACTTTGGGTTCCCAGTTCACGTTATTTGGGTATGGTAAAAAAAAGTCGATTAAGATTTGTCATTTTTGGTAGTGATTTTATTAGCCTATTCGATGCACAATGAGTTGGAGAATCTGATAAACCCCACTTCCGGTAGTCTAGCTGCAAGAGAAATGCCTTAAATTGCCGTTTGAAGCTTCAACTTTGGGTTCCCAGTTCACGTTATTTGGGTATGGTAAAAAAAAGTCGATTAAGATTTGTCATTTTTGGTAGTGATTTTATTAGCCTATTCGATGCACAATGAGTTGGAGAATCTGATAAACCCCAATTCCGGTAGTCTAGCTGCAAGAGAAATGCCTTAAATTGCCGTTTGAAGCTTCAACTTTGGGTTCCCAGTTCACGTTATTTGGGTATGGTAAAAAAAAGTCGATTAAGATTTGTCATTTTTGGTAGTGATTTTATTAGCCTATTCGATGCACAATGAGTTGGAGAATATGATAAACCCTACTTCCGGTAGTCTAGCTGCAAGAGAAATGCCTTAAATTGCCGTTTGAAGCTTCAACTTTGGGTTCCCAGTTCACGTTATTTGGGTATGGTAAAAAAAAGTCGATTAAGATTTGTCATTTTTGGTAGTGATTTTATTAGCCTATTCGATGCACAATGAGTTGGAGAATATGATAAACCCCACTTCCGGTAGTCTAGCTGCAAGAGAAATGCCTTAAATTGCCGTTTGAAGCTTCAACTTTGGGTTCCCAGTTCACGTTATTTGGGTATGGTAAAAAAAAGTCGATTAAGATTTGTCATTTTTGGTGATGATTTTATTAGCCTATTCGATGCACAATGAGTTGGAGAATCTGATAAACCCCACTTCCGGTAGTCTAGCTGCAAGAGAAATGCCTTAAATTGCCGTTTGAAGCTTCAACTTTGGGTTCCCAGTTCACGTTATTTGGGTATGGTAAAAAAAAGTCGATTAAGATTTGTCATTTTTGTTAGTGATTTTATTCGCCTATTAGATGCACAATGAGTTGGAGAATCTGATAAACCCCACTTCCGGTAGTCTAGCTGCAAGAGAAATGCCTTAAATTGCCGTTTGAAGCTTCAACTTTGGGTTCCCAGTTCACGTTATTTGGGTATGGTAAAAAAAAGTCGATTAAGATTTGTCATTTTTGGTAGTGATTTTATTCGCCTATTCGATGCACAATGAGTTGGAGAATCTGATAAACCCCACTTCCGGTAGTCTAGCTGCAAGAGAAATGCCTTAAATTGCCGTTTGAAGCTTCAACTTTGGGTTCCCAGTTCACGTTATTTGGGTATGGTAAAAAAAAGTCGATTAAGATTTGTCATTTTTGGTAGTGATTTTATTAGCCTATTCGATGCACAATGAGTTGGAGAATCTGATAAACCCCACTTCCGGTAGTCTTGCTGCAAGAGAAATGCCTTAAATTGCCGTTTGAAGCTTCAACTTTGGGTTCCCAGTTCACGCTATTTGGGTACCGTAAAAAAAAAGTCGATTAAGATTTGTCATTTTTGGTAGTGATTTTATTCGCCTATTAGATGCACAATGAGTTGGAGAATCTGATAAACCCCACTTCCGGTAGTCTAGCTGCAAGAGAAATGCCTTAAATTGCCGTTTGAAGCTTCAACTTTGGGTTCCCAGTTCACGTTATTTGGGTATGGTAAAAAAAAGTCGATTAAGATTTGTCATTTTTGGTAGTGATTTTATTAGCCTATTCGATGCACAATGAGTTGGAGAATCTGATAAACCCCACTTCCGGTAGTCTAGCTGCAAGAGAAATGCCTTAAATTGCCGTTTGAAGCTTCAACTTTGGGTTCCCAGTTCACGTTATTTGGGTATGGTAAAAAAAAGTCGATTAAGATTTGTCATTTTTGGTAGTGATTTTATTAGCCTATTCGATGCACAATGAGTTGGAGAATCTGATAAACCCCACTTCCGGTAGTCTAGCTGCAAGAGAAATGCCTTAAATTGCCGTTTGAAGCTTCAACTTTGGGTTCCCAGTTCACGTTATTTGGGTATGGTAAAAAAAAGTCGATTAAGATTTGTCATTTTTGGTAGTGATTTTATTAGCCTATTCGATGCACAATGAGTTGGAGAATATGATAAACCCCACTTCCGGTAGTCTAGCTGCAAGAGAAATGCCTTAAATTGCCGTTTGAAGCTTCAACTTTGGGTTCCCAGTTCACGTTATTTGGGTATGGTAAAAAAAAGTCGATTAAGATTTGTCATTTTTGGTAGTGATTTTATTAGCCTATTCGATGCACAATGAGTTGGAGAATCTGATAAACCCCACTTCCGGTAGTCTAGCTGCAAGAGAAATGCCTTAAATTGCCGTTTGAAGCTTCAACTTTGGGTTCCCAGTTCACGTTATTTGGGTATGGTAAAAAAAAGTCGATTAAGATTTGTCATTTTTGGTAGTGATTTTATTAGCCTATTCGATGCACAATGAGTTGGAGAATCTGATAAACCCCACTTCCGGTAGTCTAGCTGCAAGAGAAATGCCTTAAATTGCCGTTTGAAGCTTCAACTTTGGGTTCCCAGTTCACGTTATTTGGGTATGGTAAAAAAAAGTCGATTAAGATTTGTCATTTTTGGTAGTTATTTTATTAGCCTATTCGATGCACAATGAGTTGGAGAATATGATAAACCCCACTTCCGGTAGTCTAGCTGCAAGAGAAATGCCTTAAATTGCCGTTTGAAGCTTCAACTTTGGGTTCCCAGTTCACGTTATTTGGGTATGGTAAAAAAAAGTCGATTAAGATTTGTCATTTTTGGTAGTGATTTTATTAGCCTATTCGATGCACAATGAGTTGGAGAATATGATAAACCCCACTTCCGGTAGTCTAGCTGCAAGAGAAATGCCTTAAATTGCCGTTTGAAGCTTCAACTTTGGGTTCCCAGTTCACGTTATTTTGGTATGGTAAAAAAAAGTCGATTAAGATTTGTCATTTTTGGTGGTGATTTTATTAGCCTATTCGATGCACAATGAGTTGGAGAATCTGATAAACCCCACTTCCGGTAGTCTAGCTGCAAGAGAAATGCCTTAAATTGCCGTTTGAAGCTTCAACTTTGGGTTCCCAGTTCACGTTATTTGGGTATGGTAAAAAAAAGTCGATTAAGATTTGTCATTTTTGGTAGTGATTTTATTAGCCTATTCGATGCACAATGAGTTTGAGAATCTGATAAAACCCACTTCCGGTAGTCTAGCTGCAAGAGAAATGCCTTAAATTGCCGTTTGAAGCTTCAACTTTGGGTTCCCAGTTCACGTTATTTGGGTATGGTAAAAAAAAGTCGATTAAGATTTGTCATTTTTGGTAGTGATTTTATTAGCCTATTCGATGCACAATGAGTTGGAGAATCTGATAAACCCCACTTCCGGTAGTCTAGCTGCAAGAGAAATGCCTTAAATTGCCGTTTGAAGCTTCAACTTTGGGTTCCCAGTTCACGTTATTTGGGTATGGTAAAAAAAAGTCGATTAAGATTTGTCATTTTTGGTAGTGATTTTATTAGCCTATTCGATGCACAATGAGTTTGAGAATCTGATAAATCCCACTTCCGGTAGTCTAGCTGCAAGAGAAATGCCTTAAATTGCCGTTTGAAGCTTCAACTTTGGGTTCCCAGTTCACGTTATTTGGGTATGGTAAAAAAAAGTCGATTAAGATTTGTCATTTTTGGTAGTGATTTTATTAGCCTATTCGATGCACAATGAGTTGGAGAATCTGATAAATCCCACTTCCGGTAGTCTAGCTGCAAGAGAAATGCCTTAAATTGCCGTTTGAAGCTTCAACTTTGGGTTCCCAGTTCACGTTATTTGGGTATGGTAAAAAAAAGTCGATTAAGATTTGTCATTTTTGGTAGTGATTTTATTAGCCTATTCGATGCACAATGAGTTTGAGAATCTGATAAAACCCACTTCCGGTAGTCTAGCTGCAAGAGAAATGCCTTAAATTGCCGTTTGAAGCTTCAACTTTGGGTTCCCAGTTCACGTTATTTGGGTATGGTAAAAAAAAGTCGATTAAGATTTGTCATTTTTGGTAGTAATTTTATTAGCCTATTCGATGCACAATGAGTTGGAGAATCTGATAAACCCCACTTCCGGTAGTCTAGCTGCAAGAGAAATGCCTTAAATTGCCGTTTGAAGCTTCAACTTTGGGTTCCCAGTTCACGTTATTTGGGTATGGTAAAAAAAAGTCGATTAAGATTTGTCATTTTTGGTAGTGATTTTATTAGCCTATTCGATGCACAATGAGTTTGAGAATCTGATAAATCCCACTTCCGGTAGTCTAGCTGCAAGAGAAATGCCTTAAATTGCCGTTTGAAGCTTCAACTTTGGGTTCCCAGTTCACGTTATTTGGGTATGGTAAAAAAAAGTCGATTAAGATTTGTCATTTTTGGTAGTGATTTTATTAGCCTATTCGATGCACAATGAGTTGGAGAATCTGATAAATCCCACTTCCGGTAGTCTAGCTGCAAGAGAAATGCCTTAAATTGCCGTTTGAAGCTTCAACTTTGGGTTCCCAGTTCACGTTATTTGGGTATGGTAAAAAAAAGTCGATTAAGATTTGTCATTTTTGGTAGTGATTTTATTAGCCTATTCGATGCACAATGAGTTTGAGAATCTGATAAAACCCACTTCCGGTAGTCTAGCTGCAAGAGAAATGCCTTAAATTGCCGTTTGAAGCTTCAACTTTGGGTTCCCAGTTCACGTTATTTGGGTATGGTAAAAAAAAGTCGATTAAGATTTGTCATTTTTGGTAGTGATTTTATTAGCCTATTCGATGCACAATGAGTTGGAGAATCTGATAAACCCCACTTCCGGTAGTCTAGCTGCAAGAGAAATGCCTTAAATTGCCGTTTGAAGCTTCAACTTTGGGTTCCCAGTTCACGTTATTTGGGTATGGTAAAAAAAAGTCGATTAAGATTTGTCATTTTTGGTAGTGATTTTATTAGCCTATTCGATGCACAATGAGTTGGAGAATATGATAAACCCCACTTCCGGTAGTCTAGCTGCAAGAGAAATGCCTTAAATTGCCGTTTGAAGCTTCAACTTTGGGTTCCCAGTTCACGTTATTTGGGTATGGTAAAAAAAAGTCGATTAAGATTTGTCATTTTTGGTGGTGATTTTATTAGCCTATTCGATGCACAATGAGTTGGAGAATCTGATAAACCCCACTTCCGGTAGTCTAGCTGCAAGAGAAATGCCTTAAATTGCCGTTTGAAGCTTCAACTTTGGGTTCCCAGTTCACGTTATTTGGGTATGGTAAAAAAAAGTCGATTAAGATTTGTCATTTTTGGTAGTGATTTTATTAGCCTATTCGATGCACAATGAGTTGGAGAATCTGATAAAACCCACTTCCGGTAGTCTAGCTGCAAGAGAAATGCCTTAAATTGCCGTTTGAAGCTTCAACTTTGGGTTCCCAGTTCACGTTATTTGGGTATGGTAAAAAAAAGTCGATTAAGATTTGTCATTTTTGGTAGTGATTTTATTAGCCTATTCGATGCACAATGAGTTGGAGAATATGATAAACCCCACTTCCGGTAGTCTAGCTGCAAGAGAAATGCCTTAAATTGCCGTTTGAAGCTTCAACTTTGGGTTCCCAGTTCACGTTATTTGGGTATGGTAAAAAAAAGTCGATTAAGATTTGTCATTTTTGGTAGTGATTTTATTAGCCTATTCGATGCACAATGAGTTGGAGAATATGATAAACCCCACTTCCGGTAGTCTAGCTGCAAGAGAAATGCCTTAAATTGCCGTTTGAAGCTTCAACTTTGGGTTCCCAGTTCACGTTATTTGGGTATGGTAAAAAAAAGTCGATTAAGATTTGTCATTTTTGGTAGTGATTTTATTCGCCTATTCGATGCACAATGAGTTGGAGAATCTGATAAACCCCACTTCCGGTAGTCTAGCTGCAAGAGAAATGCCTTAAATTGCCGTTTGAAGCTTCAACTTTGGGTTCCCAGTTCACGTTATTTGGGTATGGTAAAAAAAAGTCGATTAAGATTTGTCATTTTTGGTAGTGATTTTATTAGCCTATTCGATGCACAATGAGTTGGAGAATCTGATAAACCCCACTTCCGGTAGTCTAGCTGCAAGAGAAATGCCTTAAATTGCCGTTTGAAGCTTCAACTTTGGGTTCCCAGTTCACGCTATTTGGGTACCGTAAAAAAAAGTCGATTAAGATTTGTCATTTTTGGTAGTGATTTTATTCGCCTATTAGATGCACAATGAGTTGGAGAATCTGATAAACCCCACTTCCGGTAGTCTAGCTGCAAGAGAAATGCCTTAAATTGCCGTTTGAAGCTTCAACTTTGGGTTCCCAGTTCACGTTATTTGGGTATGGTAAAAAAAAGTCGATTAAGATTTGTCATTTTTGGTAGTGATTTTATTAGCCTATTCGATGCACAATGAGTTGGAGAATCTGATAAACCCCACTTCCGGTAGTCTAGCTGCAAGAGAAATGCCTTAAATTGCCGTTTGAAGCTTCAACTTTGGGTTCCCAGTTCACGTTATTTGGGTATGGTAAAAAAAAGTCGATTAAGATTTGTCATTTTTGGTAGTGATTTTATTAGCCTATTCGATGCACAATGAGTTGGAGAATCTGATAAACCCCACTTCCGGTAGTCTAGCTGCAAGAGAAATGCCTTAAATTGCCGTTTGAAGCTTCAACTTTGGGTTCCCAGTTCACGTTATTTGGGTATGGTAAAAAAAAGTCGATTAAGATTTGTCATTTTTGGTAGTGATTTTATTAGCCTATTCGATGCACAATGAGTTGGAGAATATGATAAACCCCACTTCCGGTAGTCTAGCTGCAAGAGAAATGCCTTAAATTGCCGTTTGAAGCTTCAACTTTGGGTTCCCAGTTCACGTTATTTGGGTATGGTAAAAAAAAGTCGATTAAGATTTGTCATTTTTGGTAGTGATTTTATTAGCCTATTCGATGCACAATGAGTTGGAGAATATGATAAACCCCACTTCCGGTAGTCTAGCTGCAAGGGAAATGCCTTAAATTGCCGTTTGAAGCTTCAACTTTGGGTTCCCAGTTCACGCTATTTGGGTATCGTAAAAAAAAGTCGATTAAGATTTGTCATTTTTGGTAGTGATTTTATTCGCCTATTAGATGCACAATGAGTTGGAGAATCTGATAAACCCCACTTCCGGTAGTCTAGCTGCAAGAGAAATGCCTTAAATTGCCGTTTAAGCTTCAACTTTGGGTTCCCAGTTCACGCTATTTGGGTATCGTAAAAAAAAGTCGATTAAGATTTGTCATTTTTGGTAGTGATTTTATTCGCCTATTAGATGCACAATGAGTTGGAGAATCTGATAAACCCCACTTCCGGTAGTCTAGCTGCAAGAGAAATGCCTTAAATTGCCGTTTGAAGCTTCAACTTTGGGTTCCCAGTTCACGCTATTTGGGTACCGTAAAAAAAAGTCGATTAAGATTTGTCATTTTTGGTAGTGATTTTATTCGCCTATTAGATGCACAATGAGTTGGAGAATCTGATAAACCCCACTTCCGGTAGTCTAGCTGCAAGAGAAATGCCTTAAATTGCCGTTTGAAGCTTCAACTTTGGGTTCCCAGTTCACGTTATTTGGGTATGGTAAAAAAAAGTCGATTAAGATTTGTCATTTTTGGTAGTGATTTTATTAGCCTATTCGATGCACAATGAGTTTGAGAATCTGATAAATCCCACTTCCGGTAGTCTAGCTGCAAGAGAAATGCCTTAAATTGCCGTTTGAAGCTTCAACTTTGGGTTCCCAGTTCACGTTATTTGGGTATGGTAAAAAAAAGTCGATTAAGATTTGTCATTTTTGGTAGTGATTTTATTAGCCTATTCGATGCACAATGAGTTGGAGAATCTGATAAATCCCACTTCCGGTAGTCTAGCTGCAAGAGAAATGCCTTAAATTGCCGTTTGAAGCTTCAACTTTGGGTTCCCAGTTCACGTTATTTGGGTATGGTAAAAAAAAGTCGATTAAGATTTGTCATTTTTGGTAGTGATTTTATTAGCCTATTCGATGCACAATGAGTTTGAGAATCTGATAAAACCCACTTCCGGTAGTCTAGCTGCAAGAGAAATGCCTTAAATTGCCGTTTGAAGCTTCAACTTTGGGTTCCCAGTTCACGTTATTTGGGTATGGTAAAAAAAAGTCGATTAAGATTTGTCATTTTTGGTAGTGATTTTATTAGCCTATTCGATGCACAATGAGTTGGAGAATCTGATAAACCCCACTTCCGGTAGTCTAGCTGCAAGAGAAATGCCTTAAATTGCCGTTTGAAGCTTCAACTTTGGGTTCCCAGTTCACGTTATTTGGGTATGGTAAAAAAAAGTCGATTAAGATTTGTCATATTTGGTAGTGATTTTATTAGCCTATTCGATGCACAATGAGTTGGAGAATCTGATAAACCCCACTTCCGGTAGTCTAGCTGCAAGAGAAATGCCTTAAATTGCCGTTTGAAGCTTCAACTTTGGGTTCCCAGTTCACGTTATTTGGGTATGGTAAAAAAAAGTCGATTAAGATTTGTCATTTTTGGTAGTGATTTTATTAGCCTATTCGATGCACAATGAGTTGGAGAATATGATAAACCCCACTTCCGGTAGTCTAGCTGCAAGAGAAATGCCTTAAATTGCCGTTTGAAGCTTCAACTTTGGGTTCCCAGTTCACGTTATTTGGGTATGGTAAAAAAAAGTCGATTAAGATTTGTCATTTTTGGTAGTGATTTTATTAGCCTATTCGATGCACAATGAGTTGGAGAATATGATAAACCCCACTTCCGGTAGTCTAGCTGCAAGAGAAATGCCTTAAATTGCCGTTTGAAGCTTCAACTTTGGGTTCCCAGTTCACGTTATTTGGGTATGGTAAAAAAAAGTCGATTAAGATTTGTCATTTTTGGTGGTGATTTTATTAGCCTATTCGATGCACAATGAGTTGGAGAATCTGATAAACCCCACTTCCGGTAGTCTAGCTGCAAGAGAAATGCCTTAAATTGCCGTTTGAAGCTTCAACTTTGGGTTCCCAGTTCACGTTATTTGGGTATGGTAAAAAAAAGTCGATTTAGATTTGTCATTTTTGGTAGTGATTTTATTCGCCTATTAGATGCACAATGAGTTGGAGAATCTGATAAACCCCACTTCCGGTAGTCTAGCTGCAAGAGAAATGCCTTAAATTGCCGTTTGAAGCTTCAACTTTGGGTTCCCAGTTCACGCTATTTGGGTACCGTAAAAAAAAGTCGATTAAGATTTGTCATTTTTGGTAGTGATTTTATTCGCCTATTAGATGCACAATGAGTTGGAGAATCTGATAAACCCCACTTCCGGTAGTCTAGCTGCAAGAGAAATGTCTTAAATTGCCGTTTGAAGCTTCAACTTTGGGTTCCCAGTTCACGTTATTTGGGTATGGTAAAAAAAAGTCGATTAAGATTTGTCATTTTTGGTAGTGATTTTATTAGCCTATTCGATGCACAATGAGTTGGAGAATATGATAAACCCCACTTCCGGTAGTCTAGCTGCAAGAGAAATGCCTTAAATTGCCGTTTGAAGCTTCAACTTTGGGTTCCCAGTTCACGTTATTTGGGTATGGTAAAAAAAAGTCGATTAAGATTTGTCATTTTTGGTAGTGATTTTATTAGCCTATTCGATGCACAATGAGTTGGAGAATATGATAAACCCCACTTCCGGTAGTCTAGCTGCAAGAGAAATGCCTTAAATTGCCGTTTGAAGCTTCAACTTTGGGTTCCCAGTTCACGTTATTTGGGTATGGTAAAAAAAAGTCGATTAAGATTTGTCATTTTTGGTGGTGATTTTATTAGCCTATTCGATGCACAATGAGTTGGAGAATCTGATAAACCCCACTTCCGGTAGTCTAGCTGCAAGAGAAATGCCTTAAATTGCCGTTTGAAGCTTCAACTTTGGGTTCCCAGTTCACGCTATTTGGGTACCGTAAAAAAAAGTCGATTAAGATTTGTCATTTTTGGTAGTGATTTTATTCGCCTATTAGATGCACAATGAGTTGGAGAATCTGATAAACCCCACTTCCGGTAGTCTAGCTGCAAGAGAAATGCCTTAAATTGCCGTTTGAAGCTTCAACTTTGGGTTCCCAGTTCACGTTATTTGGGTATGGTAAAAAAAAGTCGATTAAGATTTGTCATTTTTGGTAGTGATTTTATTAGCCTATTCGATGCACAATGAGTTGGAGAATCTGATAAACCCCACTTCCGGTAGTCTAGCTGCAAGAGAAATGCCTTAAATTGCCGTTTGAAGCTTCAACTTTGGGTTCCCAGTTCACGTTATTTGGGTATGGTAAAAAAAAGTCGATTAAGATTTGTCATTTTTGGTAGTGATTTTATTAGCCTATTCGATGCACAATGAGTTGGAGAATATGATAAACCCCACTTCCGGTAGTCTAGCTGCAAGAGAAATGCCTTAAATTGCCGTTTGAAGCTTCAACTTTGGGTTCCCAGTTCACGTTATTTGGGTATGGTAAAAAAAAGTCGATTAAGATTTGTCATTTTTGGTAGTGATTTTATTAGCCTATTCGATGCACAATGAGTTGGAGAATATGATAAACACCACTTCCGGTAGTCTAGCTGCAAGAGAAATGCCTTAAATTGCCGTTTGAAGCTTCAACTTTGGGTTCCCAGTTCACGTTATTTGGGTATGGTAAAAAAAAGTCGATTAAGATTTGTCATTTTTGGTAGTGATTTTATTAGCCTATTCGATGCACAATGAGTTTGAGAATCTGATAAAACCCACTTCCGGTAGTCTAGCTGCAAGAGAAATGCCTTAAATTGCCGTTTGAAGCTTCAACTTTGGGTTCCCAGTTCACGTTATTTGGGTATGGTAAAAAAAAGTCGATTAAGATTTGTCATTTTTGGTAGTGATTTTATTAGCCTATTCGATGCACAATGAGTTGGAGAATCTGATAAACCCCACTTCCGGTAGTCTAGCTGCAAGAGAAATGCCTTAAATTGCCGTTTGAAGCTTCAACTTTGGGTTCCCAGTTCACGTTATTTGGGTATGGTAAAAAAAAGTCGATTAAGATTTGTCATTTTTGGTAGTGATTTTATTAGCCTATTCGATGCACAATGAGTTGGAGAATCTGATAAACCCCACTTCCGGTAGTCTAGCTGCAAGAGAAATGCCTTAAATTGCCGTTTGAAGCTTCAACTTTGGGTTCCCAGTTCACGTTATTTGGGTATGGTAAAAAAAAGTCGATTAAGATTTGTCATTTTTGGTAGTGATTTTATTAGCCTATTAGATGCACAATGAGTTGGAGAATATGATAAACCCCACTTCCGGTAGTCTAGCTGCAAGAGAAATGCCTTAAATTGCCGTTTGAAGCTTCAACTTTGGGTTCCCAGTTCACGTTATTTGGGTATGGTAAAAAAAAGTCGATTAAGATTTGTCATTTTTGGTAGTGATTTTATTAGCCTATTCGATGCACAATGAGTTGGAGAATATGATAAACCCCACTTCCGGTAGTCTAGCTGCAAGAGAAATGCCTTAAATTGCCGTTTGAAGCTTCAACTTTGGGTTCCCAGTTCACGTTATTTGGGTATGGTAAAAAAAAGTCGATTAAGATTTGTCATTTTTGGTGGTGATTTTATTAGCCTATTCGATGCACAATGAGTTGGAGAATCTGATAAACCCCACTTCCGGTAGTCTAGCTGCAAGAGAAATGCCTTAAATTGCCGTTTGAAGCTTCAACTTTGGGTTCCCAGTTCACGTTATTTGGGTATGGTAAAAAAAAGTCGATTAAGATTTGTCATTTTTGGTAGTGATTTTATTCGCCTATTAGATGCACAATGAGTTGGAGAATCTGATAAACCCCACTTCCGGTAGTCTAGCTGCAAGAGAAATGCCTTAAATTGCCGTTTGAAGCTTCAACTTTGGGTTCCCAGTTCACGCTATTTGGGTACCGTAAAAAAAAGTCGATTAAGATTTGTCATTTTTGGTAGTGATTTTATTAGCCTATTCGATGCACAATGAGTTGGAGAATATGATAAACCCCACTTCCGGTAGTCTAGCTGCAAGAGAAATGCCTTAAATTGCCGTTTGAAGCTTCAACTTTGGGTTCCCAGTTCACGTTATTTGGGTATGGTAAAAAAAAGTCGATTAAGATTTGTCATTTTTGGTAGTGATTTTATTAGCCTATTCGATGCACAATGAGTTGGAGAATATGATAAACCCCACTTCCGGTAGTCTAGCTGCAAGTGAAATGCCTTAAATTGCCGTTTGAAGCTTCAACTTTGGGTTCCCAGTTCACGTTATTTGGGTATGGTAAAAAAAAGTCGATTAAGATTTGTCATTTTTGGTGGTGATTTTATTAGCCTATTCGATGCACAATGAGTTGGAGAATCTGATAAACCCCACTTCCGGTAGTCTAGCTGCAAGAGAAATGCCTTAAATTGCCGTTTGAAGCTTCAACTTTGGGTTCCCAGTTCACGTTATTTGGGTATGGTAAAAAAAAGTCGATTAAGATTTGTCATTTTTGGTAGTGATTTTATTCGCCTATTAGATGCACAATGAGTTGGAGAATCTGATAAACCCCACTTCCGGTAGTCTAGCTGCAAGAGAAATGCCTTAAATTGCCGTTTGAAGCTTCAACTTTGGGTTCCCAGTTCACGCTATTTGGGTACCGTAAAAAAAAGTCGATTAAGATTTGTCATTTTTGGTAGTGATTTTATTCGCCTATTAGATGCACAATGAGTTGGAGAATCTGATAAACCCCACTTCCGGTAGTCTAGCTGCAAGAGAAATGCCTTAAATTGCCGTTTGAAGCTTCAACTTTGGGTTCCCAGTTCACGTTATTTGGGTATGGTAAAAAAAAGTCGATTAAGATTTGTCATTTTTGGTAGTGATTTTATTAGCCTATTCGATGCACAATGAGTTGGAGAATATGATAAACCCCACTTCCGGTAGTCTAGCTGCAAGAGAAATGCCTTAAATTGCCGTTTGAAGCTTCAACTTTGGGTTCCCAGTTCACGTTATTTGGGTATGGTAAAAAAAAGTCGATTAAGATTTGTCATTTTTGGTGGTGATTTTATTAGCCTATTCGATGCACAATGAGTTGGAGAATCTGATAAACCCCACTTCCGGTAGTCTAGCTGCAAGAGAAATGCCTTAAATTGCCGTTTGAAGCTTCAACTTTGGGTTCCCAGTTCACGTTATTTGGGTATGGTAAAAAAAAGTCGATTAAGATTTGTCATTTTTGGTAGTGATTTTATTCGCCTATTAGATGCACAATGAGTTGGAGAATCTGATAAACCCCACTTCCGGTAGTCTAGCTGCAAGAGAAATGCCTTAAATTGCCGTTTGAAGCTTCAACTTTGGGTTCCCAGTTCACGCTATTTGGGTACCGTAAAAAAAAGTCGATTAAGATTTGTCATTTTTGGTAGTGATTTTATTAGCCTATTCGATGCACAATGAGTTGGAGAATATGATAAACCCCACTTCCGGTAGTCTAGCTGCAAGAGAAATGCCTTAAATTGCCGTTTGAAGCTTCAACTTTGGGTTCCCAGTTCACGTTATTTGGGTATGGTAAAAAAAAGTCGATTAAGATTTGTCATTTTTGGTAGTGATTTTATTAGCCTATTCGATGCACAATGAGTTGGAGAATATGATAAACCCCACTTCCGGTAGTCTAGCTGCAAGTGAAATGCCTTAAATTGCCGTTTGAAGCTTCAACTTTGGGTTCCCAGTTCACGTTATTTGGGTATGGTAAAAAAAAGTCGATTAAGATTTGTCATTTTTGGTGGTGATTTTATTAGCCTATTCGATGCACAATGAGTTGGAGAATCTGATAAACCCCACTTCCGGTAGTCTAGCTGCAAGAGAAATGCCTTAAATTGCCGTTTGAAGCTTCAACTTTGGGTTCCCAGTTCACGTTATTTGGGTATGGTAAAAAAAAGTCGATTAAGATTTGTCATTTTTGGTAGTGATTTTATTCGCCTATTAGATGCACAATGAGTTGGAGAATCTGATAAACCCCACTTCCGGTAGTCTAGCTGCAAGAGAAATGCCTTAAATTGCCGTTTGAAGCTTCAACTTTGGGTTCCCAGTTCACGCTATTTGGGTACCGTAAAAAAAAGTCGATTAAGATTTGTCATTTTTGGTAGTGATTTTATTCGCCTATTAGATGCACAATGAGTTGGAGAATCTGATAAACCCCACTTCCGGTAGTCTAGCTGCAAGAGAAATGCCTTAAATTGCCGTTTGAAGCTTCAACTTTGGGTTCCCAGTTCACGTTATTTGGGTATGGTAAAAAAAAGTCGATTAAGATTTGTCATTTTTGGTAGTGATTTTATTAGCCTATTCGATGCACAATGAGTTTGAGAATCTGATAAAACCCACTTCCGGTAGTCTAGCTGCAAGAGAAATGCCTTAAATTGCCGTTTGAAGCTTCAACTTTGGGTTCCCAGTTCACGTTATTTGGGTATGGTAAAAAAAAGTCGATTAAGATTTGTCATTTTTGGTAGTGATTTTATTAGCCTATTCGATGCACAATGAGTTGGAGAATCTGATAAACCCCACTTCCGGTAGTCTAGCTGCAAGAGAAATGCCTTAAATTGCCGTTTGAAGCTTCAACTTTGGGTTCCCAGTTCACGTTATTTGGGTATGGTAAAAAAAAGTCGATTAAGATTTGTCATTTTTGGTAGTGATTTTATTAGCCTATTCGATGCACAATGAGTTGGAGAATATGATAAACCCCACTTCCGGTAGTCTAGCTGCAAGAGAAATGCCTTAAATTGCCGTTTGAAGCTTCAACTTTGGGTTCCCAGTTCACGTTATTTGGGTATGGTAAAAAAAAGTCGATTAAGATTTGTCATTTTTGGTAGTGATTTTATTAGCCTATTCGATGCACAATGAGTTGGAGAATATGATAAACCCCACTTCCGGTAGTCTAGCTGCAAGAGAAATGCCTTAAATTGCCGTTTGAAGCTTCAACTTTGGGTTCCCAGTTCACGTTATTTGGGTATGGTAAAAAAAAGTCGATTAAGATTTGTCATTTTTGGTAGTGATTTTATTAGCCTATTCGATGCACAATGAGTTGGAGAATATGATAAACCCCACTTCCGGTAGTCTAGCTGCAAGAGAAATGCCTTAAATTGCCGTTTGAAGCTTCAACTTTGGGTTCCCAGTTCACGTTATTTGGGTATGGTAAAAAAAAGTCGATTAAGATTTGTCATTTTTGGTGGTGATTTTATTAGCCTATTCGATGCACAATGAGTTGGAGAATCTGATAAACCCCACTTCCGGTAGTCTAGCTGCAAGAGAAATGCCTTAAATTGCCGTTTGAAGCTTCAACTTTGGGTTCCCAGTTCACGTTATTTGGGTATGGTAAAAAAAAGTCGATTAAGATTTGTCATTTTTGGTAGTGATTTTATTCGCCTATTAGATGCACAATGAGTTGGAGAATCTGATAAACCCCACTTCCGGTAGTCTAGCTGCAAGAGAAATGCCTTAAATTGCCGTTTGAAGCTTCAACTTTGGGTTCCCAGTTCACGCTATTTGGGTACCGTAAAAAAAAGTCGATTAAGATTTGTCATTTTTGGTAGTGATTTTATTCGCCTATTAGATGCACAATGAGTTTGAGAATCTGATAAACCCCACTTCCGGTAGTCTAGCTGCAAGAGAAATGCCTTAAATTGCCGTTTGAAGCTTCAACTTTGGGTTCCCAGTTCACGTTATTTGGGTATGGTAAAAAAAAGTCGATTAAGATTTGTCATTTTTGGTAGTGATTTTATTAGCCTATTCGATGCACAATGAGTTTGAGAATCTGATAAAACCCACTTCCGGTAGTCTAGCTGCAAGAGAAATGCCTTAAATTGCCGTTTGAAGCTTCAACTTTGGGTTCCCAGTTCACGTTATTTGGGTATGGTAAAAAAAAGTCGATTAAGATTTGTCATTTTTGGTAGTGATTTTATTAGCCTATTCGATGCACAATGAGTTGGAGAATCTGATAAACCCCACTTCCGGTAGTCTAGCTGCAAGAGAAATGCCTTAAATTGCCGTTTGAAGCTTCAACTTTGGGTTCCCAGTTCACGTTATTTGGGTATGGTAAAAAAAAGTCGATTAAGATTTGTCATTTTTGGTAGTGATTTTATTAGCCTATTCGATGCACAATGAGTTGGAGAATCTGATAAACCCCACTTCCGGTAGTCTAGCTGCAAGAGAAATGCCTTAAATTGCCGTTTGAAGCTTCAACTTTGGGTTCCCAGTTCACGTTATTTGGGTATGGTAAAAAAAAGTCGATTAAGATTTGTCATTTTTGGTAGTGATTTTATTAGCCTATTCGATGCACAATGAGTTGGAGAATATGATAAACCCCACTTCCGGTAGTCTAGCTGCAAGAGAAATGCCTTAAATTGCCGTTTGAAGCTTCAACTTTGGGTTCCCAGTTCACGTTATTTGGGTATGGTAAAAAAAAGTCGATTAAGATTTGTCATTTTTGGTAGTGATTTTATTAGCCTATTCGATGCACAATGAGTTGGAGAATATGATAAACCCCACTTCCGGTAGTCTAGCTGCAAGAGAAATGCCTTAAATTGCCGTTTGAAGCTTCAACTTTGGGTTCCCAGTTCACGTTATTTGGGTATGGTAAAAAAAAGTCGATTAAGATTTGTCATTTTTGGTGGTGATTTTATTAGCCTATTCGATGCACAATGAGTTGGAGAATCTGATAAACCCCACTTCCGGTAGTCTAGCTGCAAGAGAAATGCCTTAAATTGCCGTTTGAAGCTTCAACTTTGGGTTCCCAGTTCACGTTATTTGGGTATGGTAAAAAAAAGTCGATTAAGATTTGTCATTTTTGGTAGTGATTTTATTCGCCTATTAGATGCACAATGAGTTGGAGAATCTGATAAACCCCACTTCCGGTAGTCTAGCTGCAAGAGAAATGCCTTAAATTGCCGTTTGAAGCTTCAACTTTGGGTTCCCAGTTCACGCTATTTGGGTACCGTAAAAAAAAGTCGATTAAGATTTGTCATTTTTGGTAGTGATTTTATTAGCCTATTCGATGCACAATGAGTTGGAGAATATGATAAACCCCACTTCCGGTAGTCTAGCTGCAAGAGAAATGCCTTAAATTGCCGTTTGAAGCTTCAACTTTGGGTTCCCAGTTCACGTTATTTGGGTATGGTAAAAAAAAGTCGATTAAGATTTGTCATTTTTGGTAGTGATTTTATTAGCCTATTCGATGCACAATGAGTTGGAGAATATGATAAACCCCACTTCCGGTAGTCTAGCTGCAAGAGAAATGCCTTAAATTGCCGTTTGAAGCTTCAACTTTGGGTATGGTAAAAAAAAGTCGATTAAGATTTGTCATTTTTGGTAGTGATTTTATTCGCCTATTAGATGCACAATGAGTTGGAGAATCTGATAAACCCCACTTCCGGTAGTCTAGCTGCAAGGGAAATGCCTTAAATTGCCGTTTGAAGCTTCAACTTTGGGTTCCCAGTTCACGCTATTTGGGTACCGTAAAAAAAAGTCGATTAAGATTTGTCATTTTTGGTAGTGATTTTATTAGCCTATTCGATGCACAATGAGTTGGAGAATCTGATAAACCCCACTTCCGGTAGTCTAGCTGCAAGAGAAATGCCTTAAATTGCCGTTTGAAGCTTCAACTTTGGGTTCCCAGTTCACGTTATTTGGGTATGGTAAAAAAAAGTCGATTAAGATTTGTCATTTTTGGTAGTGATTTTATTAGCCTATTCGATGCACAATGAGTTGGAGAATATGATAAACCCCACTTCCGGTAGTCTAGCTGCAAGAGAAATGCCTTAAATTGCCGTTTGAAGCTTCAACTTTGGGTTCCCAGTTCACGTTATTTGGGTGTGGTAAAAAAAAGTCGATTAAGATTTGTCATTTTTGGTGGCGATTTTATTAGCCTATTCGATGCACAATGAGTTGGAGAATCTGATAAACCCCACTTCCGGTAGTCTAGCTGCAAGAGAAATGCCTTAAATTGCCGTTTGAAGCTTCAACTTTGGGTTCCCAGTTCACGTTATTTGGGTATGGTAAAAAAAAGTCGATTAAGATTTGTCATTTTTGGTGGTGATTTTATTAGCCTATTCGATGCACAATGAGTTGGAGAATATGATAAACCCCACTTCCGGTAGTCTAGCTGCAAGAGAAATGCCTTAAATTGCCGTTTGAAGCTTCAACTTTGGGTTCCCAGTTCACGTTATTTGGGTATGGTAAAAAAAAGTCGATTAAGATTTGTCATTTTTGGTAGTGATTTTATTAGCCTATTCGATGCACAATGAGTTGGAGAATATGATAAACCCCACTTCCGGTAGTCTAGCTGCAAGAGAAATGCCTTAAATTGCCGTTTGAAGCTTCAACTTTGGGTTCCCAGTTCACGTTATTTGGGTATGGTAAAAAAAAGTCGATTAAGATTTGTCATTTTTGGTGGTGATTTTATTAGCCTATTCGATGCACAATGAGTTGGAGAATCTGATAAACCCCACTTCCGGTAGTCTAGCTGCAAGAGAAATGCCTTAAATTGCCGTTTGAAGCTTCAACTTTGGGTTCCCAGTTCACGTTATTTGGGTATGGTAAAAAAAAGTCGATTAAGATTTGTCATTTTTGGTAGTGATTTTATTCGCCTATTAGATGCACAATGAGTTGGAGAATCTGATAAACCCCACTTCCGGTAGTCTAGCTGCAAGAGAAATGCCTTAAATTGCCGTTTGAAGCTTCAACTTTGGGTTCCCAGTTCACGCTATTTGGGTACCGTAAAAAAAAGTCGATTAAGATTTGTCATTTTTGGTAGTGATTTTATTAGCCTATTCGATGCACAATGAGTTGGAGAATATGATAAACCCCACTTCCGGTAGTCTAGCTGCAAGAGAAATGCCTTAAATTGCCGTTTGAAGCTTCAACTTTGGGTTCCCAGTTCACGTTATTTGGGTATGGTAAAAAAAAGTCGATTAAGATTTGTCATTTTTGGTAGTGATTTTATTAGCCTATTCGATGCACAATGAGTTGGAGAATATGATAAACCCCACTTCCGGTAGTCTAGCTGCAAGAGAAATGCCTTAAATTGCCGTTTGAAGCTTCAACTTTGGGTTCCCAGTTCACGTTATTTGGGTATGGTAAAAAAAAGTCGATTAAGATTTGTCATTTTTGGTGGTGATTTTTTTAGCCTATTCGATGCACAATGAGTTGGAGAATCTGATAAACCCCACTTCCGGTAGTCTAGCTGCAAGAGAAATGCCTTAAATTGCCGTTTGAAGCTTCAACTTTGGGTTCCCAGTTCACGTTATTTGGGTATGGTAAAAAAAAGTCGATTAAGATTTGTCATTTTTGGTGGTGATTTTATTAGCCTATTCGATGCACAATGAGTTGGAGAATCTGATAAACCCCACTTCCGGTAGTCTAGCTGCAAGAGAAATGCCTTAAATTGCCGTTTGAAGCTTCAACTTTGGGTTCCCAGTTCACGTTATTTGGGTATGGTAAAAAAAAGTCGATTAAGATTTGTCATTTTTGGTAGTGATTTTATTCGCCTATTAGATGCACAATGAGTTGGAGAATCTGATAAACCCCACTTCCGGTAGTCTAGCTGCAAGAGAAATGCCTTAAATTGCCGTTTGAAGCTTCAACTTTGGGTTCCCAGTTCACGTTATTTGGGTATGGTAAAAAAAAGTCGATTAAGATTTGTCATTTTTGGTAGTGATTTTATTAGCCTATTCGATGCACAATGAGTTGGAGAATATGATAAACCCCACTTCCGGTAGTCTAGCTGCAAGAGAAATGCCTTAAATTGCCGTTTGAAGCTTCAACTTTGGGTTCCCAGTTCACGTTATTTGGGTATGGTAAAAAAAAGTCGATTAAGATTTGTCATTTTTGGTAGTGATTTTATTAGCCTATTCGATGCACAATGAGTTGGAGAATCTGATAAACCCCACTTCCGGTAGTCTAGCTGCAAGAGAAATGCCTTAAATTGCCGTTTGAAGCTTCAACTTTGGGTTCCCAGTTCACGTTATTTGGGTATGGTAAAAAAAAGTCGATTAAGATTTGTCATTTTTGGTAGTGATTTTATTAGCCTATTCGATGCACAATGAGTTGGAGAATATGATAAACCCCACTTCCGGTAGTCTAGCTGCAAGAGAAATGCCTTAAATTGCCGTTTGAAGCTTCAACTTTGGGTTCCCAGTTCACGTTATTTGGGTATGGTAAAAAAAAGTCGATTAAGATTTGTCATTTTTGGTAGTGATTTTATTAGCCTATTCGATGCACAATGAGTTGGAGAATATGATAAACCCCACTTCCGGTAGTCTAGCTGCAAGAGAAATGCCTTAAATTGCCGTTTGAAGCTTCAACTTTGGGTTCCCAGTTCACGTTATTTGGGTATGGTAAAAAAAAGTCGATTAAGATTTGTCATTTTTGGTAGTGATTTTATTAGCCTATTCGATGCACAATGAGTTGGAGAATATGATAAACCCCACTTCCGGTAGTCTAGCTGCAAGAGAAATGCCTTAAATTGCCGTTTGAAGCTTCAACTTTGGGTTCCCAGTTCACGTTATTTGGGTATGGTAAAAAAAAGTCGATTAAGATTTGTCATTTTTGGTAGTGATTTTATTAGCCTATTCGATGCACAATGAGTTGGAGAATATGATAAAACCCACTTCCGGTAGTCTAGCTGCAAGAGAAATGCCTTAAATTGCCGTTTGAAGCTTCAACTTTGGGTTCCCAGTTCACGTTATTTGGGTATGGTAAAAAAAAGTCGATTAAGATTTGTCATTTTTGGTGGTGATTTTATTAGCCTATTCGATGCACAATGAGTTGGAGAATCTGATAAACCCCACTTCCGGTAGTCTAGCTGCAAGAGAAATGCCTTAAATTGCCGTTTGAAGCTTCAACTTTGGGTTCCCAGTTCACGTTATTTGGGTATGGTAAAAAAAAGTCGATTAAGATTTGTCATTTTTGGTAGTGATTTTATTCGCCTATTAGATGCACAATGAGTTGGAGAATCTGATAAACCCCACTTCCGGTAGTCTAGCTGCAAGAGAAATGCCTTAAATTGCCGTTTGAAGCTTCAACTTTGGGTTCCCAGTTCACGCTATTTGGGTACCGTAAAAAAAAGTCGATTAAGATTTGTCATTTTTGGTAGTGATTTTATTCGCCTATTAGATGCACAATGAGTTGGAGAATCTGATAAACCCCACTTCCGGTAGTCTAGCTGCAAGAGAAATGCCTTAAATTGCCGTTTGAAGCTTCAACTTTGGGTTCCCAGTTCACGTTATTTGGGTATGGTAAAAAAAAGTCGATTAAGATTTGTCATTTTTGGTAGTGATTTTATTAGCCTATTCGATGCACAATGAGTTTGAGAATCTGATAAAACCCACTTCCGGTAGTCTAGCTGCAAGAGAAATGCCTTAAATTGCCGTTTGAAGCTTCAACTTTGGGTTCCCAGTTCACGTTATTTGGGTATGGTAAAAAAAAGTCGATTAAGATTTGTCATTTTTGGTAGTGATTTTATTAGCCTATTCGATGCACAATGAGTTTGAGAATCTGATAAACCCCACTTCCGGTAGTCTAGCTGCAAGAGAAATGCCTTAAATTGCCGTTTGAAGCTTCAACTTTGGGTTCCCAGTTCACGTTATTTGGGTATGGTAAAAAAAAGTCGATTAAGATTTGTCATTTTTGGTAGTGATTTTATTAGCCTATTCGATGCACAATGAGTTGGAGAATCTGATAAACCCCACTTCCGGTAGTCTAGCTGCAAGAGAAATGCCTTAAATTGCCGTTTGAAGCTTCAACTTTGGGTTCCCAGTTCACGTTATTTGGGTATGGTAAAAAAAAGTCGATTAAGATTTGTCATTTTTGGTAGTGATTTTATTAGCCTATTCGATGCACAATGAGTTGGAGAATCTGATAAACCCCACTTCCGGTAGTCTAGCTGCAAGAGAAATGCCTTAAATTGCCGTTTGAAGCTTCAACTTTGGGTTCCCAGTTCACGTTATTTGGGTATGGTAAAAAAAAGTCGATTAAGATTTGTCATTTTTGGTAGTGATTTTATTAGCCTATTCGATGCACAATGAGTTGGAGAATATGATAAACCCCACTTCCGGTAGTCTAGCTGCAAGAGAAATGCCTTAAATTGCCGTTTGAAGCTTCAACTTTGGGTTCCCAGTTCACGTTATTTGGGTACGGTAAAAAAAAGTCGATTAAGATTTGTCATTTTTGGTAGTGATTTTATTAGCCTATTCGATGCACAATGAGTTGGAGAATATGATAAACCCCACTTCCGGTAGTCTAGCTGCAAGAGAAATGCCTTAAATTGCCGTTTGAAGCTTCAACTTTGGGTTCCCAGTTCACGTTATTTGGGTATGGTAAAAAAAAGTCGATTAAGATTTGTCATTTTTGGTAGTGATTTTATTAGCCTATTCGATGCACAATGAGTTGGAGAATCTGATAAACCCCACTTCCGGTAGTCTAGCTGCAAGAGAAATGCCTTAAATTGCCGTTTGAAGCTTCAACTTTGGGTTCCCAGTTCACGTTATTTGGGTATGGTAAAAAAAAGTCGATTAAGATTTGTCATTTTTGGTGGTGATTTTATTAGCCTATTCGATGCACAATGAGTTGGAGAATCTGATAAACCCCACATCCGGTAGTCTAGCTGCAAGAGAAATGCCTTAAATTGCCGTTTGAAGCTTCAACTTTGGGTTCCCAGTTCACGTTATTTGGGTATGGTAAAAAAAAGTCGATTAAGATTTGTCATTTTTGGTAGTGATTTTATTCGCCTATTAGATGCACAATGAGTTGGAGAATCTGATAAACCCCACTTCCGGTAGTCTAGCTGCAAGAGAAATGCCTTAAATTGCCGTTTGAAGCTTCAACTTTGGGTTCCCAGTTCACGCTATTTGGGTACCGTAAAAAAAAGTCGATTAAGATTTGTCATTTTTGGTAGTGATTTTATTAGCCTATTCGATGCACAATGAGTTGGAGAATATGATAAACCCCACTTCCGGTAGTCTAGCTGCAAGAGAAATGCCTTAAATTGCCGTTTGAAGCTTCAACTTTGGGTTCCCAGTTCACGTTATTTGGGTATGGTAAAAAAAAGTCGATTAAGATTTGTCATTTTTGGTAGTGATTTTATTAGCCTATTCGATGCACAATGAGTTGGAGAATATGATAAACCCCACTTCCGGTAGTCTAGCTGCAAGAGAAATGCCTTAAATTGCCGTTTGAAGCTTCAACTTTGGGTTCCCAGTTCACGTTATTTGGGTATGGTAAAAAAAAGTCGATTAAGATTTGTCATTTTTGGTGGTGATTTTATTAGCCTATTCGATGCACAATGAGTTGGAGAATCTGATAAACCCCACTTCCGGTAGTCTAGCTGCAAGAGAAATGCCTTAAATTGCCGTTTGAAGCTTCAACTTTGGGTTCCCAGTTCACGTTATTTGGGTATGGTAAAAAAAAGTCGATTAAGATTTGTCATTTTTGGTAGTGATTTTATTCGCCTATTAGATGCACAATGAGTTGGAGAATATGATAAACCCCACTTCCGGTAGTCTAGCTGCAAGAGAAATGCCTTAAATTGCCGTTTGAAGCTTCAACTTTGGGTTCCCAGTTCACGCTATTTGGGTACCGTAAAAAAAAGTCGATTAAGATTTGTCATTTTTGGTAGTGATTTTATTCGCCTATTAGATGCACAATGAGTTGGAGAATCTGATAAACCCCACTTCCGGTAGTCTAGCTGCAAGAGAAATGCCTTAAATTGCCGTTTGAATCTTCAACTTTGGGTTCCCAGTTCACGTTATTTGGGTATGGTAAAAAAAAGTCGATTAAGATTTGTCATTTTTGGTAGTGATTTTATTAGCCTATTCGATGCACAATGAGTTTGAGAATCTGATAAAACCCACTTCCGGTAGTCTAGCTGCAAGAGAAATGCCTTAAATTGCCGTTTGAAGCTTCAACTTTGGGTTCCCAGTTCACGTTATTTGGGTATGGTAAAAAAAAGTCGATTAAGATTTGTCATTTTTGGTAGTGATTTTATTCGCCTATTAGATGCACAATGAGTTGGAGAATCTGATAAACCCCACTTCCGGTAGTCTAGCTGCAAGAGAAATGCCTTAAATTGCCGTTTGAAGCTTCAACTTTGGGTTCCCAGTTCACGCTATTTGGGTACCGTAAAAAAAAGTCGATTAAGATTTGTCATTTTTGGTAGTGATTTTATTCGCCTATTAGATGCACAATGAGTTGGAGAATCTGATAAACCCCACTTCCGGTAGTCTAGCTGCAAGAGAAATGCCTTAAATTGCCGTTTGAAGCTTCAACTTTGGGTTCCCAGTTCACGTTATTTGGGTATGGTAAAAAAAAGTCGATTAAGATTTGTCATTTTTGGTAGTGATTTTATTAGCCTATTCGATGCACAATGAGTTTGAGAATCTGATAAACCCCACTTCCGGTAGTCTAGCTGCAAGAGAAATGCCTTAAATTGCCGTTTGAAGCTTCAACTTTGGGTTCCCAGTTCACGTTATTTGGGTATGGTAAAAAAAAGTCGATTAAGATTTGTCATTTTTGGTAGTGATTTTATTAGCCTATTCGATGCACAATGAGTTGGAGAATCTGATAAACCCCACTTCCGGTAGTCTAGCTGCAAGAGAAATGCCTTAAATTGCCGTTTGAAGCTTCAAATTTGGGTTCCCAGTTCACGTTATTTGGGTATGGTAAAAAAAAGTCGATTAAGATTTGTCATTTTTGGTAGTGATTTTATTAGCCTATTCGATGCACAATGAGTTTGAGAATCTGATAAACCCCACTTCCGGTAGTCTAGCTGCAAGAGAAATGCCTTAAATTGCCGTTTGAAGCTTCAACTTTGGGTTCCCAGTTCACGCTATTTGGGTACCGTAAAAAAAAGTCGATTAAGATTTGTCATTTTTGGTAGTGATTTTATTCGCCTATTAGATGCACAATGAGTTGGAGAATCTGATAAACCCCACTTCCGGTAGTCTAGCTGCAAGAGAAATGCCTTAAATTGCCGTTTGAAGCTTCAACTTTGGGTTCCCAGTTCACGTTATTTGGGTATGGTAAAAAAAAGTCGATTAAGATTTGTCATTTTTGGTAGTGATTTTATTAGCCTATTCGATGCACAATGAGTTTGAGAATCTGATAAAACCCACTTCCGGTAGTCTAGCTGCAAGAGAAATGCCTTAAATTGCCGTTTGAAGCTTCAACTTTGGGTTCCCAGTTCACGTTATTTGGGTATGGTAAAAAAAAGTCGATTAAGATTTGTCATTTTTGGTAGTGATTTTATTAGCCTATTCGATGCACAATGAGTTTGAGAATCTGATAAACCCCACTTCCGGTAGTCTAGCTGCAAGAGAAATGCCTTAAATTGCCGTTTGATGCTTCAACTTTGGGTTCCCAGTTCACGTTATTTGGGTATGGTAAAAAAAAGTCGATTAAGATTTGTCATTTTTGGTAGTGATTTTATTAGCCTATTCGATGCACAATGAGTTGGAGAATCTGATAAACCCCACTTCCGGTAGTCTAGCTGCAAGAGAAATGCCTTAAATTGCCGTTTGAAGCTTCAACTTTGGGTTCCCAGTTCACGTTATTTGGGTATGGTAAAAAAAAGTCGATTAAGATTTGTCATTTTTGGTAGTGATTTTATTAGCCTATTCGATGCACAATGAGTTGGAGAATCTGATAAACCCCACTTCCGGTAGTCTAGCTGCAAGAGAAATGCCTTAAATTGCCGTTTGAAGCTTCAACTTTGGGTTCCCAGTTCACGCTATTTGGGTACCGTAAAAAAAAGTCGATTAAGATTTGTCATTTTTGGTAGTGATTTTATTAGCCTATTCGATGCACAATGAGTTGGAGAATATGATAAACCCCACTTCCGGTAGTCTAGCTGCAAGAGAAATGCCTTAAATTGCCGTTTGAAGCTTCAACTTTGGGTTCCCAGTTCACGTTATTTGGGTATGGTAAAAAAAAGTCGATTAAGATTTGTCATTTTTGGTAGTGATTTTATTAGCCTATTCGATGCACAATGAGTTGGAGAATATGATAAACCCCACTTCCGGTAGTCTAGCTGCAAGAGAAATGCCTTAAATTGCCGTTTGAAGCTTCAACTTTGGGTTCCCAGTTCACGTTATTTGGGTATGGTAAAAAAAAGTCGATTAAGATTTGTCATTTTTGGTGGTGATTTTATTAGCCTATTCGATGCACAATGAGTTGGAGAATCTGATAAACCCCACTTCCGGTAGTCTAGCTGCAAGAGAAATGCCTTAAATTGCCGTTTGAAGCTTCAACTTTGGGTTCCCAGTTCACGTTATTTGGGTATGGTAAAAAAAAGTCGATTAAGATTTGTCATTTTTGGTAGTGATTTTATTCGCCTATTAGATGCACAATGAGTTGGAGAATATGATAAACCCCACTTCCGGTAGTCTAGCTGCAAGAGAAATGCCTTAAATTGCCGTTTGAAGCTTCAACTTTGGGTTCCCAGTTCACGCTATTTGGGTACCGTAAAAAAAAGTCGATTAAGATTTGTCATTTTTGGTAGTGATTTTATTCGCCTATTAGATGCACAATGAGTTGGAGAATCTGATAAACCCCACTTCCGGTAGTCTAGCTGCAAGAGAAATGCCTTAAATTGCCGTTTGAAGCTTCAACTTTGGGTTCCCAGTTCACGTTATTTGGGTATGGTAAAAAAAAGTCGATTAAGATTTGTCATTTTTGGTAGTGATTTTATTAGCCTATTCGATGCACAATGAGTTTGAGAATCTGATAAAACCCACTTCCGGTAGTCTAGCTGCAAGAGAAATGCCTTAAATTGCCGTTTGAAGCTTCAACTTTGGGTTCCCAGTTCACGTTATTTGGGTATGGTAAAAAAAAGTCGATTAAGATTTGTCATTTTTGGTAGTGATTTTATTCGCCTATTAGATGCACAATGAGTTGGAGAATCTGATAAACCCCACTTCCGGTAGTCTAGCTGCAAGAGAAATGCCTTAAATTGCCGTTTGAAGCTTCAACTTTGGGTTCCCAGTTCACGCTATTTGGGTACCGTAAAAAAAAGTCGATTAAGATTTGTCATTTTTGGTAGTGATTTTATTCGCCTATTAGATGCACAATGAGTTGGAGAATCTGATAAACCCCACTTCCGGTAGTCTAGCTGCAAGAGAAATGCCTTAAATTGCCGTTTGAAGCTTCAACTTTGGGTTCCCAGTTCACGTTATTTGGGTATGGTAAAAAAAAGTCGATTAAGATTTGTCATTTTTGGTAGTGATTTTATTAGCCTATTCGATGCACAATGAGTTGGAGAATCTGATAAACCCCACTTCCGGTAGTCTAGCTGCAAGAGAAATGCCTTAAATTGCCGTTTGAAGCTTCAACTTTGGGTTCCCAGTTCACGTTATTTGGGTATGGTAAAAAAAAGTCGATTAAGATTTGTCATTTTTGGTAGTGATTTTATTAGCCTATTCGATGCACAATGAGTTGGAGAATCTGATAAACCCCACTTCCGGTAGTCTAGCTGCAAGAGAAATGCCTTAAATTGCCGTTTGAAGCTTCAACTTTGGGTTCCCAGTTCACGTTATTTGGGTATGGTAAAAAAAAGTCGATTAAGATTTGTCATTTTTGGTAGTGATTTTATTAGCCTATTCGATGCACAATGAGTTGGAGAATCTGATAAACCCCACTTCCGGTAGTCTAGCTGCAAGAGAAATGCCTTAAATTGCCGTTTGAAGCTTCAACTTTGGGTTCCCAGTTCACGCTATTTGGGTACCGTAAAAAAAAGTCGATTAAGATTTGTCATTTTTGGTAGTGATTTTATTAGCCTATTCGATGCACAATGAGTTGGAGAATATGATAAACCCCACTTCCGGTAGTCTAGCTGCAAGAGAAATGCCTTAAATTGCCGTTTGAAGCTTCAACTTTGGGTTCCCAGTTCACGTTATTTGGGTATGGTAAAAAAAAGTCGATTAAGATTTGTCATTTTTGGTAGTGATTTTATTAGCCTATTCGATGCACAATGAGTTGGAGAATATGATAAACCCCACTTCCGGTAGTCTAGCTGCAAGAGAAATGCCTTAAATTGCCGTTTGAAGCTTCAACTTTGGGTTCCCAGTTCACGTTATTTGGGTATGGTAAAAAAAAGTCGATTAAGATTTGTCATTTTTGGTGGTGATTTTATTAGCCTATTCGATGCACAATGAGTTGGAGAATCTGATAAACCCCACTTCCGGTAGTCTAGCTGCAAGAGAAATGCCTTAAATTGCCGTTTGAAGCTTCAACTTTGGGTTCCCAGTTCACGTTATTTGGGTATGGTAAAAAAAAGTCGATTAAGATTTGTCATTTTTGGTAGTGATTTTATTCGCCTATTAGATGCACAATGAGTTGGAGAATATGATAAACCCCACTTCCGGTAGTCTAGCTGCAAGAGAAATGCCTTAAATTGCCGTTTGAAGCTTCAACTTTGGGTTCCCAGTTCACGCTATTTGGGTACCGTAAAAAAAAGTCGATTAAGATTTGTCATTTTTGGTAGTGATTTTATTCGCCTATTAGATGCACAATGAGTTGGAGAATCTGATAAACCCCACTTCCGGTAGTCTAGCTGCAAGGGAAATGCCTTAAATTGCCGTTTGAAGCTTCAACTTTGGGTTCCCAGTTCACGTTATTTGGGTATGGTAAAAAAAAGTCGATTAAGATTTGTCATTTTTGGTAGTGATTTTATTAGCCTATTCGATGCACAATGAGTTTGAGAATCTGATAAAACCCACTTCCGGTAGTCTAGCTGCAAGAGAAATGCCTTAAATTGCCGTTTGAAGCTTCAACTTTGGGTTCCCAGTTCACGTTATTTGGGTATGGTAAAAAAAAGTCGATTAAGATTTGTCATTTTTGGTAGTGATTTTATTCGCCTATTAGATGCACAATGAGTTGGAGAATCTGATAAACCCCACTTCCGGTAGTCTAGCTGCAAGAGAAATGCCTTAAATTGCCGTTTGAAGCTTCAACTTTGGGTTCCCAGTTCACGCTATTTGGGTACCGTAAAAAAAAGTCGATTAAGATTTGTCATTTTTGGTAGTGATTTTATTCGCCTATTAGATGCACAATGAGTTGGAGAATCTGATAAACCCCACTTCCGGTAGTCTAGCTGCAAGAGAAATGCCTTAAATTGCCGTTTGAAGCTTCAACTTTGGGTTCCCAGTTCACGTTATTTGGGTATGGTAAAAAAAAGTCGATTAAGATTTGTCATTTTTGGTAGTGATTTTATTAGCCTATTCGATGCACAATGAGTTTGAGAATCTGATAAACCCCACTTCCGGTAGTCTAGCTGCAAGAGAAATGCCTTAAATTGCCGTTTGAAGCTTCAACTTTGGGTTCCCAGTTCACGTTATTTGGGTATGGTAAAAAAAAGTCGATTAAGATTTGTCATTTTTGGTAGTGATTTTATTAGCCTATTCGATGCACAATGAGTTGGAGAATCTGATAAACCCCACTTCCGGTAGTCTAGCTGCAAGAGAAATGCCTTAAATTGCCGTTTGAAGCTTCAACTTTGGGTTCCCAGTTCACGTTATTTGGGTATGGTAAAAAAAAGTCGATTAAGATTTGTCATTTTTGGTAGTGATTTTATTAGCCTATTCGATGCACAATGAGTTGGAGAATCTGATAAACCCCACTTCCGGTAGTCTAGCTGCAAGAGAAATGCCTTAAATTGCCGTTTGAAGCTTCAACTTTGGGTTCCCAGTTCACGCTATTTGGGTACCGTAAAAAAAAGTCGATTAAGATTTGTCATTTTTGGTAGTGATTTTATTCGCCTATTAGATGCACAATGAGTTGGAGAATCTGATAAACCCCACTTCCGGTAGTCTAGCTGCAAGAGAAATGCCTTAAATTGCCGTTTGAAGCTTCAACTTTGGGTTCCCAGTTCACGTTATTTGGGTATGGTAAAAAAAAGTCGATTAAGATTTGTCATTTTTGGTAGTGATTTTATTAGCCTATTCGATGCACAATGAGTTTGAGAATCTGATAAAACCCACTTCCGGTAGTCTAGCTGCAAGAGAAATGCCTTAAATTGCCGTTTGAAGCTTCAACTTTGGGTTCCCAGTTCACGTTATTTGGGTATGGTAAAAAAAAGTCGATTAAGATTTGTCATTTTTGGTAGTGATTTTATTAGCCTATTCGATGCACAATGAGTTTGAGAATCTGATAAACCCCACTTCCGGTAGTCTAGCTGCAAGAGAAATGCCTTAAATTGCCGTTTGAAGCTTCAACTTTGGGTTCCCAGTTCACGTTATTTGGGTATGGTAAAAAAAAGTCGATTAAGATTTGTCATTTTTGGTAGTGATTTTATTAGCCTATTCGATGCACAATGAGTTGGAGAATCTGATAAACCCCACTTCCGGTAGTCTAGCTGCAAGAGAAATGCCTTAAATTGCCGTTTGAAGCTTCAACTTTGGGTTCCCAGTTCACGTTATTTGGGTATGGTAAAAAAAAGTCGATTAAGATTTGTCATTTTTGGTAGTGATTTTATTAGCCTATTCGATGCACAATGAGTTGGAGAATCTGATAAACCCCACTTCCGGTAGTCTAGCTGCAAGAGAAATGCCTTAAATTGCCGTTTGAAGCTTCAACTTTGGGTTCCCAGTTCACGTTATTTGGGTATGGTAAAAAAAAGTCGATTAAGATTTGTCATTTTTGGTGGTGATTTTATTAGCCTATTCGATGCACAATGAGTTGGAGAATATGATAAACCCCACTTCCGGTAGTCTAGCTGCAAGAGAAATGCCTTAAATTGCCGTTTGAAGCTTCAACTTTGGGTTCCCAGTTCACGTTATTTGGGTATGGTAAAAAAAAGTCGATTAAGATTTGTCATTTTTGGTAGTGATTTTATTAGCCTATTCGATGCACAATGAGTTGGAGAATATGATAAACCCCACTTCCGGTAGTCTAGCTGCAAGAGAAATGCCTTAAATTGCCGTTTGAAGCTTCAACTTTGGGTTCCCAGTTCACGTTATTTGGGTATGGTTAAAAAAAGTCGATTAAGATTTGTCATTTTTGGTGGTGATTTTATTAGCCTATTCGATGCACAATGAGTTGGAGAATCTGATAAACCCCACTTCCGGTAGTCTAGCTGCAAGAGAAATGCCTTAAATTGCCGTTTGAAGCTTCAACTTTGGGTTCCCAGTTCACGTTATTTGGGTATGGTAAAAAAAAGTCGATTAAGATTTGTCATTTTTGGTAGTGATTTTATTCGCCTATTAGATGCACAATGAGTTGGAGAATATGATAAACCCCACTTCCGGTAGTCTAGCTGCAAGAGAAATGCCTTAAATTGCCGTTTGAAGCTTCAACTTTGGGTTCCCAGTTCACGCTATTTGGGTACCGTAAAAAAAAGTCGATTAAGATTTGTCATTTTTGGTAGTGATTTTATTCGCCTATTAGATGCACAATGAGTTGGAGAATCTGATAAACCCCACTTCCGGTAGTCTAGCTGCAAGAGAAATGCCTTAAATTGCCGTTTGAAGCTTCAACTTTGGGTTCCCAGTTCACGTTATTTGGGTATGGTAAAAAAAAGTCGATTAAGATTTGTCATTTTTGGTAGTGATTTTATTAGCCTATTCGATGCACAATGAGTTTGAGAATCTGATAAAACCCACTTCCGGTAGTCTAGCTGCAAGAGAAATGCCTTAAATTGCCGTTTGAAGCTTCAACTTTGGGTTCCCAGTTCACGTTATTTGGGTATGGTAAAAAAAAGTCGATTAAGATTTGTCATTTTTGGTAGTGATTTTATTCGCCTATTAGATGCACAATGAGTTGGAGAATCTGATAAACCCCACTTCCGGTAGTCTAGCTGCAAGAGAAATGCCTTAAATTGCCGTTTGAAGCTTCAACTTTGGGTTCCCAGTTCACGCTATTTGGGTATGGTAAAAAAAAGTCGATTAAGATTTGTCATTTTTGGTAGTGATTTTATTAGCCTATTCGATGCACAATGAGTTGGAGAATCTGATAAACCCCACTTCCGGTAGTCTAGCTGCAAGAGAAATGCCTTAAATTGCCGTTTGAAGCTTCAACTTTGGGTTCCCAGTTCACGCTATTTGGGTACCGTAAAAAAAAGTCGATTAAGATTTGTCATTTTTGGTAGTGATTTTATTAGCCTATTCGATGCACAATGAGTTGGAGAATATGATAAACCCCACTTCCGGTAGTCTAGCTGCAAGAGAAATGCCTTAAATTGCCGTTTGAAGCTTCAACTTTGGGTTCCCAGTTCACGTTATTTGGGTATGGTAAAAAAAAGTCGATTAAGATTTGTCATTTTTGGTAGTGATTTTATTAGCCTATTCGATGCACAATGAGTTGGAGAATATGATAAACCCCACTTCCGGTAGTCTAGCTGCAAGAGAAATGCCTTAAATTGCCGTATGAAGCTTCAACTTTGGGTTCCCAGTTCACGTTATTTGGGTATGGTAAAAAAAAGTCGATTAAGATTTGTCATTTTTGGTAGTGATTTTATTCGCCTATTAGATGCACAATGAGTTGGAGAATATGATAAACCCCACTTCCGGTAGTCTAGCTGCAAGAGAAATGCCTTAAATTGCCGTTTGAAGCTTCAACTTTGGGTTCCCAGTTCACGCTATTTGGGTACCGTAAAAAAAAGTCGATTAAGATTTGTCATTTTTGGTAGTGATTTTATTCGCCTATTAGATGCACAATGAGTTGGAGAATCTGATAAACCCCACTTCCGGTAGTCTAGCTGCAAGAGAAATGCCTTAAATTGCCGTTTGAAGCTTCAACTTTGGGTTCCCAGTTCACGTTATTTGGGTATGGTAAAAAAAAGTCGATTAAGATTTGTCATTTTTGGTAGTGATTTTATTAGCCTATTCGATGCACAATGAGTTTGAGAATCTGATAAAACCCACTTCCGGTAGTCTAGCTGCAAGAGAAATGCCTTAAATTGCCGTTTGAAGCTTCAACTTTGGGTTCCCAGTTCACGTTATTTGGGTATGGTAAAAAAAAGTCGATTAAGATTTGTCATTTTTGGTAGTGATTTTATTCGCCTATTAGATGCACAATGAGTTGGAGAATCTGATAAACCCCACTTCCGGTAGTCTAGCTGCAAGAGAAATGCCTTAAATTGCCGTTTGAAGCTTCAACTTTGGGTTCCCAGTTTACGTTATTTGGGTATGGTAAAAAAAAGTCGATTAAGATTTGTCATTTTTGGTAGTGATTTTATTAGCCTATTCGATGCACAATGAGTTGGAGAATCTGATAAACCCCACTTCCGGTAGTCTAGCTGCAAGAGAAATGCCTTAAATTGCCGTTTGAAGCTTCAACTTTGGGTTCCCAGTTCACGTTATTTGGGTATGGTAAAAAAAAGTCGATTAAGATTTGTCATTTTTGGTAGTGATTTTATTAGCCTATTCGATGCACAATGAGTTGGAGAATCTGATAAACCCCACTTCCGGTAGTCTAGCTGCAAGAGAAATGCCTTAAATTGCCGTTTGAAGCTTCAACTTTGGGTTCCCAGTTCACGTTATTTGGGTATGGTAAAAAAAAGTCGATTAAGATTTGTCATTTTTGGTAGTGATTTTATTAGCCTATTCGATGCACAATGAGTTGGAGAATCTGATAAACCCCACTTCCGGTAGTCTAGCTGCAAGAGAAATGCCTTAAATTGCCGTTTGAAGCTTCAACTTTGGGTTCCCAGTTCACGCTATTTGGGTACCGTAAAAAAAAGTCGATTAAGATTTGTCATTTTTGGTAGTGATTTTATTAGCCTATTCGATGCACAATGAGTTGGAGAATATGATAAACCCCACTTCCGGTAGTCTAGCTGCAAGAGAAATGCCTTAAATTGCCGTTTGAAGCTTCAACTTTGGGTTCCCAGTTCACGTTATTTGGGTATGGTAAAAAAAAGTCGATTAAGATTTGTCATTTTTGGTAGTGATTTTATTAGCCTATTCGATGCACAATGAGTTGGAGAATATGATAAACCCCACTTCCGGTAGTCTAGCTGCAAGAGAAATGCCTTAAATTGCCGTTTGAAGCTTCAACTTTGGGTTCCCAGTTCACGTTATTTGGGTATGGTAAAAATAAGTCGATTAAGATTTGTCATTTTTGGTGGTGATTTTATTAGCCTATTCGATGCACAATGAGTTGGAGAATCTGATAAACCCCACTTCCGGTAGTCTAGCTGCAAGAGAAATGCCTTAAATTGCCGTTTGAAGCTTCAACTTTGGGTTCCCAGTTCACGTTATTTGGGTATGGTAAAAAAAAGTCGATTAAGATTTGTCATTTTTGGTAGTGATTTTATTCGCCTATTAGATGCACAATGAGTTGGAGAATATGATAAACCCCACTTCCGGTAGTCTAGCTGCAAGAGAAATGCCTTAAATTGCCGTTTGAAGCTTCAACTTTGGGTTCCCAGTTCACGCTATTTGGGTACCGTAAAAAAAAGTCGATTAAGATTTGTCATTTTTGGTAGTGATTTTATTCGCCTATTAGATGCACAATGAGTTGGAGAATCTGATAAACCCCACTTCCGGTAGTCTAGCTGCAAGAGAAATGCCTTAAATTGCCGTTTGAAGCTTCAACTTTGGGTTCCCAGTTCACGTTATTTGGGTATGGTAAAAAAAAGTCGATTAAGATTTGTCATTTTTGGTAGTGATTTTATTAGCCTATTCGATGCACAATGAGTTTGAGAATCTGATAAAACCCACTTCCGGTAGTCTAACTGCAAGAGAAATGCCTTAAATTGCCGTTTGAAGCTTCAACTTTGGGTTCCCAGTTCACGTTATTTGGGTATGGTAAAAAAAAGTCGATTAAGATTTGTCATTTTTGGTAGTGATTTTATTCGCCTATTAGATGCACAATGAGTTGGAGAATCTGATAAACCCCACTTCCGGTAGTCTAGCTGCAAGAGAAATGCCTTAAATTGCCGTTTGATGCTTCAACTTTGGGTTCCCAGTTCACGTTATTTGGGTATGGTAAAAAAAAGTCGATTAAGATTTGTCATTTTTGGTAGTGATTTTATTAGCCTATTCGATGCACAATGAGTTTGAGAATCTGATAAACCCCACTTCCGGTAGTCTAGCTGCAAGAGAAATGCCTTAAATTGCCGTTTGAAGCTTCAACTTTGGGTTCCCAGTTCACGTTATTTGGGTATGGTAAAAAAAAGTCGATTAAGATTTGTCATTTTTGGTAGTGATTTTATTAGCCTATTCGATGCACAATGAGTTGGAGAATCTGATAAACCCCACTTCCGGTAGTCTAGCTGCAAGAGAAATGCCTTAAATTGCCGTTTGAAGCTTCAACTTTGGGTTCCCAGTTCACGTTATTTGGGTATGGTAAAAAAAAGTCGATTAAGATTTGTCATTTTTGGTAGTGATTTTATTAGCCTATTCGATGCACAATGAGTTGGAGAATCTGATAAACCCCACTTCCGGTAGTCTAGCTGCAAGAGAAATGCCTTAAATTGCCGTTTGAAGCTTCAACTTTGGGTTCCCAGTTCACGCTATTTGGGTACCGTAAAAAAAAGTCGATTAAGATTTGTCATTTTTGGTAGTGATTTTATTAGCCTATTCGATGCACAATGAGTTGGAGAATATGATAAACCCCACTTCCGGTAGTCTAGCTGCAAGAGAAATGCCTTAAATTGCCGTTTGAAGCTTCAACTTTGGGTTCCCAGTTCACGTTATTTGGGTATGGTAAAAAAAAGTCGATTAAGATTTGTCATTTTTGGTAGTGATTTTATTAGCCTATTCGATGCACAATGAGTTGGAGAATATGATAAACCCCACTTCCGGTAGTCTAGCTGCAAGAGAAATGCCTTAAATTGCCGTTTGAAGCTTCAACTTTGGGTTCCCAGTTCACGTTATTTGGGTATGGTAAAAAAAAGTCGATTAAGATTTGTCATTTTTGGTGGTGATTTTATTAGCCTATTCGATGCACAATGAGTTGGAGAATCTGATAAACCCCACTTCCGGTAGTCTAGCTGCAAGAGAAATGCCTTAAATTGCCGTTTGAAGCTTCAACTTTGGGTTCCCAGTTCACGTTATTTGGGTATGGTAAAAAAAAGTCGATTAAGATTTGTCATTTTTGGTAGTGATTTTATTCGCCTATTAGATGCACAATGAGTTGGAGAATATGATAAACCCCACTTCCGGTAGTCTAGCTGCAAGAGAAATGCCTTAAATTGCCGTTTGAAGCTTCAACTTTGGGTTCCCAGTTCACGCTATTTGGGTACCGTAAAAAAAAGTCGATTAAGATTTGTCATTTTTGGTAGTGATTTTATTCGCCTATTAGATGCACAATGAGTTGGAGAATCTGATAAACCCCACTTCCGGTAGTCTAGCTGCAAGAGAAATGCCTTAAATTGCCGTTTGAAGCTTCAACTTTGGGTTCCCAGTTCACGTTATTTGGGTATGGTAAAAAAAAGTCGATTAAGATTTGTCATTTTTGGTAGTGATTTTATTAGCCTATTCGATGCACAATGAGTTTGAGAATCTGATAAAACCCACTTCCGGTAGTCTAGCTGCAAGAGAAATGCCTTAAATTGCCGTTTGAAGCTTCAACTTTGGGTTCCCAGTTCACGTTATTTGGGTATGGTAAAAAAAAGTCGATTAAGATTTGTCATTTTTGGTAGTGATTTTATTCGCCTATTAGATGCACAATGAGTTGGAGAATCTGATAAACCCCACTTCCGGTAGTCTAGCTGCAAGAGAAATGCCTTAAATTGCCGTTTGAAGCTTCAACTTTGGGTTCCCAGTTCACGCTATTTGGGTACCGTAAAAAAAAGTCGATTAAGATTTGTCATTTTTGGTAGTGATTTTATTCGCCTATTAGATGCACAATGAGTTGGAGAATCTGATAAACCCCACTTCCGGTAGTCTAGCTGCAAGAGAAATGCCTTAAATTGCCGTTTGAAGCTTCAACTTTGGGTTCCCAGTTCACGTTATTTGGGTATGGTAAAAAAAAGTCGATTAAGATTTGTCATTTTTGGTAGTGATTTTATTAGCCTATTCGATGCACAATGAGTTTGAGAATCTGATAAACCCCACTTCCGGTAGTCTAGCTGCAAGAGAAATGCCTTAAATTGCCGTTTGAAGCTTCAACTTTGGGTTCCCAGTTCACGTTATTTGGGTATGGTAAAAAAAAGTCGATTAAGATTTGTCATTTTTGGTAGGGATTTTATTAGCCTATTCGATGCACAATGAGTTGGAGAATCTGATAAACCCCACTTCCGGTAGTCTAGCTGCAAGAGAAATGCCTTAAATTGCCGTTTGAAGCTTCAACTTTGGGTTCCCAGTTCACGTTATTTGGGTATGGTAAAAAAAAGTCGATTAAGATTTCTCATTTTTGGTAGTGATTTTATTAGCCTATTCGATGCACAATGAGTTGGAGAATCTGATAAACCCCACTTCCGGTAGTCTAGCTGCAAGAGAAATGCCTTAAATTGCCGTTTGAAGCTTCAACTTTGGGTTCCCAGTTCACGCTATTTGGGTACCGTAAAAAAAAGTCGATTAAGATTTGTCATTTTTGGTAGTGATTTTATTAGCCTATTCGATGCACAATGAGTTGGAGAATATGATAAACCCCACTTCCGGTAGTCTAGCTGCAAGAGAAATGCCTTAAATTGCCGTTTGAAGCTTCAACTTTGGGTTCCCAGTTCACGTTATTTGGGTATGGTAAAAAAAAGTCGATTAAGATTTGTCATTTTTGGTAGTGATTTTATTAGCCTATTCGATGCACAATGAGTTGGAGAATATGATAAACCCCACTTCCGGTAGTCTAGCTGCAAGAGAAATGCCTTAAATTGCCGTTTGAAGCTTCAACTTTGGGTTCCCAGTTCACGTTATTTGGGTATGGTAAAAAAAAGTCGATTAAGATTTGTCATTTTTGGTGGTGATTTTATTAGCCTATTCGATGCACAATGAGTTGGAGAATCTGATAAACCCCACTTCCGGTAGTCTAGCTGCAAGAGAAATGCCTTAAATTGCCGTTTGAAGCTTCAACTTTGGGTTCCCAGTTCACGTTATTTGGGTATGGTAAAAAAAAGTCGATTAAGATTTGTCATTTTTGGTAGTGATTTTATTCGCCTATTAGATGCACAATGAGTTGGAGAATATGATAAACCCCACTTCCGGTAGTCTAGCTGCAAGAGAAATGCCTTAAATTGCCGTTTGAAGCTTCAACTTTGGGTTCCCAGTTCACGCTATTTGGGTACCGTAAAAAAAAGTCGATTAAGATTTGTCATTTTTGGTAGTGATTTTATTCGCCTATTAGATGCACAATGAGTTGGAGAATCTGATAAACCCCACTTCCGGTAGTCTAGCTGCAAGAGAAATGCCTTAAATTGCCGTTTGAAGCTTCAACTTTGGGTTCCCAGTTCACGTTATTTGGGTATGGTAAAAAAAAGTCGATTAAGATTTGTCATTTTTGGTAGTGATTTTATTCGCCTATTAGATGCACAATGAGTTGGAGAATCTGATAAACCCCACTTCCGGTAGTCTAGCTGCAAGAGAAATGCCTTAAATTGCCGTTTGAAGCTTCAACTTTGGGTTCCCAGTTCACGTTATTTGGGTATGGTAAAAAAAAGTCGATTAAGATTTGTCATTTTTGGTAGTGATTTTATTAGCCTATTCGATGCACAATGAGTTGGAGAATCTGATAAACCCCACTTCCGGTAGTCTAGCTGCAAGAGAAATGCCTTAAATTGCCGTTTGAAGCTTCAACTTTGGGTTCCCAGTTCACGTTATTTGGGTATGGTAAAAAAAAGTCGATTAAGATTTGTCATTTTTGGTAGTGATTTTATTAGCCTATTCGATGCACAATGAGTTGGAGAATCTGATAAACCCCACTTCCGGTAGTCTAGCTGCAAGAGAAATGCCTTAAATTGCCGTTTGAAGCTTCAACTTTGGGTTCCCAGTTCACGCTATTTGGGTACCGTAAAAAAAAGTCGATTAAGATTTGTCATTTTTGGTAGTGATTTTATTAGCCTATTCGATGCACAATGAGTTGGAGAATATGATAAACCCCACTTCCGGTAGTCTAGCTGCAAGAGAAATGCCTTAAATTGCCGTTTGAAGCTTCAACTTTGGGTTCCCAGTTCACGTTATTTGGGTATGGTAAAAAAAAGTCGATTAAGATTTGTCATTTTTGGTAGTGATTTTATTAGCCTATTCGATGCACAATGAGTTGGAGAATCTGATAAACCCCACTTCCGGTAGTCTAGCTGCAAGAGAAATGCCTTAAATTGCCGTTTGAAGCTTCAACTTTGGGTTCCCAGTTCACGTTATTTGGGTATGGTAAAAAAAAGTCGATTAAGATTTGTCATTTTTGGTGGTGATTTTATTAGCCTATTCGATGCACAATGAGTTGGAGAATCTGATAAACCCCACTTCCGGTAGTCTAGCTGCAAGAGAAATGCCTTAAATTGCCGTTTGAAGCTTCAACTTTGGGTTCCCAGTTCACGTTATTTGGGTATGGTAAAAAAAAGTCGATTAAGATTTGTCATTTTTGGTAGTGATTTTATTCGCCTATTAGATGCACAATGAGTTGGAGAATATGATAAACCCCACTTCCGGTAGTCTAGCTGCAAGAGAAATGCCTTAAATTGCCGTTTGAAGCTTCAACTTTGGGTTCCCAGTTCACGCTATTTGGGTACCGTAAAAAAAAGTCGATTAAGATTTGTCATTTTTGGTAGTGATTTTATTCGCCTATTAGATGCACAATGAGTTGGAGAATCTGATAAACCCCACTTCCGGTAGTCTAGCTGCAAGAGAAATGCCTTAAATTGCCGTTTGAAGCTTCAACTTTGGGTTCCCAGTTCACGTTATTTGGGTATGGTAAAAAAAAGTCGATTAAGATTTGTCATTTTTGGTAGTGATTTTATTCGCCTATTAGATGCACAATGAGTTTGAGAATCTGATAAAACCCACTTCCGGTAGTCTAGCTGCAAGAGAAATGCCTTAAATTGCCGTTTGAAGCTTCAACTTTGGGTTCCCAGTTCACGTTATTTGGGTATGGTAAAAAAAAGTCGATTAAGATTTGTCATTTTTGGTAGTGATTTTATTCGCCTATTAGATGCACAATGAGTTGGAGAATCTGATAAACCCCACTTCCGGTAGTCTAGCTGCAAGAGAAATGCCTTAAATTGCCGTTTGAAGCTTCAACTTTGGGTTCCCAGTTCACGCTATTTGGGTACCGTAAAAAAAAGTCGATTAAGATTTGTCATTTTTGGTAGTGATTTTATTCGCCTATTAGATGCACAATGAGTTGGAGAATCTGATAAACCCCACTTCCGGTAGTCTAGCTGCAAGAGAAATGCCTTAAATTGCCGTTTGAAGCTTCAACTTTGGGTTCCCAGTTCACGTTATTTGGGTATGGTAAAAAAAAGTCGATTAAGATTTGTCATTTTTGGTAGTGATTTTATTAGCCTATTCGATGCACAATGAGTTGGAGAATCTGATAAACCCCACTTCCGGTAGTCTAGCTGCAAGAGAAATGCCTTAAATTGCCGTTTGAAGCTTCAACTTTGGGTTCCCAGTTCACGTTATTTGGGTATGGTAAAAAAAAGTCGATTAAGATTTGTCATTTTTGGTAGTGATTTTATTAGCCTATTCGATGCACAATGAGTTGGAGAATCTGATAAACCCCACTTCCGGTAGTCTAGCTGCAAGAGAAATGCCTTAAATTGCCGTTTGAAGCTTCAACTTTGGGTTCCCAGTTCACGTTATTTGGGTATGGTAAAAAAAAGTCGATTAAGATTTGTCATTTTTGGTAGTGATTTTATTAGCCTATTCGATGCACAATGAGTTGGAGAATCTGATAAACCCCACTTCCGGTAGTCTAGCTGCAAGAGAAATGCCTTAAATTGCCGTTTGAAGCTTCAACTTTGGGTTCCCAGTTCACGCTATTTGGGTACCGTAAAAAAAAGTCGATTAAGATTTGTCATTTTTGGTAGTGATTTTATTCGCCTATTAGATGCACAATGAGTTGGAGAATCTGATAAACCCCACTTCCGGTAGTCTAGCTGCAAGAGAAATGCCTTAAATTGCCGTTTGAAGCTTCAACTTTGGGTTCCCAGTTCACGTTATTTGGGTATGGTAAAAAAAAGTCGATTAAGATTTGTCATTTTTGGTAGTGATTTTATTAGCCTATTCGATGCACAATGAGTTTGAGAATCTGATAAAACCCACTTCCGGTAGTCTAGCTGCAAGAGAAATGCCTTAAATTGCCGTTTGAAGCTTCAACTTTGGGTTCCCAGTTCACGTTATTTGGGTATGGTAAAAAAAAGTCGATTAAGATTTGTCATTTTTGGTAGTGATTTTATTCGCCTATTAGATGCACAATGAGTTGGAGAATCTGATAAACCCCACTTCCGGTAGTCTAGCTGCAAGAGAAATGCCTTAAATTGCCGTTTGAAGCTTCAACTTTGGGTTCCCAGTTCACGCTATTTGGGTACCGTAAAAAAAAGTCGATTAAGATTTGTCATTTTTGGTAGTGATTTTATTCGCCTATTAGATGCACAATGAGTTGGAGAATCTGATAAACCCCACTTCCGGTAGTCTAGCTGCAAGAGAAATGCCTTAAATTGCCGTTTGAAGCTTCAACTTTGGGTTCCCAGTTCACGTTATTTGGGTATGGTAAAAAAAAGTCGATTAAGATTTGTCATTTTTGGTAGTGATTTTATTAGCCTATTCGATGCACAATGAGTTTGAGAATCTGATAAACCCCACTTCCGGTAGTCTAGCTGCAAGAGAAATGCCTTAAATTGCCGTTTGAAGCTTCAACTTTGGGTTCCCAGTTCACGTTATTTGGGTATGGTAAAAAAAAGTCGATTAAGATTTGTCATTTTTGGTAGTGATTTTATTAGCCTATTCGATGCACAATGAGTTGGAGAATCTGATAAACCCCACTTCCGGTAGTCTAGCTGCAAGAGAAATGCCTTAAATTGCCGTTTGAAGCTTCAACTTTGGGTTCCCAGTTCACGTTATTTGGGTATGGTAAAAAAAAGTCGATTAAGATTTGTCATTTTTGGTAGTGATTTTATTAGCCTATTCGATGCACAATGAGTTGGAGAATCTGATAAACCCCACTTCCGGTAGTCTAGCTGCAAGAGAAATGCCTTAAATTGCCGTTTGAAGCTTCAACTTTGGGTTCCCAGTTCACGCTATTTGGGTACCGTAAAAAAAAGTCGATTAAGATTTGTCATTTTTGGTAGTGATTTTATTAGCCTATTCGATGCACAATGAGTTGGAGAATATGATAAACCCCACTTCCGGTAGTCTAGCTGCAAGAGAAATGCCTTAAATTGCCGTTTGAAGCTTCAACTTTGGGTTCCCAGTTCACGTTATTTGGGTATGGTAAAAAAAAGTCGATTAAGATTTGTCATTTTTGGTAGTGATTTTATTAGCCTATTCGATGCACAATGAGTTGGAGAATATGATAAACCCCACTTCCGGTAGTCTAGCTGCAAGAGAAATGCCTTAAATTGCCGTTTGAAGCTTCAACTTTGGGTTCCCAGTTCACGTTATTTGGGTATGGTAAAAAAAAGTCGATTAAGATTTGTCATTTTTGGTGGTGATTTTATTAGCCTATTCGATGCACAATGAGTTGGAGAATCTGATAAACCCCACTTCCGGTAGTCTAGCTGCAAGAGAAATGCCTTAAATTGCCGTTTGAAGCTTCAACTTTGGGTTCCCAGTTCACGTTATTTGGGTATGGTAAAAAAAAGTCGATTAAGATTTGTCATTTTTGGTAGTGATTTTATTCGCCTATTAGATGCACAATGAGTTGGAGAATATGATAAACCCCACTTCCGGTAGTCTAGCTGCAAGAGAAATGCCTTAAATTGCCGTTTGAAGCTTCAACTTTGGGTTCCCAGTTCACGCTATTTGGGTACCGTAAAAAAAAGTCGATTAAGATTTGTCATTTTTGGTAGTGATTTTATTCGCCTATTAGATGCACAATGAGTTGGAGAATCTGATAAACCCCACTTCCGGTAGTCTAGCTGCAAGAGAAATGCCTTAAATTGCCGTTTGAAGCTTCAACTTTGGGTTCCCAGTTCACGTTATTTGGGTATGGTAAAAAAAAGTCGATTAAGATTTGTCATTTTTGGTAGTGATTTTATTAGCCTATTCGATGCACAATGAGTTTGAGAATCTGATAAAACCCACTTCCGGTAGTCTAGCTGCAAGAGAAATGCCTTAAATTGCCGTTTGAAGCTTCAACTTTGGGTTCCCAGTTCACGTTATTTGGGTATGGTAAAAAAAAGTCGATTAAGATTTGTCATTTTTGGTAGTGATTTTATTCGCCTATTAGATGCACAATGAGTTGGAGAATCTGATAAACCCCACTTCCGGTAGTCTAGCTGCAAGAGAAATGCCTTAAATTGCCGTTTGAAGCTTCAACTTTGGGTTCCCAGTTCACGCTATTTGGGTACCGTAAAAAAAAGTCGATTAAGATTTGTCATTTTTGGTAGTGATTTTATTCGCCTATTAGATGCACAATGAGTTGGAGAATCTGATAAACCCCACTTCCGGTAGTCTAGCTGCAAGAGAAATGCCTTAAATTGCCGTTTGAAGCTTCAACTTTGGGTTCCCAGTTCACGTTATTTGGGTATGGTAAAAAAAAGTCGATTAAGATTTGTCATTTTTGGTAGTGATTTTATTAGCCTATTCGATGCACAATGAGTTTGAGAATCTGATAAACCCCACTTCCGGTAGTCTAGCTGCAAGAGAAATGCCTTAAATTGCCGTTTGAAGCTTCAACTTTGGGTTCCCAGTTCACGTTATTTGGGTATGGTAAAAAAAAGTCGATTAAGATTTGTCATTTTTGGTAGTGATTTTATTAGCCTATTCGATGCACAATGAGTTGGAGAATCTGATAAACCCCACTTCCGGTAGTCTAGCTGCAAGAGAAATGCCTTAAATTGCCGTTTGAAGCTTCAACTTTGGGTTCCCAGTTCACGTTATTTAGGTATGGTAAAAAAAAGTCGATTAAGATTTGTCATTTTTGGTAGTGACTTTATTAGCCTATTCGATGCACAATGAGTTGGAGAATCTGATAAACCCCACTTCCGGTAGTCTAGCTGCAAGAGAAATGCCTTAAATTGCCGTTTGAAGCTTCAACTTTGGGTTCCCAGTTCACGCTATTTGGGTACCGTAAAAAAAAGTCGATTAAGATTTGTCATTTTTGGTAGTGATTTTATTCGCCTATTAGATGCACAATGAGTTGGAGAATCTGATAAACCCCACTTCCGGTAGTCTAGCTGCAAGAGAAATGCCTTAAATTGCCGTTTGAAGCTTCAACTTTGGGTTCCCAGTTCACGTTATTTGGGTATGGTAAAAAAAAGTCGATTAAGATTTGTCATTTTTGGTAGTGATTTTATTAGCCTATTCGATGCACAATGAGTTGGAGAATATGATAAACCCCACTTCCGGTAGTCTAGCTGCAAGAGAAATGCCTTAAATTGCCGTTTGAAGCTTCAACTTTGGGTTCCCAGTTCACGTTATTTGGGTATGGTAAAAAAAAGTCGATTAAGATTTGTCATTTTTGGTAGTGATTTTATTAGCCTATTCGATGCACAATGAGTTGGAGAATATGATAAACCCCACTTCCGGTAGTCTAGCTGCAAGAGAAATGCCTTAAATTGCCGTTTGAAGCTTCAACTTTGGGTTCCCAGTTCACGTTATTTGGGTATGGTAAAAAAAAGTCGATTAAGATTTGTCATTTTTGGTAGTGATTTTATTAGCCTATTCGATGCACAATGAGTTGGAGAATATGATAAACCCCACTTCCGGTAGTCTAGCTGCAAGAGAAATGCCTTAAATTGCCGTTTGAAGCTTCAACTTTGGGTTCCCAGTTCACGTTATTTGGGTATGGTAAAAAAAAGTCGATTAAGATTTGTCATTTTTGGTGGTGATTTTATTAGCCTATTCGATGCACAATGAGTTGGAGAATCTGATAAACCCCACTTCCGGTAGTCTAGCTGCAAGAGAAATGCCTTAAATTGACGTTTGAAGCTTCAACTTTGGGTTCCCAGTTCACGTTATTTGGGTATGGTAAAAAAAAGTCGATGAAGATTTGTCATTTTTGGTAGTGATTTTATTCGCCTATTAGATGCACAATGAGTTGGAGAATATGATAAACCCCACTTCCGGTAGTCTAGCTGCAAGAGAAATGCCTTAAATTGCCGTTTGAAGCTTCAACTTTGGGTTCCCAGTTCACGCTATTTGGGTACCGTAAAAAAAAGTCGATTAAGATTTGTCATTTTTGGTAGTGATTTTATTCGCCTATTAGATGCACAATGAGTTGGAGAATCTGATAAACCCCACTTCCGGTAGTCTAGCTGCAAGAGAAATGCCTTAAATTGCCGTTTGAAGCTTCAACTTTGGGTTCCCAGTTCACGTTATTTGGGTATGGTAAAAAAAAGTCGATTAAGATTTGTCATTTTTGGTAGTGATTTTATTAGCCTATTCGATGCACAATGAGTTTGAGAATCTGATAAAACCCACTTCCGGTAGTCTAGCTGCAAGAGAAATGCCTTAAATTGCCGTTTGAAGCTTCAACTTTGGGTTCCCAGTTCACGTTATTTGGGTATGGTAAAAAAAAGTCGATTAAGATTTGTCATTTTTGGTAGTGATTTTATTCGCCTATTAGATGGACAATGAGTTGGAGAATCTGATAAACCCCACTTCCGGTAGTCTAGCTGCAAGAGAAATGCCTTAAATTGCCGTTTGAAGCTTCAACTTTGGGTTCCCAGTTCACGCTATTTGGGTACCGTAAAAAAAAGTCGATTAAGATTTGTCATTTTTGGTAGTGATTTTATTCGCCTATTAGATGCACAATGAGTTGGAGAATCTGATAAACCCCACTTCCGGTAGTCTAGCTGCAAGAGAAATGCCTTAAATTGCCGTTTGAAGCTTCAACTTTGGGTTCCCAGTTCACGTTATTTGGGTATGGTAAAAAAAAGTCGATTAAGATTTGTCATTTTTGGTAGTGATTTTATTAGCCTATTCGATGCACAATGAGTTTGAGAATCTGATAAAACCCACTTCCGGTAGTCTAGCTGCAAGAGAAATGCCTTAAATTGCCGTTTGAAGCTTCAACTTTGGGTTCCCAGTTCACGTTATTTGGGTATGGTAAAAAAAAGTCGATTAAGATTTGTCATTTTTGGTAGTGATTTTATTCGCCTATTAGATGCACAATGAGTTGGAGAATCTGATAAACCCCACTTCCGGTAGTCTAGCTGCAAGAGAAATGCCTTAAATTGCCGTTTGAAGCTTCAACTTTGGGTTCCCAGTTCACGCTATTTGGGTACCGTAAAAAAAAGTCGATTAAGATTTGTCATTTTTGGTAGTGATTTTATTCGCCTATTAGATGCACAATGAGTTGGAGAATCTGATAAACCCCACTTCCGGTAGTCTAGCTGCAAGAGAAATGCCTTAAATTGCCGTTTGAAGCTTCAACTTTGGGTTCCCAGTTCACGTTATTTGGGTATGGTAAAAAAAAGTCGATTAAGATTTGTCATTTTTGGTAGTGATTTTATTAGCCTATTCGATGCACAATGAGTTTGAGAATCTGATAAACCCCACTTCCGGTAGTCTAGCTGCAAGAGAAATGCCTTAAATTGCCGTTTGAAGCTTCAACTTTGGGTTCCCAGTTCACGTTATTTGGGTATGGTAAAAAAAAGTCGATTAAGATTTGTCATTTTTGGTAGTGATTTTATTAGCCTATTCGATGCACAATGAGTTGGAGAATCTGATAAACCCCACTTCCGGTAGTCTAGCTGCAAGAGAAATGCCTTAAATTGCCGTTTGAAGCTTCAACTTTGGGTTCCCAGTTCACGTTATTTGGGTATGGTAAAAAAAAGTCGATTAAGATTTGTCATTTTTGGTAGTGATTTTATTAGCCTATTCGATGCACAATGAGTTTGAGAATCTGATAAACCCCACTTCCGGTAGTCTAGCTGCAAGAGAAATGCCTTAAATTGCCGTTTGAAGCTTCAACTTTGGGTTCCCAGTTCACGCTATTTGGGTACCGTAAAAAAAAGTCGATTAAGATTTGTCATTTTTGGTAGTGATTTTATTCGCCTATTAGATGCACAATGAGTTGGAGAATCTGATAAACCCCACTTCCGGTAGTCTAGCTGCAAGAGAAATGCCTTAAATTGCCGTTTGAAGCTTCAACTTTGGGTTCCCAGTTCACGTTATTTGGGTATGGTAAAAAAAAGTCGATTAAGATTTGTCATTTTTGGTAGTGATTTTATTAGCCTATTCGATGCACAATGAGTTTGAGAATCTGATAAAACCCACTTCCGGTAGTCTAGCTGCAAGTGAAATGCCTTAAATTGCCGTTTGAAGCTTCAACTTTGGGTTCCCAGTTCACGTTATTTGGGTATGGTAAAAAAAAGTCGATTAAGATTTGTCATTTTTGGTAGTGATTTTATTAGCCTATTCGATGCACAATGAGTTTGAGAATCTGATAAACCCCACTTCCGGTAGTCTAGCTGCAAGAGAAATGCCTTAAATTGCCGTTTGAAGCTTCAACTTTGGGTTCCCAGTTCACGTTATTTGGGTATGGTAAAAAAAAGTCGATTAAGATTTGTCATTTTTGGTAGTGATTTTATTAGCCTATTCGATGCACAATGAGTTGGAGAATCAGATAAACCCCACTTCCGGTAGTCTAGCTGCAAGAGAAATGCCTTAAATTGCCGTTTGAAGCTTCAACTTTGGGTTCCCAGTTCACGTTATTTGGGTATGGTAAAAAAAAGTCGATTAAGATTTGTCATTTTTGGTAGTGATTTTATTAGCCTATTCGATGCACAATGAGTTGGAGAATCTGATAAACCCCACTTCCGGTAGTCTAGCTGCAAGAGAAATGCCTTAAATTGCCGTTTGAAGCTTCAACTTTGGGTTCCCAGTTCACGCTATTTGGGTACCGTAAAAAAAAGTCGATTAAGATTTGTCATTTTTGGTAGTGATTTTATTAGCCTATTCGATGCACAATGAGTTGGAGAATATGATAAACCCCACTTCCGGTAGTCTAGCTGCAAGAGAAATGCCTTAAATTGCCGTTTGAAGCTTCAACTTTGGGTTCCCAGTTCACGTTATTTGGGTATGGTAAAAAAAAGTCGATTAAGATTTGTCATTTTTGGTAGTGATTTTATTAGCCTATTCGATGCACAATGAGTTGGAGAATATGATAAACCCCACTTCCGGTAGTCTAGCTGCAAGAGAAATGCCTTAAATTGCCGTTTGAAGCTTCAACTTTGGGTTCCCAGTTCACGTTATTTGGGTATGGTAAAAAAAAGTCGATTAAGATTTGTCATTTTTGGTGGTGATTTTATTAGCCTATTCGATGCACAATGAGTTGGAGAATCTGATAAACCCCACTTCCGGTAGTCTAGCTGCAAGAGAAATGCCTTAAATTGCCGTTTGAAGCTTCAACTTTGGGTTCCCAGTTCACGTTATTTGGGTATGGTAAAAAAAAGTCGATTAAGATTTGTCATTTTTGGTAGTGATTTTATTCGCCTATTAGATGCACAATGAGTTGGAGAATCTGATAAACCCCACTTCCGGTAGTCTAGCTGCAAGAGAAATGCCTTAAATTGCCGTTTGAAGCTTCAACTTTGGGTTCCCAGTTCACGCTATTTGGGTACCGTAAAAAAAAGTCGATTAAGATTTGTCATTTTTGGTAGTGATTTTATTCGCCTATTAGATGCACAATGAGTTGGAGAATCTGATAAACCCCACTTCCGGTAGTCTAGCTGCAAGAGAAATGCCTTAAATTGCCGTTTGAAGCTTCAACTTTGGGTTCCCAGTTCACGCTATTTGGGTACCGTAAAAAAAAGTCGATTAAGATTTGTCATTTTTGGTAGTGATTTTATTCGCCTATTAGATGCACAATGAGTTGGAGAATCTGATAAACCCCACTTCCGGTAGTCTAGCTGCAAGAGAAATGCCTTAAATTGCCGTTTGAAGCTTCAACTTTGGGTTCCCAGTTCACGTTATTTGGGTATGGTAAAAAAAAGTCGATTAAGATTTGTCATTTTTGGTAGTGATTTTATTAGCCTATTCGATGCACAATGAGTTGGAGAATCTGATAAACCCCACTTCCGGTAGTCTAGCTGCAAGAGAAATGCCTTAAATTGCCGTTTGAAGCTTCAACTTTGGGTTCCCAGTTCACGCTATTTGGGTACCGTAAAAAAAAGTCGATTAAGATTTGTCATTTTTGGTAGTGATTTTATTAGCCTATTCGATGCACAATGAGTTGGAGAATATGATAAACCCCACTTCCGGTAGTCTAGCTGCAAGAGAAATGCCTTAAATTGCCGTTTGAAGCTTCAACTTTGGGTTCCCAGTTCACGTTATTTGGGTATGGTAAAAAAAAGTCGATTAAGATTTGTCATTTTTGGTAGTGATTTTATTAGCCTATTCGATGCACAATGAGTTGGAGAATATGATAAACCCCACTTCCGGTAGTCTAGCTGCAAGAGAAATGCCTTAAATTGCCGTTTGAAGCTTCAACTTTGGGTTCCCAGTTCACGTTATTTGGGTATGGTAAAAAAAAGTCGTTTAAGATTTGTCATTTTTGGTGGTGATTTTATTAGCCTATTCGATGCACAATGAGTTGGAGAATCTGATAAACCCCACATCCGGTAGTCTAGCTGCAAGAGAAATGCCTTAAATTGCCGTTTGAAGCTTCAACTTTGGGTTCCCAGTTCACGTTATTTGGGTATGGTAAAAAAAAGTCGATTAAGATTTGTCATTTTTGGTAGTGATTTTATTCGCCTATTAGATGCACAATGAGTTGGAGAATATGATAAACCCCACTTCCGGTAGTCTAGCTGCAAGAGAAATGCCTTAAATTGCCGTTTGAAGCTTCAACTTTGGGTTCCCAGTTCACGCTATTTGGGTACCGTAAAAAAAAGTCGATTAAGATTTGTCATTTTTGGTAGTGATTTTATTCGCCTATTAGATGCACAATGAGTTGGAGAATCTGATAAACCCCACTTCCGGTAGTCTAGCTGCAAGAGAAATGCCTTAAATTGCCGTTTGAAGCTTCAACTTTGGGTTCCCAGTTCACGTTATTTGGGTATGGTAAAAAAAAGTCGATTAAGATTTGTCATTTTTGGTAGTGATTTTATTAGCCTATTCGATGCACAATGAGTTTGAGAATCTGATAAAACCCACTTCCGGTAGTCTAGCTGCAAGAGAAATGCCTTAAATTGCCGTTTGAAGCTTCAACTTTGGGTTCCCAGTTCACGTTATTTGGGTATGGTAAAAAAAAGTCGATTAAGATTTGTCATTTTTGGTAGTGATTTTATTCGCCTATTAGATGCACAATGAGTTGGAGAATCTGATAAACCCCACTTCCGGTAGTCTAGCTGCAAGAGAAATGCCTTAAATTGCCGTTTGAAGCTTCAACTTTGGGTTCCCAGTTCACGCTATTTGGGTACCGTAAAAAAAAGTCGATTAAGATTTGTCATTTTTGGTAGTGATTTTATTCGCCTATTAGATGCACAATGAGTTGGAGAATCTGATAAACCCCACTTCCGGTAGTCTAGCTGCAAGAGAAATGCCTTAAATTGCCGTTTGAAGCTTCAACTTTGGGTTCCCAGTTCACGCTATTTGGGTACCGTAAAAAAAAGTCGATTAAGATTTGTCATTTTTGGTAGTGATTTTATTCGCCTATTAGATGCACAATGAGTTGGAGAATCTGATAAACCCCACTTCCGGTAGTCTAGCTGCAAGAGAAATGCCTTAAATTGCCGTTTGAAGCTTCAACTTTGGGTTCCCAGTTCACGTTATTTGGGTATGGTAAAAAAAAGTCGATTAAGATTTGTCATTTTTGGTAGTGATTTTATTAGCCTATTCGATGCACAATGAGTTGGAGAATCTGATAAACCCCACTTCCGGTAGTCTAGCTGCAAGAGAAATGCCTTAAATTGCCGTTTGAAGCTTCAACTTTGGGTTCCCAGTTCACGCTATTTGGGTACCGTAAAAAAAAGTCGATTAAGATTTGTCATTTTTGGTAGTGATTTTATTAGCCTATTCGATGCACAATGAGTTGGAGAATATGATAAACCCCACTTCCGGTAGTCTAGCTGCAAGAGAAATGCCTTAAATTGCCGTTTGAAGCTTCAACTTTGGGTTCCCAGTTCACGTTATTTGGGTATGGTAAAAAAAAGTCGATTAAGATTTGTCATTTTTGGTAGTGATTTTATTAGCCTATTCGATGCACAATGAGTTGGAGAATATGATAAACCCCACTTCCGGTAGTCTAGCTGCAAGAGAAATGCCTTAAATTGCCGTTTGAAGCTTCAACTTTGGGTTCCCAGTTCACGTTATTTGGGTATGGTAAAAAAAAGTCGATTAAGATTTGTCATTTTTGGTGGTGATTTTATTAGCCTATTCGATGCACAATGAGTTGGAGAATCTGATAAACCCCACTTCCGGTAGTCTAGCTGCAAGAGAAATGCCTTAAATTGCCGTTTGAAGCTTCAACTTTGGGTTCCCAGTTCACGTTATTTGGGTATGGTAAAAAAAAGTCGATTAAGATTTGTCATTTTTGGTAGTGATTTTATTCGCCTATTAGATGCACAATGAGTTGGAGAATATGATAAACCCCACTTCCGGTAGTCTAGCTGCAAGAGAAATGCCTTAAATTGCCGTTTGAAGCTTCAACTTTGGGTTCCCAGTTCACGCTATTTGGGTACCGTAAAAAAAAGTCGATTAAGATTTGTCATTTTTGGTAGTGATTTTATTCGCCTATTAGATGCACAATGAGTTGGAGAATCTGATAAACCCCACTTCCGGTAGTCTAGCTGCAAGAGAAATGCCTTAAATTGCCGTTTGAAGCTTCAACTTTGGGTTCCCAGTTCACGTTATTTGGGTATGGTAAAAAAAAGTCGATTAAGATTTGTCATTTTTGGTAGTGATTTTATTAGCCTATTCGATGCACAATGAGTTGGAGAATCTGATAAACCCCACTTCCGGTAGTCTAGCTGCAAGAGAAATGCCTTAAATTGCCGTTTGAAGCTTCAACTTTGGGTTCCCAGTTCACGTTATTTGGGTATGGTAAAAAAAAAGTCGATTAAGATTTGTCATTTTTGGTAGTGATTTTATTAGCCTATTCGATGCACAATGAGTTTGAGAATCTGATAAACCCCACTTCCGGTAGTCTAGCTGCAAGAGAAATGCCTTAAATTGCCGTTTGAAGCTTCAACTTTGGGTTCCCAGTTCACGTTATTTGGGTATGGTAAAAAAAAGTCGATTAAGATTTGTCATTTTTGGTAGTGATTTTATTAGCCTATTCGATGCACAATGAGTTGGAGAATCTGATAAACCCCACTTCCGGTAGTCTAGCTGCAAGAGAAATGCCTTAAATTGCCGTTTGAAGCTTCAACTTTGGGTTCCCAGTTCACGTTATTTGGGTATGGTAAAAAAAAGTCGATTAAGATTTGTCATTTTTGGTAGTGATTTTATTAGCCTATTCGATGCACAATGAGTTGGAGAATCTGATAAACCCCACTTCCGGTAGTCTAGCTGCAAGAGAAATGCCTTAAATTGCCGTTTGAAGCTTCAACTTTGGGTTCCCAGTTCACGCTATTTGGGTACCGTAAAAAAAAGTCGATTAAGATTTGTCATTTTTGGTAGTGATTTTATTAGCCTATTCGATGCACAATGAGTTGGAGAATATGATAAACCCCACTTCCGGTAGTCTAGCTGCAAGAGAAATGCCTTAAATTGCCGTTTGAAGCTTCAACTTTGGGTTCCCAGTTCACGTTATTTGGGTATGGTAAAAAAAAGTCGATTAAGATTTGTCATTTTTGGTAGTGATTTTATTAGCCTATTCGATGCACAATGAGTTGGAGAATATGATAAACCCCACTTCCGGTAGTGTAGCTGCAAGAGAAATGCCTTAAATTGCCGTTTGAAGCTTCAACTTTGGGTTCCCAGTTCACGTTATTTGGGTATGGTAAAAAAAAGTCGATTAAGATTTGTCATTTTTGGTGGTGATTTTATTAGCCTATTCGATGCACAATGAGTTGGAGAATCTGATAAACCCCACTTCCGGTAGTCTAGCTGCAAGAGAAATGCCTTAAATTGCCGTTTGAAGCTTCAACTTTGGGTTCCCAGTTCACGTTATTTGGGTATGGTAAAAAAAAGTCGATTAAGATTTGTCATTTTTGGTAGTGATTTTATTCGCCTATTAGATGCACAATGAGTTGGAGAATATGATAAACCCCACTTCCGGTAGTCTAGCTGCAAGAGAAATGCCTTAAATTGCCGTTTGAAGCTTCAACTTTGGGTTCCCAGTTCACGTTATTTGGGTATGGTAAAAAAAAGTCGATTAAGATTTGTCATTTTTGGTAGTGATTTTATTAGCCTATTCGATGCACAATGAGTTTGAGAATCTGATAAAACCCACTTCCGGTAGTCTAGCTGCAAGAGAAATGCCTTAAATTGCCGTTTGAAGCTTCAACTTTGGGTTCCCAGTTCACGTTATTTGGGTATGGTAAAAAAAAGTCGATTAAGATTTGTCATTTTTGGTAGTGATTTTATTCGCCTATTAGATGCACAATGAGTTGGAGAATCTGATAAACCCCACTTCCGGTAGTCTAGCTGCAAGAGAAATGCCTTAAATTGCCGTTTGAAGCTTCAACTTTGGGTTCCCAGTTCACGCTATTTGGGTACCGTAAAAAAAAGTCGATTAAGATTTGTCATTTTTGGTAGTGATTTTATTCGCCTATTAGATGCACAATGAGTTGGAGAATCTGATAAACCCCACTTCCGGTAGTCTAGCTGCAAGAGAAATGCCTTAAATTGCCGTTTGAAGCTTCAACTTTGGGTTCCCAGTTCACGCTATTTGGGTACCGTAAAAAAAAGTCGATTAAGATTTGTCATTTTTGGTAGTGATTTTATTCGCCTATTAGATGCACAATGAGTTGGAGAATCTGATAAACCCCACTTCCGGTAGTCTAGCTGCAAGAGAAATGCCTTAAATTGCCGTTTGAAGCTTCAACTTTGGGTTCCCAGTTCACGTTATTTGGGTATGGTAAAAAAAAGTCGATTAAGATTTGTCATTTTTGGTAGTGATTTTATTAGCCTATTCGATGCACAATGAGTTGGAGAATCTGATAAACCCCACTTCCGGTAGTCTAGCTGCAAGAGAAATGCCTTAAATTGCCGTTTGAAGCTTCAACTTTGGGTTCCCAGTTCACGCTATTTGGGTACCGTAAAAAAAAGTCGATTAAGATTTGTCATTTTTGGTAGTGATTTTATTAGCCTATTCGATGCACAATGAGTTGGAGAATATGATAAACCCCACTTCCGGTAGTCTAGCTGCAAGAGAAATGCCTTAAATTGCCGTTTGAAGCTTCAACTTTGGGTTCCCAGTTCACGTTATTTGGGTATGGTAAAAAAAAGTCGATTAAGATTTGTCATTTTTGGTAGTGATTTTATTAGCCTATTCGATGCACAATGAGTTGGAGAATATGATAAACCCCACTTCCGGTAGTCTAGCTGCAAGAGAAATGCCTTAAATTGCCGTTTGAAGCTTCAACTTTGGGTTCCCAGTTCACGTTATTTGGGTATGGTAAAAAAAAGTCGATTAAGATTTGTCATTTTTGGTGGTGATTTTATTAGCCTATTCGATGCACAATGAGTTGGAGAATCTGATAAACCCCACTTCCGGTAGTCTAGCTGCAAGAGAAATGCCTTAAATTGCCGTTTGAAGCTTCAACTTTGGGTTCCCAGTTCACGTTATTTGGGTATGGTAAAAAAAAGTCGATTAAGATTTGTCATTTTTGGTAGTGATTTTATTCGCCTATTAGATGCACAATGAGTTGGAGAATATGATAAACCCCACTTCCGGTAGTCTAGCTGCAAGAGAAATGCCTTAAATTGCCGTTTGAAGCTTCAACTTTGGGTTCCCAGTTCACGCTATTTGGGTACCGTAAAAAAAAGTCGATTAAGATTTGTCATTTTTGGTAGTGATTTTATTCGCCTATTAGATGCACAATGAGTTGGAGAATCTGATAAACCCCACTTCCGGTAGTCTAGCTGCAAGAGAAATGCCTTAAATTGCCGTTTGAAGCTTCAACTTTGGGTTCCCAGTTCACGTTATTTGGGTATGGTAAAAAAAAGTCGATTAAGATTTGTCATTTTTTGTAGTGATTTTATTAGCCTATTCGATGCACAATGAGTTTGAGAATCTGATAAAACCCACTTCCGGTAGTCTAGCTGCAAGAGAAATGCCTTAAATTGCCGTTTGAAGCTTCAACTTTGGGTTCCCAGTTCACGTTATTTGGGTATGGTAAAAAAAAGTCGATTAAGATTTGTCATTTTTGGTAGTGATTTTATTCGCCTATTAGATGCACAATGAGTTGGAGAATCTGATAAACCCCACTTCCGGTAGTCTAGCTGCAAGAGAAATGCCTTAAATTGCCGTTTGAAGCTTCAACTTTGGGTTCCCAGTTCACGCTATTTGGGTACCGTAAAAAAAAGTCGATTAAGATTTGTCATTTTTGGTAGTGATTTTATTCGCCTATTAGATGCACAATGAGTTGGAGAATCTGATAAACCCCACTTCCGGTAGTCTAGCTGCAAGAGAAATGCCTTAAATTGCCGTTTGAAGCTTCAACTTTGGGTTCCCAGTTCACGCTATTTGGGTACCGTAAAAAAAAGTCGATTAAGATTTGTCATTTTTGGTAGTGATTTTATTCGCCTATTAGATGCACAATGAGTTGGAGAATCTGATAAACCCCACTTCCGGTAGTCTAGCTGCAAGAGAAATGCCTTAAATTGCCGTTTGAAGCTTCAACTTTGGGTTCCCAGTTCACGTTATTTGGGTATGGTAAAAAAAAGTCGATTAAGATTTGTCATTTTTGGTAGTGATTTTATTAGCCTATTCGATGCACAATGAGTTGGAGAATATGATAAACCCCACTTCCGGTAGTCTAGCTGCAAGAGAAATGCCTTAAATTGCCGTTTGAAGCTTCAACTTTGGGTTCCCAGTTCACGTTATTTGGGTATGGTAAAAAAAAGTCGATTAAGATTTGTCATTTTTGGTAGTGATTTTATTAGCCTATTCGATGCACAATGAGTTGGAGAATCTGATAAACCCCACTTCCGGTAGTCTAGCTGCAAGAGAAATGCCTTAAATTGCCGTTTGAAGCTTCAACTTTGGGTTCCCAGTTCACGTTATTTGGGTATGGTAAAAAAAAGTCGATTAAGATTTGTCATTTTTGGTAGTGATTTTATTAGCCTATTCGATGCACAATGAGTTTGAGAATCTGATAAACCCCACTTCCGGTAGTCTAGCTGCAAGAGAAATGCCTTAAATTGCCGTTTGAAGCTTCAACTTTGGGTTCCCAGTTCACGTTATTTGGGTATGGTAAAAAAAAGTCGATTAAGATTTGTCATTTTTGGTAGTGATTTTATTAGCCTATTCGATGCACAATGAGTTGGAGAATCTGATAAACCCCACTTCCGGTAGTCTAGCTGCAAGAGAAATGCCTTAAATTGCCGTTTGAAGCTTCAACTTTGGGTTCCCAGTTCACGTTATTTGGGTATGGTAAAAAAAAGTCGATTAAGATTTGTCATTTTTGGTGGTGATTTTATTAGCCTATTCGATGCACAATGAGTTGGAGAATCTGATAAACCCCACTTCCGGTAGTCTAGCTGCAAGAGAAATGCCTTAAATTGCCGTTTGAAGCTTCAACTTTGGGTTCCCAGTTCACGTTATTTGGGTATGGTAAAAAAAAGTCGATTAAGATTTGTCATTTTTGGTAGTGATTTTATTAGCCTATTAGATGCACAATGAGTTGGAGAATCTGATAAACCCCTCTTCCGGTAGTCTAGCTGCAAGAGAAATGCCTTAAATTGCCGTTTGAAGCTTCAACTTTGGGTTCCCAGTTCACGTTATTTGGGTATGGTAAAAAAAAGTCGATTAAGATTTGTCATTTTTGGTAGTGATTTTATTAGCCTATTCGATGCACAATGAGTTGGAGAATATGATAAACCCCACTTCCGGTAGTCTAGCTGCAAGAGAAATGCCTTAAATTGCCGTTTGAAGCTTCAACTTTGGGTTCCCAGTTCACGTTATTTGGGTATGGTAAAAAAAAGTCGATTAAGATTTGTCATTTTTGGTGGTGATTTTATTAGCCTATTCGATGCACAATGAGTTGGAGAATCTGATAAACCCCACTTCCGGTAGTCTAGCTGCAAGAGAAATGCCTTAAATTGCCGTTTGAAGCTTCAACTTTGGGTTCCCAGTTCACGTTATTTGGGTATGGTAAAAAAAAGTCGATTAAGATTTGTCATTTTTGGTAGTGATTTTATTCGCCTATTAGATGCACAATGAGTTGGAGAATATGATAAACCCCACTTCCGGTAGTCTAGCTGCAAGAGAAATGCCTTAAATTGCCGTTTGAAGCTTCAACTTTGGGTTCCCAGTTCACGTTATTTGGGTATGGTAAAAAAAAGTCGATTAAGATTTGTCATTTTTGGTAGTGATTTTATTAGCCTATTAGATGCACAATGAGTTGGAGAATCTGATAAACCCCTCTTCCGGTAGTCTAGCTGCAAGAGAAATGCCTTAAATTGCCGTTTGAAGCTTCAACTTTGGGTTCCCAGTTCACGTTATTTGGGTATGGTAAAAAAAAGTCGATTAAGATTTGTCATTTTTGGTAGTGATTTTATTAGCCTATTCGATGCACAATGAGTTGGAGAATATGATAAACCCCACTTCCGGTAGTCTAGCTGCAAGAGAAATGCCTTAAATTGCCGTTTGAAGCTTCAACTTTGGGTTCCCAGTTCACGTTATTTGGGTATGGTAAAAAAAAGTCGATTAAGATTTGTCATTTTTGGTGGTGATTTTATTAGCCTATTCGATGCACAATGAGTTGGAGAATCTGATAAACCCCACTTCCGGTAGTCTAGCTGCAAGAGAAATGCCTTAAATTGCCGTTTGAAGCTTCAACTTTGGGTTCCCAGTTCACGTTATTTGGGTATGGTAAAAAAAAGTCGATTAAGATTTGTCATTTTTGGTAGTGATTTTATTCGCCTATTAGATGCACAATGAGTTGGAGAATATGATAAACCCCACTTCCGGTAGTCTAGCTGCAAGAGAAATGCCTTAAATTGCCGTTTGAAGCTTCAACTTTGGGTTCCCAGTTCACGTTATTTGGGTATGGTAAAAAAAAGTCGATTAAGATTTGTCATTTTTGGTAGTGATTTTATTCGCCTATTAGATGCACAATGAGTTGGAGAATATGATAAACCCCACTTCCGGTAGTCTAGCTGCAAGAGAAATGCCTTAAATTGCCGTTTGAAGCTTCAACTTTGGGTTCCCAGTTCACGTTATTTGGGTATGGTAAAAAAAAGTCGATTAAGATTTGTCATTTTTGGTGGTGATTTTATTAGCCTATTCGATGCACAATGAGTTGGAGAATCTGATAAACCCCACTTCCGGTAGTCTAGCTGCAAGAGAAATGCCTTAAATTGCCGTTTGAAGCTTCAACTTTGGGTTCCCAGTTCACGTTATTTGGGTATGGTAAAAAAAAGTCGATTAAGATTTGTCATTTTTGGTAGTGATTTTATTCGCCTATTAGATGCACAATGAGTTGGAGAATCTGATAAACCCCACTTCCGGTAGTCTAGCTGCAAGAGAAATGCCTTAAATTGCCGTTTGAAGCTTCAACTTTGGGTTCCCAGTTCACGCTATTTGGGTACCGTAAAAAAAAGTCGATTAAGATTTGTCATTTTTGGTAGTGATTTTATTCGCCTATTAGATGCACAATGAGTTGGAGAATCTGATAAACCCCACTTCCGGTAGTCTAGCTGCAAGAGAAATGCCTTAAATTGCCGTTTGAAGCTTCAACTTTGGGTTCCCAGTTCACGTTATTTGGGTATGGTAAAAAAAAGTCGATTAAGATTTGTCATTTTTGGTAGTGATTTTATTAGCCTATTCGATGCACAATGAGTTTGAGAATCTGATAAAACCCACTTCCGGTAGTCTAGCTGCAAGAGAAATGCCTTAAATTGCCGTTTGAAGCTTCAACTTTGGGTTCCCAGTTCACGTTATTTGGGTATGGTAAAAAAAAGTCGATTAAGATTTGTCATTTTTGGTAGTGATTTTATTCGCCTATTAGATGCACAATGAGTTGGAGAATCTGATAAACCCCACTTCCGGTAGTCTAGCTGCAAGAGAAATGCCTTAAATTGCCGTTTGAAGCTTCAACTTTGGGTTCCCAGTTCACGCTATTTGGGTATGGTAAAAAAAAGTCGATTAAGATTTGTCATTTTTGGTAGTGATTTTATTCGCCTATTAGATGCACAATGAGTTGGAGAATCTGATAAACCCCACTTCCGGTAGTCTAGCTGCAAGAGAAATGCCTTAAATTGCCGTTTGAAGCTTCAACTTTGGGTTCCCAGTTCACGTTATTTGGGTATGGTAAAAAAAAGTCGATTAAGATTTGTCATTTTTGGTAGTGATTTTATTAGCCTATTCGATGCACAATGAGTTTGAGAATCTGATAAACCCCACTTCCGGTAGTCTAGCTGCAAGAGAAATGCCTTAAATTGCCGTTTGAAGCTTCAACTTTGGGTTCCCAGTTCACGTTATTTGGGTATGGTAAAAAAAAGTCGATTAAGATTTGTCATTTTTGGTAGTGATTTTATTAGCCTATTCGATGCACAATGAGTTGGAGAATCTGATAAACCCCACTTCCGGTAGTCTAGCTGCAAGAGAAATGCCTTAAATTGCCGTTTGAAGCTTCAACTTTGGGTTCCCAGTTCACGTTATTTGGGTACGGTAAAAAAAAGTCGATTAAGATTTGTCATTTTTGGTAGTGATTTTATTAGCCTATTCGATGCACAATGAGTTTGAGAATCTGATAAACCCCACTTCCGGTAGTCTAGCTGCAAGAGAAATGCCTTAAATTGCCGTTTGAAGCTTCAACTTTGGGTTCCCAGTTCACGTTATTTGGGTATGGTAAAAAAAAGTCGATTAAGATTTGTCATTTTTGGTAGTGATTTTATTAGCCTATTCGATGCACAATGAGTTGGAGAATATGATAAACCCCACTTCCGGTAGTCTAGCTGCAAGAGAAATGCCTTAAATTGCCGTTTGAAGCTTCAACTTTGGGTTCCCAGTTCACGTTATTTGGGTATGGTAAAAAAAAGTCGATTAAGATTTGTCATTTTTGGTGGTGATTTTATTAGCCTATTCGATGCACAATGAGTTGGAGAATCTGATAAACCCCACTTCCGGTAGTCTAGCTGCAAGAGAAATGCCTTAAATTGCCGTTTGAAGCTTCAACTTTGGGTTCCCAGTTCACGTTATTTGGGTATGGTAAAAAAAAGTCGATTAAGATTTGTCATTTTTGGTAGTGATTTTATTCGCCTATTAGATGCACAATGAGTTGGAGAATATGATAAACCCCACTTCCGGTAGTCTAGCTGCAAGAGAAATGCCTTAAATTGCCGTTTGAAGCTTCAACTTTGGGTTCCCAGTTCACGCTATTTGGGTACCGTAAAAAAAAGTCGATTAAGATTTGTCATTTTTGGTAGTGATTTTATTCGCCTATTAGATGCACAATGAGTTGGAGAATCTGATAAACCCCACTTCCGGTAGTCTAGCTGCAAGAGAAATGCCTTAAATTGCCGTTTGAAGCTTCAACTTTGGGTTCCCAGTTCACGTTATTTGGGTATGGTAAAAAAAAGTCGATTAAGATTTGTCATTTTTGGTAGTGATTTTATTAGCCTATTCGATGCACAATGAGTTGGAGAATCTGATAAACCCCACTTCCGGTAGTCTAGCTGCAAGAGAAATGCCTTAAATTGCCGTTTGAAGCTTCAACTTTGGGTTCCCAGTTCACGTTATTTGGGTATGGTAAAAAAAAGTCGATTAAGATTTGTCATTTTTGGTAGTGATTTTATTAGCCTATTCGATGCACAATGAGTTGGAGAATCTGATAAACCCCACTTCCGGTAGTCTAGCTGCAAGAGAAATGCCTTAAATTGCCGTTTGAAGCTTCAACTTTGGGTTCCCAGTTCACGTTATTTGGGTATGGTAAAAAAAAGTCGATTAAGATTTGTCATTTTTGGTAGTGATTTTATTAGCCTATTCGATGCACAATGAGTTTGAGAATCTGATAAACCCCACTTCCGGTAGTCTAGCTGCAAGAGAAATGCCTTAAATTGCCGTTTGAAGCTTCAACTTTGGGTTCCCAGTTCACGTTATTTGGGTATGGTAAAAAAAAGTCGATTAAGATTTGTCATTTTTGGTAGTGATTTTATTAGCCTATTCGATGCACAATGAGTTGGAGAATATGATAAACCCCACTTCCGGTAGTCTAGCTGCAAGAGAAATGCCTTAAATTGCCGTTTGAAGCATCAACTTTGGGTTCCCAGTTCACGTTATTTGGGTATGGTAAAAAAAAGTCGATTAAGATTTGTCATTTTTGGTAGTGATTTTATTAGCCTATTCGATGCACAATGAGTTGGAGAATCTGATAAACCCCACTTCCGGTAGTCTAGCTGCAAGAGAAATGCCTTAAATTGCCGTTTGAAGCTTCAACTTTGGGTTCCCAGTTCACGCTATTTGGGTACCGTAAAAAAAAGTCGATTAAGATTTGTCATTTTTGGTAGTGATTTTATTAGCCTATTCGATGCACAATGAGTTGGAGAATATGATAAACCCCACTTCCGGTAGTCTAGCTGCAAGAGAAATGCCTTAAATTGCCGTTTGAAGCTTCAACTTTGGGTTCCCAGTTCACGTTATTTGGGTATGGTAAAAAAAAGTCGATTAAGATTTGTCATTTTTGGTAGTGATTTTATTAGCCTATTCGATGCACAATGAGTTGGAGAATATGATAAACCCCACTTCCGGTAGTCTAGCTGCAAGAGAAATGCCTTAAATTGCCGTTTGAAGCTTCAACTTTGGGTTCCCAGTTCACGTTATTTGGGTATGGTAAAAAAAAGTCGATTAAGATTTGTCATTTTTGGTGGTGATTTTATTAGCCTATTCGATGCACAATGAGTTGGAGAATCTGATAAACCCCACTTCCGGTAGTCTAGCTGCAAGAGAAATGCCTTAAATTGCCGTTTGAAGCTTCAACTTTGGGTTCCCAGTTCACGTTATTTGGGTATGGTAAAAAAAAGTCGATTAAGATTTGTCATTTTTGGTAGTGATTTTATTCGCCTATTAGATGCACAATGAGTTGGAGAATATGATAAACCCCACTTCCGGTAGTCTAGCTGCAAGAGAAATGCCTTAAATTGCCGTTTGAAGCTTCAACTTTGGGTTCCCAGTTCACGCTATTTGGGTACCGTAAAAAAAAGTCGATTAAGATTTGTCATTTTTGGTAGTGATTTTATTCGCCTATTAGATGCACAATGAGTTGGAGAATCTGATAAACCCCACTTCCGGTAGTCTAGCTGCAAGAGAAATGCCTTAAATTGCCGTTTGAAGCTTCAACTTTGGGTTCCCAGTTCACGCTATTTGGGTACCGTAAAAAAAAGTCGATTAAGATTTGTCATTTTTGGTAGTGATTTTATTAGCCTATTCGATGCACAATGAGTTGGAGAATCTGATAAACCCCACTTCCGGTAGTCTAGCTGCAAGAGAAATGCCTTAAATTGCCGTTTGAAGCTTCAACTTTGGGTTCCCAGTTCACGTTATTTGGGTATGGTAAAAAAAAGTCGATTAAGATTTGTCATTTTTGGTAGTGATTTTATTAGCCTATTCGATGCACAATGAGTTGGAGAATATGATAAACCCCACTTCCGGTAGTCTAGCTGCAAGAGAAATGCCTTAAATTGCCGTTTGAAGCTTCAACTTTGGGTTCCCAGTTCACGTTATTTGGGTATGGTAAAAAAAAGTCGATTAAGATTTGTCATTTTTGGTGGTGATTTTATTAGCCTATTCGATGCACAATGAGTTGGAGAATCTGATAAACCCCACTTCCGGTAGTCTAGCTGCAAGAGAAATGCCTTAAATTGCCGTTTGAAGCTTCAACTTTGGGTTCCCAGTTCACGTTATTTGGGTATGGTAAAAAAAAGTCGATTAAGATTTGTCATTTTTGGTAGTGATTTTATTAGCCTATTAGATGCACAATGAGTTGGAGAATATGATAAACCCCACTTCCGGTAGTCTAGCTGCAAGAGAAATGCCTTAAATTGCCGTTTGAAGCTTCAACTTTGGGTTCCCAGTTCACGTTATTTGGGTATGGTAAAAAAAAGTCGATTAAGATTTGTCATTTTTGGTAGTGATTTTATTAGCCTATTCGATGCACAATGAGTTGGAGAATATGATAAACCCCACTTCCGGTAGTCTAGCTGCAAGAGAAATGCCTTAAATTGCCGTTTGAAGCTTCAACTTTGGGTTCCCAGTTCACGTTATTTGGGTATGGTAAAAAAAAGTCGATTAAGATTTGTCATTTTTGGTGGTGATTTTATTAGCCTATTCGATGCACAATGAGTTGGAGAATCTGATAAACCCCACTTCCGGTAGTCTAGCTGCAAGAGAAATGCCTTAAATTGCCGTTTGAAGCTTCAACTTTGGGTTCCCAGTTCACGTTATTTGGGTATGGTAAAAAAAAGTCGATTAAGATTTGTCATTTTTGGTAGTGATTTTATTCGCCTGTTAGATGCACAATGAGTTGGAGAATATGATAAACCCCACTTCCGGTAGTCTAGCTGCAAGAGAAATGCCTTAAATTGCCGTTTGAAGCTTCAACTTTGGGTTCCCAGTTCACGCTATTTGGGTACCGTAAAAAAAAGTCGATTAAGATTTGTCATTTTTGGTAGTGATTTTATTCGCCTATTAGATGCACAATGAGTTGGAGAATCTGATAAACCCCACTTCCGGTAGTCTAGCTGCAAGAGAAATGCCTTAAATTGCCGTTTGAAGCTTCAACTTTGGGTTCCCAGTTCACGTTATTTGGGTATGGTAAAAAAAAGTCGATTAAGATTTGTCATTTTTGGTAGTGATTTTATTAGCCTATTCGATGCACAATGAGTTTGAGAATCTGATAAAACCCACTTCCGGTAGTCTAGCTGCAAGAGAAATGCCTTAAATTGCCGTTTGAAGCTTCAACTTTGGGTTCCCAGTTCACGTTATTTGGGTATGGTAAAAAAAAGTCGATTAAGATTTGTCATTTTTGGTAGTGATTTTTTTCGCCTATTAGATGCACAATGAGTTGGAGAATCTGATAAACCCCACTTCTTGTAGTCTAGCTGCAAGTGAAATGCCTTAAATTGCCGTTTGAAGCTTCAACTTTGGGTTCCCAGTTCACGCTATTTGGGTACCGTAAAAAAAGTCGATTAAGATTTGTCATTTTTGGTAGTGATTTTATTAGCCTATTCGATGCACAATGAGTTGGAGAATCTGATAAACCCCACTTCCGGTAGTCTAGCTGCAAGAGAAATGCCTTAAATTGCCGTTTGAAGCTTCAACTTTGGGTTCCCAGTTCACGTTATTTGGGTATGGTAAAAAAAAGTCGATTAAGATTTGTCATTTTTGGTAGTGATTTTATTAGCCTATTCGATGCACAATGAGTTGGAGAATATGATAAACCCCACTTCCGGTAGTCTAGCTGCAAGAGAAATGCCTTAAATTGCCGTTTGAAGCTTCAACTTTGGGTTCCCAGTTCACGTTATTTGGGTATGGTAAAAAAAAGTCGATTAAGATTTGTCATTTTTGGTGGTGATTTTATTAGCCTATTCGATGCACAATGAGTTGGAGAATCTGATAAACCCCACTTCCGGTAGTCTAGCTGCAAGAGAAATGCCTTAAATTGCCGTTTGAAGCTTCAACTTTGGGTTCCCAGTTCACGTTATTTGGGTATGGTAAAAAAAAGTCGATTAAGATTTGTCATTTTTGGTAGTGATTTTATTCGCCTATTAGATGCACAATGAGTTGGAGAATCTGATAAACCCCACTTCCGGTAGTCTAGCTGCAAGAGAAATGCCTTAAATTGCCGTTTGAAGCTTCAACTTTGGGTTCCCAGTTCACGCTATTTGGGTACCGTAAAAAAAAGTCGATTAAGATTTGTCATTTTTGGTAGTGATTTTATTCGCCTATTAGATGCACAATGAGTTGGAGAATCTGATAAACCCCACTTCCGGTAGTCTAGCTGCAAGAGAAATGCCTTAAATTGCCGTTTGAAGCTTCAACTTTGGGTTCCCAGTTCACGTTATTTGGGTATGGTAAAAAAAAGTCGATTAAGATTTGTCATTTTTGGTAGTGATTTTATTAGCCTATTCGATGCACAATGAGTTTGAGAATCTGATAAAACCCACTTCCGGTAGTCTAGCTGCAAGAGAAATGCCTTAAATTGCCGTTTGAAGCTTCAACTTTGGGTTCCCAGTTCACGTTATTTGGGTATGGTAAAAAAAAGTCGATTAAGATTTGTCATTTTTGGTAGTGATTTTATTCGCCTATTAGATGCACAATGAGTTGGAGAATCTGATAAACCCCACTTCCGGTAGTCTAGCTGCAAGAGAAATGCCTTAAATTGCCGTTTGAAGCTTCAACTTTGGGTTCCCAGTTCACGCTATTTGGGTACCGTAAAAAAAAGTCGATTAAGATTTGTCATTTTTGGTAGTGATTTTATTCGCCTATTAGATGCACAATGAGTTGGAGAATCTGATAAACCCCACTTCCGGTAGTCTAGCTGCAAGAGAAATGCCTTAAATTGCCGTTTGAAGCTTCAACTTTGGGTTCCCAGTTCACGTTATTTGGGTATGGTAAAAAAAAGTCGATTAAGATTTGTCATTTTTGGTAGTGATTTTATTAGCCTATTCGATGCACAATGAGTTTGAGAATCTGATAAACCCCACTTCCGGTAGTCTAGCTGCAAGAGAAATGCCTTAAATTGCCGTTTGAAGCTTCAACTTTGGGTTCCCAGTTCACGTTATTTGGGTATGGTAAAAAAAAGTCGATTAAGATTTGTCATTTTTGGTAGTGATTTTATTAGCCTATTCGATGCACAATGAGTTGGAGAATCTGATAAACCCCACTTCCGGTAGTCTAGCTGCAAGAGAAATGCCTTAAATTGCCGTTTGAAGCTTCAACTTTGGGTTCCCAGTTCACGTTATTTGGGTACGGTAAAAAAAAGTCGATTAAGATTTGTCATTTTTGGTAGTGATTTTATTAGCCTATTCGATGCACAATGAGTTTGAGAATCTGATAAACCCCACTTCCGGTAGTCTAGCTGCAAGAGAAATGCCTTAAATTGCCGTTTGAAGCTTCAACTTTGGGTTCCCAGTTCACGTTATTTGGGTATGGTAAAAAAAAGTCGATTAAGATTTGTCATTTTTGGTAGTGATTTTATTAGCCTATTCGATGCACAATGAGTTGGAGAATATGATAAACCCCACTTCCGGTAGTCTAGCTGCAAGAGAAATGCCTTAAATTGCCGTTTGAAGCTTCAACTTTGGGTTCCCAGTTCACGTTATTTGGGTATGGTAAAAAAAAGTCGATTAAGATTTGTCATTTTTGGTGGTGATTTTATTAGCCTATTCGATGCACAATGAGTTGGAGAATCTGATAAACCCCACTTCCGGTAGTCTAGCTGCAAGAGAAATGCCTTAAATTGCCGTTTGAAGCTTCAACTTTGGGTTCCCAGTTCACGTTATTTGGGTATGGTAAAAAAAAGTCGATTAAGATTTGTCATTTTTGGTAGTGATTTTATTCGCCTATTAGATGCACAATGAGTTGGAGAATCTGATAAACCCCACTTCCGGTAGTCTAGCTGCAAGAGAAATGCCTTAAATTGCCGTTTGAAGCTTCAACTTTGGGTTCCCAGTTCACGCTATTTGGGTACCGTAAAAAAAAGTCGATTAAGATTTGTCATTTTTGGTAGTGATTTTATTCGCCTATTAGATGCACAATGAGTTGGAGAATCTGATAAACCCCACTTCCGGTAGTCTAGCTGCAAGAGAAATGCCTTAAATTGCCGTTTGAAGCTTCAACTTTGGGTTCCCAGTTCACGTTATTTGGGTATGGTAAAAAAAAGTCGATTAAGATTTGTCATTTTTGGTAGTGATTTTATTAGCCTATTCGATGCACAATGAGTTTGAGAATCTGATAAACCCCACTTCCGGTAGTCTAGCTGCAAGAGAAATGCCTTAAATTGCCGTTTGAAGCTTCAACTTTGGGTTCCCAGTTCACGTTATTTGGGTATGGTAAAAAAAAGTCGATTAAGATTTGTCATTTTTGGTAGTGATTTTATTAGCCTATTCGATGCACAATGAGTTGGAGAATCTGATAAACCCCACTTCCGGTAGTCTAGCTGCAAGAGAAATGCCTTAAATTGCCGTTTGAAGCTTCAACTTTGGGTTCCCAGTTCACGTTATTTGGGTACGGTAAAAAAAAGTCGATTAAGATTTGTCATTTTTGGTAGTGATTTTATTAGCCTATTCGATGCACAATGAGTTTGAGAATCTGATAAACCCCACTTCCGGTAGTCTAGCTGCAAGAGAAATGCCTTAAATTGCCGTTTGAAGCTTCAACTTTGGGTTCCCAGTTCACGTTATTTGGGTATGGTAAAAAAAAGTCGATTAAGATTTGTCATTTTTGGTAGTGATTTTATTAGCCTATTCGATGCACAATGAGTTGGAGAATATGATAAACCCCACTTCCGGTAGTCTAGCTGCAAGAGAAATGCCTTAAATTGCCGTTTGAAGCTTCAACTTTGGGTTCCCAGTTCACGTTATTTGGGTATGGTAAAAAAAAGTCGATTAAGATTTGTCATTTTTGGTGGTGATTTTATTAGCCTATTCGATGCACAATGAGTTGGAGAATCTGATAAACCCCACTTCCGGTAGTCTAGCTGCAAGAGAAATGCCTTAAATTGCCGTTTGAAGCTTCAACTTTGGGTTCCCAGTTCACGTTATTTGGGTATGGTAAAAAAAAGTCGATTAAGATTTGTCATTTTTGGTAGTGATTTTATTCGCCTATTAGATGCACAATGAGTTGGAGAATCTGATAAACCCCACTTCCGGTAGTCTAGCTGCAAGAGAAATGCCTTAAATTGCCGTTTGAAGCTTCAACTTTGGGTTCCCAGTTCACGCTATTTGGGTACCGTAAAAAAAAGTCGATTAAGATTTGTCATTTTTGGTAGTGATTTTATTCGCCTATTAGATGCACAATGAGTTGGAGAATCTGATAAACCCCACTTCCGGTAGTCTAGCTGCAAGAGAAATGCCTTAAATTGCCGTTTGAAGCTTCAACTTTGGGTTCCCAGTTCACGTTATTTGGGTATGGTAAAAAAAAGTCGATTAAGATTTGTCATTTTTGGTAGTGATTTTATTAGCCTATTCGATGCACAATGAGTTTGAGAATCTGATAAAACCCACTTCCGGTAGTCTAGCTGCAAGAGAAATGCCTTAAATTGCCGTTTGAAGCTTCAACTTTGGGTTCCCAGTTCACGTTATTTGGGTATGGTAAAAAAAAGTCGATTAAGATTTGTCATTTTTGGTAGTGATTTTATTCGCCTATTAGATGCACAATGAGTTGGAGAATCTGATAAACCCCACTTCCGGTAGTCTAGCTGCAAGAGAAATGCCTTAAATTGCCGTTTGAAGCTTCAACTTTGGGTTCCCAGTTCACGCTATTTGGGTACCGTAAAAAAAAGTCGATTAAGATTTGTCATTTTTGGTAGTGATTTTATTAGCCTATTCGATGCACAATGAGTTGGAGAATCTGATAAACCCCACTTCCGGTAGTCTAGCTGCAAGAGAAATGCCTTAAATTGCCGTTTGAAGCTTCAACTTTGGGTTCCCAGTTCACGTTATTTGGGTATGGTAAAAAAAAGTCGATTAAGATTTGTCATTTTTGGTAGTGATTTTATTAGCCTATTCGATGCACAATGAGTTGGAGAATATGATAAACCCCACTTCCGGTAGTCTAGCTGCAAGAGAAATGCCTTAAATTGCCGTTTGAAGCTTCAACTTTGGGTTCCCAGTTCACGTTATTTGGGTATGGTAAAAAAAAGTCGATTAAGATTTGTCATTTTTGGTGGTGATTTTATTAGCCTATTCGATGCACAATGAGTTGGAGAATCTGATAAACCCCACTTCCGGTAGTCTAGCTGCAAGAGAAATGCCTTAAATTGCCGTTTGAAGCTTCAACTTTGGGTTCCCAGTTCACGTTATTTGGGTATGGTAAAAAAAAGTCGATTAAGATTTGTCATTTTTGGTAGTGATTTTATTCGCCTATTAGATGCACAATGAGTTGGAGAATCTGATAAACCCCACTTCCGGTAGTCTAGCTGCAAGAGAAATGCCTTAAATTGCCGTTTGAAGCTTCAACTTTGGGTTCCCAGTTCACGCTATTTGGGTACCGTAAAAAAAAGTCGATTAAGATTTGTCATTTTTGGTAGTGATTTTATTCGCCTATTAGATGCACAATGAGTTGGAGAATCTGATAAACCCCACTTCCGGTAGTCTAGCTGCAAGAGAAATGCCTTAAATTGCCGTTTGAAGCTTCAACTTTGGGTTCCCAGTTCACGTTATTTGGGTATGGTAAAAAAAAGTCGATTAAGATTTGTCATTTTTGGTAGTGATTTTATTAGCCTATTCGATGCACAATGAGTTTGAGAATCTGATAAAACCCACTTCCGGTAGTCTAGCTGCAAGAGAAATGCCTTAAATTGCCGTTTGAAGCTTCAACTTTGGGTTCCCAGTTCACGTTATTTGGGTATGGTAAAAAAAAGTCGATTAAGATTTGTCATTTTTGGTAGTGATTTTATTCGCCTATTAGATGCACAATGAGTTGGAGAATCTGATAAACCCCACTTCCGGTAGTCTAGCTGCAAGAGAAATGCCTTAAATTGCCGTTTGAAGCTTCAACTTTGGGTTCCCAGTTCACGCTATTTGGGTACCGTAAAAAAAAGTCGATTAAGATTTGTCATTTTTGGTAGTGATTTTATTCGCCTATTAGATGCACAATGAGTTGGAGAATCTGATAAACCCCACTTCCGGTAGTCTAGCTGCAAGAGAAATGCCTTAAATTGCCGTTTGAAGCTTCAACTTTGGGTTCCCAGTTCACGTTATTTGGGTATGGTAAAAAAAAGTCGATTAAGATTTGTCATTTTTGGTAGTGATTTTATTAGCCTATTCGATGCACAATGAGTTTGAGAATCTGATAAACCCCACTTCCGGTAGTCTAGCTGCAAGAGAAATGCCTTAAATTGCCGTTTGAAGCTTCAACTTTGGGTTCCCAGTTCACGTTATTTGGGTATGGTAAAAAAAAGTCGATTAAGATTTGTCATTTTTGGTAGTGATTTTATTAGCCTATTCGATGCACAATGAGTTGAAGAATCTGATAAACCCCACTTCCGGTAGTCTAGCTGCAAGAGAAATGCCTTAAATTGCCGTTTGAAGCTTCAACTTTGGGTTCCCAGTTCACGTTATTTGGGTACGGTAAAAAAAAGTCGATTAAGATTTGTCATTTTTGGTAGTGATTTTATTAGCCTATTCGATGCACAATGAGTTTGAGAATCTGATAAACCCCACTTCCGGTAGTCTAGCTGCAAGAGAAATGCCTTAAATTGCCGTTTGAAGCTTCAACTTTGGGTTCCCAGTTCACGTTATTTGGGTATGGTAAAAAAAAGTCGATTAAGATTTGTCATTTTTGGTAGTGATTTTATTAGCCTATTCGATGCACAATGAGTTGGAGAATATGATAAACCCCACTTCCGGTAGTCTAGCTGCAAGAGAAATGCCTTAAATTGCCGTTTGAAGCTTCAACTTTGGGTTCCCAGTTCACGTTATTTGGGTATGGTAAAAAAAAGTCGATTAAGATTTGTCCTTTTTGGTGGTGATTTTATTAGCCTATTCGATGCACAATGAGTTGGAGAATCTGATAAACCCCACTTCCGGTAGTCTAGCTGCAAGAGAAATGCCTTAAATTGCCGTTTGAAGCTTCAACTTTGGGTTCCCAGTTCACGTTATTTGGGTATGGTAAAAAAAAGTCGATTAAGATTTGTCATTTTTGGTAGTGATTTTATTCGCCTATTAGATGCACAATGAGTTGGAGAATCTGATAAACCCCACTTCCGGTAGTCTAGCTGCAAGAGAAATGCCTTAAATTGCCGTTTGAAGCTTCAACTTTGGGTTCCCAGTTCACGCTATTTGGGTACCGTAAAAAAAAGTCGATTAAGATTTGTCATTTTTGGTAGTGATTTTATTCGCCTATTAGATGCACAATGAGTTGGAGAATCTGATAAACCCCACTTCCGGTAGTCTAGCTGCAAGAGAAATGCCTTAAATTGCCGTTTGAAGCTTCAACTTTGGGTTCCCAGTTCACGTTATTTGGGTATGGTAAAAAAAAGTCGATTAAGATTTGTCATTTTTGGTAGTGATTTTATTAGCCTATTCGATGCACAATGAGTTTGAGAATCTGATAAACCCCACTTCCGGTAGTCTAGCTGCAAGAGAAATGCCTTAAATTGCCGTTTGAAGCTTCAACTTTGGGTTCCCAGTTCACGTTATTTGGGTATGGTAAAAAAAAGTCGATTAAGATTTGTCATTTTTGGTAGTGATTTTATTAGCCTATTCGATGCACAATGAGTTGGAGAATCTGATAAACCCCACTTCCGGTAGTCTAGCTGCAAGAGAAATGCCTTAAATTGCCGTTTGAAGCTTCAACTTTGGGTTCCCAGTTCACGTTATTTGGGTACGGTAAAAAAAAGTCGATTAAGATTTGTCATTTTTGGTAGTGATTTTATTAGCCTATTCGATGCACAATGAGTTTGAGAATCTGATAAACCCCACTTCCGGTAGTCTAGCTGCAAGAGAAATGCCTTAAATTGCCGTTTGAAGCTTCAACTTTGGGTTCCCAGTTCACGTTATTTGGGTATGGTAAAAAAAAGTCGATTAAGATTTGTCATTTTTGGTAGTGATTTTATTAGCCTATTCGATGCACAATGAGTTGGAGAATATGATAAACCCCACTTCCGGTAGTCTAGCTGCAAGAGAAATGCCTTAAATTGCCGTTTGAAGCTTCAACTTTGGGTTCCCAGTTCACGTTATTTGGGTATGGTAAAAAAAAGTCGATTAAGATTTGTCATTTTTGGTGGTGATTTTATTAGCCTATTCGATGCACAATGAGTTGGAGAATCTGATAAACCCCACTTCCGGTAGTCTAGCTGCAAGAGAAAAGCCTTAAATTGCCGTTTGAAGCTTCAACTTTGGGTTCCCAGTTCACGTTATTTGGGTATGGTAAAAAAAAGTCGATTAAGATTTGTTATTTTTGGTAGTGATTTTATTCGCCTATTAGATGCACAATGAGTTGGAGAATCTGATAAACCCCACTTCCGGTAGTCTAGCTGCAAGAGAAATGCCTTAAATTGCCGTTTGAAGCTTCAACTTTGGGTTCCCAGTTCACGCTATTTGGGTACCGTAAAAAAAAGTCGATTAAGATTTGTCATTTTTGGTAGTGATTTTATTCGCCTATTAGATGCACAATGAGTTGGAGAATCTGATAAACCCCACTTCCGGTAGTCTAGCTGCAAGAGAAATGCCTTAAATTGCCGTTTGAAGCTTCAACTTTGGGTTCCCAGTTCACGTTATTTGGGTATGGTAAAAAAAAGTCGATTAAGATTTGTCATTTTTGGTAGTGATTTTATTAGCCTATTCGATGCACAATGAGTTTGAGAATCTGATAAAACCCACTTCCGGTAGTCTAGCTGCAAGAGAAATGCCTTAAATTGCCGTTTGAAGCTTCAACTTTGGGTTCCCAGTTCACGTTATTTGGGTATGGTAAAAAAAAGTCGATTAAGATTTGTCATTTTTGGTAGTGATTTTATTCGCCTATTAGATGCACAATGAGTTGGAGAATCTGATAAACCCCACTTCCGGTAGTCTAGCTGCAAGAGAAATGCCTTAAATTGCCGTTTGAAGCTTCAACTTTGGGTTCCCAGTTCACGTTATTTGGGTATGGTAAAAAAAAGTCGATTAAGATTTGTAATTTTTGGTAGTGATTTTATTAGCCTATTCGATGCACAATGAGTTTGAGAATCTGATAAACCCCACTTCCGGTAGTCTAGCTGCAAGAGAAATGCCTTAAATTGCCGTTTGAAGCTTCAACTTTGGGTTCCCAGTTCACGTTATTTGGGTATGGTAAAAAAAAGTCGATTAAGATTTGTCATTTTTGGTAGTGATTTTATTAGCCTATTCGATGCACAATGAGTTGGAGAATCTGATAAACCCCACTTCCGGTAGTCTAGCTGCAAGAGAAATGCCTTAAATTGCCGTTTGAAGCTTCAACTTTGGGTTCCCAGTTCACGTTATTTGGGTACGGTAAAAAAAAGTCGATTAAGATTTGTCATTTTTGGTAGTGATTTTATTAGCCTATTCGATGCACAATGAGTTTGAGAATCTGATAAACCCCACTTCCGGTAGTCTAGCTGCAAGAGAAATGCCTTAAATTGCCGTTTGAAGCTTCAACTTTGGGTTCCCAGTTCACGTTATTTGGGTATGGTAAAAAAAAGTCGATTAAGATTTGTCATTTTTGGTAGTGATTTTATTAGCCTATTCGATGCACAATGAGTTGGAGAATATGATAAACCCCACTTCCGGTAGTCTAGCTGCAAGAGAAATGCCTTAAATTGCCGTTTGAAGCTTCAACTTTGGGTTCCCAGTTCACGTTATTTGGGTATGGTAAAAAAAAGTCGATTAAGATTTGTCATTTTTGGTGGTGATTTTATTAGCCTATTCGATGCACAATGAGTTGGAGAATCTGATAAACCCCACTTCCGGTAGTCTAGCTGCAAGAGAAATGCCTTAAATTGCCGTTTGAAGCTTCAACTTTGGGTTCCCAGTTCACGTTATTTGGGTATGGTAAAAAAAAGTCGATTAAGATTTGTCATTTTTGGTAGTGATTTTATTCGCCTATTAGATGCACAATGAGTTGGAGAATCTGATAAACCCCACTTCCGGTAGTCTAGCTGCAAGAGAAATGCCTTAAATTGCCGTTTGAAGCTTCAACTTTGGGTTCCCAGTTCACGCTATTTGGGTACCGTAAAAAAAAGTCGATTAAGATTTGTCATTTTTGGTAGTGATTTTATTCGCCTATTAGATGCACAATGAGTTGGAGAATCTGATAAACCCCACTTCCGGTAGTCTAGCTGCAAGAGAAATGCCTTAAATTGCCGTTTGAAGCTTCAACTTTGGGTTCCCAGTTCACGTTATTTGGGTATGGTAAAAAAAAGTCGATTAAGATTTGTCATTTTTGGTAGTGATTTTATTAGCCTATTCGATGCACAATGAGTTTGAGAATCTGATAAAACCCACTTCCGGTAGTCTAGCTGCAAGAGAAATGCCTTAAATTGCCGTTTGAAGCTTCAACTTTGGGTTCCCAGTTCACGTTATTTGGGTATGGTAAAAAAAAGTCGATTAAGATTTGTCATTTTTGGTAGTGATTTTATTCGCCTATTAGATGCACAATGAGTTGGAGAATCTGATAAACCCCACTTCCGGTAGTCTAGCTGCAAGAGAAATGCCTTAAATTGCCGTTTGAAGCTTCAACTTTGGGTTCCCAGTTCACGCTATTTGGGTACCGTAAAAAAAAGTCGATTAAGATTTGTCATTTTTGGTAGTGATTTTATTCGCCTATTAGATGCACAATGAGTTGGAGAATCTGATAAACCCCACTTCCGGTAGTCTAGCTGCAAGAGAAATGCCTTAAATTGCCGTTTGAAGCTTCAACTTTGGGTTCCCAGTTCACGTTATTTGGGTATGGTAAAAAAAAGTCGATTAAGATTTGTCATTTTTGGTAGTGATTTTATTAGCCTATTCGATGCACAATGAGTTTGAGAATCTGATAAACCCCACTTCCGGTAGTCTAGCTGCAAGAGAAATGCCTTAAATTGCCGTTTGAAGCTTCAACTTTGGGTTCCCAGTTCACGTTATTTGGGTATGGTAAAAAAAAGTCGATTAAGATTTGTCATTTTTGGTAGTGATTTTATTAGCCTATTCGATGCACAATGAGTTGGAGAATCTGATAAACCCCACTTCCGGTAGTCTAGCTGCAAGAGAAATGCCTTAAATTGCCGTTTGAAGCTTCAACTTTGGGTTCCCAGTTCACGTTATTTGGGTACGGTAAAAAAAAGTCAATTAAGATTTGTCATTTTTGGTAGTGATTTTATTAGCCTATTCGATGCACAATGAGTTTGAGAATCTGATAAACCCCACTTCCGGTAGTCTAGCTGCAAGAGAAATGCCTTAAATTGCCGTTTGAAGCTTCAACTTTGGGTTCCCAGTTCACGTTATTTGGGTATGGTAAAAAAAAGTCGATTAAGATTTGTCATTTTTGGTGGTGATTTTATTAGCCTATTCGATGCACAATGAGTTGGAGAATCTGATAAACCCCACTTCCGGTAGTCTAGCTGCAAGAGAAATGCCTTAAATTGCCGTTTGAAGCTTCAACTTTGGGTTCCCAGTTCACGTTATTTGGGTATGGTAAAAAAAAGTCGATTAAGATTTGTCATTTTTGGTAGTGATTTTATTCGCCTATTAGATGCACAATGAGTTGGAGAATCTGATAAACCCCACTTCCGGTAGTCTAGCTGCAAGAGAAATGCCTTAAATTGCCGTTTGAAGCTTCAACTTTGGGTTCCCAGTTCACGCTATTTGGGTACCGTAAAAAAAAGTCGATTAAGATTTGTCATTTTTGGTAGTGATTTTATTCGCCTATTAGATGCACAATGAGTTGGAGAATCTGATAAACCCCACTTCCGGTAGTCTAGCTGCAAGAGAAATGCCTTAAATTGCCGTTTGAAGCTTCAACTTTGGGTTCCCAGTTCACGTTATTTGGGTATGGTAAAAAAAAGTCGATTAAGATTTGTCATTTTTGGTAGTGATTTTATTAGCCTATTCGATGCACAATGAGTTTGAGAATCTGATAAACCCCACTTCCGGTAGTCTAGCTGCAAGAGAAATGCCTTAAATTGCCGTTTGAAGCTTCAACTTTGGGTTCCCAGTTCACGTTATTTGGGTATGGTAAAAAAAAGTCGATTAAGATTTGTCATTTTTGGTAGTGATTTTATTAGCCTATTCGATGCACAATGAGTTGGAGAATCTGATAAACCCCACTTCCGGTAGTCTAGCTGCAAGAGAAATGCCTTAAATTGCCGTTTGAAGCTTCAACTTTGGGTTCCCAGTTCACGTTATTTGGGTACGGTAAAAAAAAGTCGATTAAGATTTGTCATTTTTGGTAGTGATTTTATTAGCCTATTCGATGCACAATGAGTTTGAGAATCTGATAAACCCCACTTCCGGTAGTCTAGCTGCAAGAGAAATACCTTAAATTGCCGTTTGAAGCTTCAACTTTGGGTTCCCAGTTCACGTTATTTGGGTATGGTAAAAAAAAGTCGATTAAGATTTGTCATTTTTGGTAGTGATTTTATTAGCCTATTCGATGCACAATGAGTTGGAGAATATGATAAACCCCACTTCCGGTAGTCTAGCTGCAAGAGAAATGCCTTAAATTGCCGTTTGAAGCTTCAACTTTGGGTTCCCAGTTCACGTTATTTGGGTATGGTAAAAAAAAGTCGATTAAGATTTGTCATTTTTGGTGGTGATTTTATTAGCCTATTCGATGCACAATGAGTTGGAGAATCTGATAAACCCCACTTCCGGTAGTCTAGCTGCAAGAGAAATGCCTTAAATTGCCGTTTGAAGCTTCAACTTTGGGTTCCCAGTTCACGTTATTTGGGTATGGTAAAAAAAAGTCGATTAAGATTTGTCATTTTTGGTAGTGATTTTATTCGCCTATTAGATGCACAATGAGTTGGAGAATCTGATAAACCCCACTTCCGGTAGTCTAGCTGCAAGAGAAATGCCTTAAATTGCCGTTTGAAGCTTCAACTTTGGGTTCCCAGTTCACGCTATTTGGGTACCGTAAAAAAAAGTCGATTAAGATTTGTCATTTTTGGTAGTGATTTTATTCGCCTATTAGATGCACAATGAGTTGGAGAATCTGATAAACCCCACTTCCGGTAGTCTAGCTGCAAGAGAAATGCCTTAAATTGCCGTTTGAAGCTTCAACTTTGGGTTCCCAGTTCACGTTATTTGGGTATGGTAAAAAAAAGTCGATTAAGATTTGTCATTTTTGGTAGTGATTTTATTAGCCTATTCGATGCACAATGAGTTTGAGAATCTGATAAACCCCACTTCCGGTAGTCTAGCTGCAAGAGAAATGCCTTAAATTGCCGTTTGAAGCTTCAACTTTGGGTTCCCAGTTCACGTTATTTGGGTATGGTAAAAAAAAGTCGATTAAGATTTGTCATTTTTGGTAGTGATTTTATTAGCCTATTCGATGCACAATGAGTTGGAGAATCTGATAAACCCCACTTCCGGTAGTCTAGCTGCAAGAGAAATGCCTTAAATTGCCGTTTGAAGCTTCAACTTTGGGTTCCCAGTTCACGTTATTTGGGTACGGTAAAAAAAAGTCGATTAAGATTTGTCATTTTTGGTAGTGATTTTATTAGCCTATTCGATGCACAATGAGTTTGAGAATCTGATAAACCCCACTTCCGGTAGTCTAGCTGCAAGAGAAATGCCTTAAATTGCCGTTTGAAGCTTCAACTTTGGGTTCCCAGTTCACGTTATTTGGGTATGGTAAAAAAAAGTCGATTAAGATTTGTCATTTTTGGTAGTGATTTTATTAGCCTATTCGATGCACAATGAGTTTGAGAATCTGATAAACCCCACTTCCGGTAGTCTAGCTGCAAGAGAAATACCTTAAATTGCCGTTTGAAGCTTCAACTTTGGGTTCCCAGTTCACGTTATTTGGGTATGGTAAAAAAAAGTCGATTAAGATTTGTCATTTTTGGTAGTGATTTTATTAGCCTATTCGATGCACAATGAGTTGGAGAATATGATAAACCCCACTTCCGGTAGTCTAGCTGCAAGAGAAATGCCTTAAATTGCCGTTTGAAGCTTCAACTTTGGGTTCCCAGTTCACGTTATTTGGGTATGGTAAAAAAAAGTCGATTAAGATTTGTCATTTTTGGTGGTGATTTTATTAGCCTATTCGATGCACAATGAGTTGGAGAATCTGATAAACCCCACTTCCGGTAGTCTAGCTGCAAGAGAAATGCCTTAAATTGCCGTTTGAAGCTTCAACTTTGGGTTCCCAGTTCACGTTATTTGGGTATGGTAAAAAAAAGTCGATTAAGATTTGTCATTTTTGGTAGTGATTTTATTCGCCTATTAGATGCACAATGAGTTGGAGAATCTGATAAACCCCACTTCCGGTAGTCTAGCTGCAAGAGAAATGCCTTAAATTGCCGTTTGAAGCTTCAACTTTGGGTTCCCAGTTCACGCTATTTGGGTACCGTAAAAAAAAGTCGATTAAGATTTGTCATTTTTGGTAGTGATTTTATTCGCCTATTAGATGCACAATGAGTTGGAGAATCTGATAAACCCCACTTCCGGTAGTCTAGCTGCAAGAGAAATGCCTTAAATTGCCGTTTGAAGCTTCAACTTTGGGTTCCCAGTTCACGTTATTTGGGTATGGTAAAAAAAAGTCGATTAAGATTTGTCATTTTTGGTAGTGATTTTATTAGCCTATTCGATGCACAATGAGTTTGAGAATCTGATAAACCCCACTTCCGGTAGTCTAGCTGCAAGAGAAATGCCTTAAATTGCCGTTTGAAGCTTCAACTTTGGGTTCCCAGTTCACGTTATTTGGGTATGGTAAAAAAAAGTCGATTAAGATTTGTCATTTTTGGTAGTGATTTTATTAGCCTATTCGATGCACAATGAGTTGGAGAATCTGATAAACCCCACTTCCGGTAGTCTAGCTGCAAGAGAAATGCCTTAAATTGCCGTTTGAAGCTTCAACTTTGGGTTCCCAGTTCACGTTATTTGGGTACGGTAAAAAAAAGTCGATTAAGATTTGTCATTTTTGGTAGTGATTTTATTAGCCTATTCGATGCACAATGAGTTTGAGAATCTGATAAACCCCACTTCCGGTAGTCTAGCTGCAAGAGAAATGCCTTAAATTGCCGTTTGAAGCTTCAACTTTGGGTTCCCAGTTCACGTTATTTGGGTATGGTAAAAAAAAGTCGATTAAGATTTGTCATTTTTGGTAGTGATTTTATTAGCCTATTCGATGCACAATGAGTTGGAGAATATGATAAACCCCACTTCCGGTAGTCTAGCTGCAAGAGAAATGCCTTAAATTGCCGTTTGAAGCTTCAACTTTGGGTTCCCAGTTCACGTTATTTGGGTATGGTAAAAAAAAGTCGATTAAGATTTGTCATTTTTGGTGGTGATTTTATTAGCCTATTCGATGCACAATGAGTTGGAGAATCTGATAAACCCCACTTCCGGTAGTCTAGCTGCAAGAGAAATGCCTTAAATTGCCGTTTGAAGCTTCAACTTTGGGTTCCCAGTTCACGTTATTTGGGTATGGTAAAAAAAAGTCGATTAAGATTTGTCATTTTTGGTAGTGATTTTATTCGCCTATTAGATGCACAATGAGTTGGAGAATCTGATAAACCCCACTTCCGGTAGTCTAGCTGCAAGAGAAATGCCTTAAATTGCCGTTTGAAGCTTCAACTTTGGGTTCCCAGTTCACGCTATTTGGGTACCGTAAAAAAAAGTCGATTAAGATTTGTCATTTTTGGTAGTGATTTTATTCGCCTATTAGATGCACAATGAGTTGGAGAATCTGATAAACCCCACTTCCGGTAGTCTAGCTGCAAGAGAAAAGCCTTAAATTGCCGTTTGAAGCTTCAACTTTGGGTTCCCAGTTCACGTTATTTGGGTATGGTAAAAAAAAGTCGATTAAGATTTGTCATTTTTGGTAGTGATTTTATTAGCCTATTCGATGCACAATGAGTTTGAGAATCTGATAAAACCCACTTCCGGTAGTCTAGCTGCAAGAGAAATGCCTTAAATTGCCGTTTGAAGCTTCAACTTTGGGTTCCCAGTTCACGTTATTTGGGTATGGTAAAAAAAAGTCGATTAAGATTTGTCATTTTTGGTAGTGATTTTATTAGCCTATTCGATGCACAATGAGTTGGAGAATCTGATAAACCCCACTTCCGGTAGTCTAGCTGCAAGAGAAATGCCTTAAATTGCCGTTTGAAGCTTCAACTTTGGGTTCCCAGTTCACGTTATTTGGGTACGGTAAAAAAAAGTCGATTAAGATTTGTCATTTTTGGTAGTGATTTTATTAGCCTATTCGATGCACAATGAGTTTGAGAATCTGATAAACCCCACTTCCGGTAGTCTAGCTGCAAGAGAAATGCCTTAAATTGCCGTTTGAAGCTTCAACATTGGGTTCCCAGTTCACGTTATTTGGGTATGGTAAAAAAAAGTCGATTAAGATTTGTCATTTTTGGTAGTGATTTTATTAGCCTATTCGATGCACAATGAGTTGGAGAATATGATAAACCCCACTTCCGGTAGTCTAGCTGCAAGAGAAATGCCTTAAATTGCCGTTTGAAGCTTCAACTTTGGGTTCCCAGTTCACGTTATTTGGGTATGGTAAAAAAAAGTCGATTAAGATTTGTCATTTTTGGTGGTGATTTTATTAGCCTATTCGATGCACAATGAGTTGGAGAATCTGATAAACCCCACTTCCGGTAGTCTAGCTGCAAGAGAAATGCCTTAAATTGCCGTTTGAAGCTTCAACTTTGGGTTCCCAGTTCACGTTATTTGGGTATGGTAAAAAAAAGTCGATTAAGATTTGTCATTTTTGGTAGTGATTTTATTCGCCTATTAGATGCACAATGAGTTGGAGAATCTGATAAACCCCACTTCCGGTAGTCTAGCTGCAAGAGAAATGCCTTAAATTGCCGTTTGAAGCTTCAACTTTGGGTTCCCAGTTCACGCTATTTGGGTACCGTAAAAAAAAGTCGATTAAGATTTGTCATTTTTGGTAGTGATTTTATTCGCCTATTAGATGCACAATGAGTTGGAGAATCTGATAAACCCCACTTCCGGTAGTCTAGCTGCAAGAGAAATGCCTTAAATTGCCGTTTGAAGCTTCAACTTTGGGTTCCCAGTTCACGTTATTTGGGTATGGTAAAAAAAAGTCGATTAAGATTTGTCATTTTTGGTAGTGATTTTATTAGCCTATTCGATGCACAATGAGTTTGAGAATCTGATAAACCCCACTTCCGGTAGTCTAGCTGCAAGAGAAATGCCTTAAATTGCCGTTTGAAGCTTCAACTTTGGGTTCCCAGTTCACGTTATTTGGGTATGGTAAAAAAAAGTCGATTAAGATTTGTCATTTTTGGTAGTGATTTTATTAGCCTATTCGATGCACAATGAGTTGGAGAATCTGATAAACCCCACTTCCGGTAGTCTAGCTGCAAGAGAAATGCCTTAAATTGCCGTTTGAAGCTTCAACTTTGGGTTCCCAGTTCACGTTATTTGGGTACGGTAAAAAAAAGTCGATTAAGATTTGTCATTTTTGGTAGTGATTTTATTAGCCTATTCGATGCACAATGAGTTTGAGAATCTGATAAACCCCACTTCCGGTAGTCTAGCTGCAAGAGAAATGCCTTAAATTGCCGTTTGAAGCTTCAACTTTGGGTTCCCAGTTCACGTTATTTGGGTATGGTAAAAAAAAGTCGATTAAGATTTGTCATTTTTGGTAGTGATTTTATTAGCCTATTCGATGCACAATGAGTTGGAGAATATGATAAACCCCACTTCCGGTAGTCTAGCTGCAAGAGAAATGCCTTAAATTGCCGTTTGAAGCTTCAACTTTGGGTTCCCAGTTCACGTTATTTGGGTATGGTAAAAAAAAGTCGATTAAGATTTGTCATTTTTGGTGGTGATTTTATTAGCCTATTCGATGCACAATGAGTTGGAGAATCTGATAAACCCCACTTCCGGTAGTCTAGCTGCAAGAGAAATGCCTTAAATTGCCGTTTGAAGCTTCAACTTTGGGTTCCCAGTTCACGTTATTTGGGTATGGTAAAAAAAAGTCGATTAAGATTTGTCATTTTTGGTAGTGATTTTATTCGCCTATTAGATGCACAATGAGTTGGAGAATCTGATAAACCCCACTTCCGGTAGTCTAGCTGCAAGAGAAATGCCTTAAATTGCCGTTTGAAGCTTCAACTTTGGGTTCCCAGTTCACGCTATTTGGGTACCGTAAAAAAAAGTCGATTAAGATTTGTCATTTTTGGTAGTGATTTTATTCGCCTATTCGATGCACAATGAGTTTGAGAATCTGATAAACCCCACTTCCGGTAGTCTAGCTGCAAGAGAAATGCCTTAAATTGCCGTTTGAAGCTTCAACTTTGGGTTCCCAGTTCACGTTATTTGGGTATGGTAAAAAAAAGTCGATTAAGATTTGTCATTTTTGGTGGTGATTTTATTAGCCTATTCGATGCACAATGAGTTGGAGAATCTGATAAACCCCACTTCCGGTAGTCTAGCTGCAAGAGAAATGCCTTAAATTGCCGTTTGAAGCTTCAACTTTGGGTTCCCAGTTCACGTTATTTGGGTATGGTAAAAAAAAGTCGATTAAGATTTGTCATTTTTGGTAGTGATTTTATTCGCCTATTAGATGCACAATGAGTTGGAGAATCTGATAAACCCCACTTCCGGTAGTCTAGCTGCAAGAGAAATGCCTTAAATTGCCGTTTGAAGCTTCAACTTTGGGTTCCCAGTTCACGTTATTTGGGTATGGTAAAAAAAAGTCGATTAAGATTTGTCATTTTTGGTAGTGATTTTATTAGCCTATTCGATGCACAATGAGTTTGAGAATCTGATAAAACCCACTTCCGGTAGTCTAGCTGCAAGAGAAATGCCTTAAATTGCCGTTTGAAGCTTCAACTTTGGGTTCCCAGTTCACGTTATTTGGGTATGGTAAAAAAAAGTCGATTAAGATTTGTCATTTTTGGTAGTGATTTTATTAGCCTATTCGATGCACAATGAGTTTGAGAATCTGATAAACCCCACTTCCGGTAGTCTAGCTGCAAGAGAAATGCCTTAAATTGCCGTTTGAAGCTTCAACTTTGGGTTCCCAGTTCACGTTATTTGGGTATGGTAAAAAAAAGTCGATTAAGATTTGTCATTTTTGGTAGTGATTTTATTAGCCTATTCGATGCACAATGAGTTGGAGAATATGATAAACCCCACTTCCGGTAGTCTAGCTGCAAGAGAAATGCCTTAAATTGCCGTTTGAAGCTTCAACTTTGGGTTCCCAGTTCACGCTATTTGGGTACCGTAAAAAAAAGTCGATTAAGATTTGTCATTTTTGGTAGTGATTTTATTCGCCTATTAGATGCACAATGAGTTTGAGAATCTGATAAACCCCACTTCCGGTAGTCTAGCTGCAAGAGAAATGCCTTAAATTGCCGTTTGAAGCTTCAACTTTGGGTTCCCAGTTCACGTTATTTGGGTATGGTAAAAAAAAGTCGATTAAGATTTGTCATTTTTGGTAGTGATTTTATTAGCCTATTCGATGCACAATGAGTTTGAGAATCTGATAAACCCCACTTCCGGTAGTCTAGCTGCAAGAGAAATGCCTTAAATTGCCGTTTGAAGCTTCAACTTTGGGTTCCCAGTTCACGTTATTTGGGTATGGTAAAAAAAAGTCGATTAAGATTTGTCATTTTTGGTAGTGATTTTATTAGCCTATTCGATGCACAATGAGTTGGAGAATCTGATAAACCCCACTTCCGGTAGTCTAGCTGCAAGAGAAATGCCTTAAATTGCCGTTTGAAGCTTCAACTTTGGGTTCCCAGTTCACGTTATTTGGGTACGGTAAAAAAAAGTCGATTAAGATTTGTCATTTTTGGTAGTGATTTTATTAGCCTATTCGATGCACAATGAGTTTGAGAATCTGATAAACCCCACTTCCGGTAGTCTAGCTGCAAGAGAAATGCCTTAAATTGCCGTTTGAAGCTTCAACTTTGGGTTCCCAGTTCACGTTATTTGGGTATGGTAAAAAAAAGTCGATTAAGATTTGTCATTTTTGGTAGTGATTTTATTAGCCTATTCGATGCACAATGAGTTGGAGAATATGATAAACCCCACTTCCGGCAGTCTAGCTGCAAGAGAAATGCCTTAAATTGCCGTTTGAAGCTTCAACTTTGGGTTCCCAGTTCACGTTATTTGGGTATGGTAAAAAAAAGTCGATTAAGATTTGTCATTTTTGGTGGTGATTTTATTAGCCTATTCGATGCACAATGAGTTGGAGAATCTGATAAACCCCACTTCCGGTAGTCTAGCTGCAAGAGAAATGCCTTAAATTGCCGTTTGAAGCTTCAACTTTGGGTTCCCAGTTCACGTTATTTGGGTATGGTAAAAAAAAGTCGATTAAGATTTGTCATTTTTGGTAGTGATTTTATTCGCCTATTAGATGCACAATGAGTTGGAGAATCTGATAAACCCCACTTCCGGTAGTCTAGCTGCAAGAGAAATGCCTTAAATTGCCGTTTGAAGCTTCAACTTTGGGTTCCCAGTTCACGCTATTTGGGTACCGTAAAAAAAAGTCGATTAAGATTTGTCATTTTTGGTAGTGATTTTATTCGCCTATTAGATGCACAATGAGTTGGAGAATCTGATAAACCCCACTTCCGGTAGTCTAGCTGCAAGAGAAATGCCTTAAATTGCCGTTTGAAGCTTCAACTTTGGGTTCCCAGTTCACGTTATTTGGGTATGGTAAAAAAAAGTCGATTAAGATTTGTCATTTTTGGTAGTGATTTTATTAGCCTATTCGATGCACAATGAGTTTGAGAATCTGATAAAACCCACTTCCGGTAGTCTAGCTGCAAGAGAAATGCCTTAAATTGCCGTTTGAAGCTTCAACTTTGGGTTCCCAGTTCACGTTATTTGGGTATGGTAAAAAAAAGTCGATTAAGATTTGTCATTTTTGGTAGTGATTTTATTCGCCTATTAGATGCACAATGAGTTGGAGAATCTGATAAACCCCACTTCCGGTAGTCTAGCTGCAAGAGAAATGCCTTAAATTGCCGTTTGAAGCTTCAACTTTGGGTTCCCAGTTCACGCTATTTGGGTACCGTAAAAAAAAGTCGATTAAGATTTGTCATTTTTGGTAGTGATTTTATTCGCCTATTAGATGCACAATGAGTTGGAGAATCTGATAAACCCCACTTCCGGTAGTCTAGCTGCAAGAGAAATGCCTTAAATTGCCGTTTGAAGCTTCAACTTTGGGTTCCCAGTTCACGTTATTTGGGTATGGTAAAAAAAAGTCGATTAAGATTTGTCATTTTTGGTAGTGATTTTATTAGCCTATTCGATGCACAATGAGTTTGAGAATCTGATAAACCCCACTTCCGGTAGTCTAGCTGCAAGAGAAATGCCTTAAATTGCCGTTTGAAGCTTCAACTTTGGGTTCCCAGTTCACGTTATTTGGGTATGGTAAAAAAAAGTCGATTAAGATTTGTCATTTTTGGTAGTGATTTTATTAGCCTATTCGATGCACAATGAGTTGGAGAATCTGATAAACCCCACTTCCGGTAGTCTAGCTGCAAGAGAAATGCCTTAAATTGCCGTTTGAAGCTTCAACTTTGGGTTCCCAGTTCACGTTATTTGGGTACGGTAAAAAAAAGTCGATTAAGATTTGTCATTTTTGGTAGTGATTTTATTAGCCTATTCGATGCACAATGAGTTTGAGAATCTGATAAACCCCACTTCCGGTAGTCTAGCTGCAAGAGAAATGCCTTAAATTGCCGTTTGAAGCTTCAACTTTGGGTTCCCAGTTCACGTTATTTGGGTATGGTAAAAAAAAGTCGATTAAGATTTGTCATTTTTGGTAGTGATTTTATTAGCCTATTCGATGCACAATGAGTTGGAGAATATGATAAACCCCACTTCCGGTAGTCTAGCTGCAAGAGAAATGCCTTAAATTGCCGTTTGAAGCTTCAACTTTGGGTTCCCAGTTCACGTTATTTGGGTATGGTAAAAAAAAGTCGATTAAGATTTGTCATTTTTGGTGGTGATTTTATTAGCCTATTCGATGCACAATGAGTTGGAGAATCTGATAAACCCCACTTCCGGTAGTCTAGCTGCAAGAGAAATGCCTTAAATTGCCGTTTGAAGCTTCAACTTTGGGTTCCCAGTTCACGTTATTTGGGTATGGTAAAAAAAAGTCGATTAAGATTTGTCATTTTTGGTAGTGATTTTATTAGCCTATTCGATGCACAATGAGTTTGAGAATCTGATAAAACCCACTTCCGGTAGTCTAGCTGCAAGAGAAATGCCTTAAATTGCCGTTTGAAACTTCAACTTTGGGTTCCCAGTTCACGTTATTTGGGTATGGTAAAAAAAAGTCGATTAAGATTTGTCATTTTTGGTAGTGATTTTATTCGCCTATTAGATGCACAATGAGTTGGAGAATCTGATAAACCCCACTTCCGGTAGTCTAGCTGCAAGAGAAATGCCTTAAATTGCCGTTTGAAGCTTCAACTTTGGGTTCCCAGTTCACGCTATTTGGGTACCGTAAAAAAAAGTCGATTAAGATTTGTCATTTTTGGTAGTGATTTTATTCGCCTATTAGATGCACAATGAGTTGGAGAATCTGATAAACCCCACTTCCGGTAGTCTAGCTGCAAGAGAAATGCCTTAAATTGCCGTTTGAAGCTTCAACTTTGGGTTCCCAGTTCACGTTATTTGGGTATGGTAAAAAAAAGTCGATTAAGATTTGTCATTTTTGGTAGTGATTTTATTAGCCTATTCGATGCACAATGAGTTTGAGAATCTGATAAACCCCACTTCCGGTAGTCTAGCTGCAAGAGAAATGCCTTAAATTGCCGTTTGAAGCTTCAACTTTGGGTTCCCAGTTCACGTTATTTGGGTATGGTAAAAAAAAGTCGATTAAGATTTGTCATTTTTGGTAGTGATTTTATTAGCCTATTCGATGCACAATGAGTTGGAGAATCTGATAAACCCCACTTCCGGTAGTCTAGCTGCAAGAGAAATGCCTTAAATTGCCGTTTGAAGCTTCAACTTTGGGTTCCCAGTTCACGTTATTTGGGTACGGTAAAAAAAAGTCGATTAAGATTTGTCATTTTTGGTAGTGATTTTATTAGCCTATTCGATGCACAATGAGTTTGAGAATCTGATAAACCCCACTTCCGGTAGTCTAGCTGCAAGAGAAATGCCTTAAATTGCCGTTTGAAGCTTCAACTTTGGGTTCCCAGTTCACGTTATTTGGGTACGGTAAAAAAAAGTCGATTAAGATTTGTCATTTTTGGTAGTGATTTTATTAGCCTATTCGATGCACAATGAGTTTGAGAATCTGATAAACCCCACTTCCGGTAGTCTAGCTGCAAGAGAAATGCCTTAAATTGCCGTTTGAAGCTTCAACTTTGGGTTCCCAGTTCACGTTATTTGGGTATGGTAAAAAAAAGTCGATTAAGATTTGTCATTTTTGGTAGTGATTTTATTAGCCTATTCGATGCACAATGAGTTGGAGAATCTGATAAAACCCACTTCCGGTAGTCTAGCTGCAAGAGAAATGCCTTAAATTGCCGTTTGAAGCTTCAACTTTGGGTTCCCAGTTCACGTTATTTGGGTATGGTAAAAAAAAGTCGATTAAGATTTGTCATTTTTGGTAGTGATTTTATTCGCCTATTAGATGCACAATGAGTTGGAGAATCTGATAAACCCCACTTCCGGTAGTCTAGCTGCAAGAGAAATGCCTTAAATTGCCGTTTGAAGCTTCAACTTTGGGTTCCCAGTTCACGCTATTTGGGTACCGTAAAAAAAAGTCGATTAAGATTTGTCATTTTTGGTAGTGATTTTATTCGCCTATTAGATGCACAATGAGTTGGAGAATCTGATAAACCCCACTTCCGGTAGTCTAGCTGCAAGAGAAATGCCTTAAATTGCCGTTTGAAGCTTCAACTTTGGGTTCCCAGTTCACGTTATTTGGGTACGGTAAAAAAAAGTCGATTAAGATTTGTCATTTTTGGTAGTGATTTTATTAGCCTATTCGATGCACAATGAGTTTGAGAATCTGATAAACCCCACTTCCGGTAGTCTAGCTGCAAGAGAAATGCCTTAAATTGCCGTTTGAAGCTTCAACTTTGGGTTCCCAGTTCACGTTATTTGGGTATGGTAAAAAAAAGTCGATTAAGATTTGTCATTTTTGGTAGTGATTTTATTAGCCTATTCGATGCACAATGAGTTGGAGAATATGATAAACCCCACTTCCGGTAGTCTAGCTGCAAGAGAAATGCCTTAAATTGCCGTTTGAAGCTTCAACTTTGGGTTCCCAGTTCACGTTATTTGGGTATGGTAAAAAAAAGTCGATTAAGATTTGTCATTTTTGGTGGTGATTTTATTAGCCTATTCGATGCACAATGAGTTGGAGAATCTGATAAACCCCACTTCCGGTAGTCTAGCTGCAAGAGAAATGCCTTAAATTGCCGTTTGAAGCTTCAACTTTGGGTTCCCAGTTCACGTTATTTGGGTATGGTAAAAAAAAGTCGATTAAGATTTGTCATTTTTGGTAGTGATTTTATTAGCCTATTCGATGCACAATGAGTTTGAGAATCTGATAAAACCCACTTCCGGTAGTCTAGCTGCAAGAGAAATGCCTTAAATTGCCGTTTGAAGCTTCAACTTTGGGTTCCCAGTTCACGTTATTTGGGTATGGTAAAAAAAAGTCGATTAAGATTTGTCATTTTTGGTAGTGATTTTATTCGCCTATTAGATGCACAATGAGTTGGAGAATCTGATAAACCCCACTTCCGGTAGTCTAGCTGCAAGAGAAATGCCTTAAATTGCCGTTTGAAGCTTCAACTTTGGGTTCCCAGTTCACGCTATTTGGGTACCGTAAAAAAAAGTCGATTAAGATTTGTCATTTTTGGTAGTGATTTTATTCGCCTATTAGATGCACAATGAGTTGGAGAATCTGATAAACCCCACTTCCGGTAGTCTAGCTGCAAGAGAAATGCCTTAAATTGCCGTTTGAAGCTTCAACTTTGGGTTCCCAGTTCACGTTATTTGGGTATGGTAAAAAAAAGTCGATTAAGATTTGTCATTTTTGGTAGTGATTTTATTAGCCTATTCGATGCACAATGAGTTTGAGAATCTGATAAACCCCACTTCCGGTAGTCTAGCTGCAAGAGAAATGCCTTAAATTGCCGTTTGAAGCTTCAACTTTGGGTTCCCAGTTCACGTTATTTGGGTATGGTAAAAAAAAGTCGATTAAGATTTGTCATTTTTGGTGGTGATTTTATTAGCCTATTCGATGCACAATGAGTTGGAGAATCTGATAAACCCCACTTCCGGTAGTCTAGCTGCAAGAGAAATGCCTTAAATTGCCGTTTGAAGCTTCAACTTTGGGTTCCCAGTTCACGCTATTTGGGTACCGTAAAAAAAAGTCGATTAAGATTTGTCATTTTTGGTAGTGATTTTATTCGCCTATTAGATGCACAATGAGTTGGAGAATCTGATAAACCCCACTTCCGGTAGTCTAGCTGCAAGAGAAATGCCTTAAATTGCCGTTTGAAGCTTCAACTTTGGGTTCCCAGTTCACGTTATTTGGGTATGGTAAAAAAAAGTCGATTAAGATTTGTCATTTTTGGTAGTGATTTTATTAGCCTATTCGATGCACAATGAGTTTGAGAATCTGATAAAACCCACTTCCGGTAGTCTAGCTGCAAGAGAAATGCCTTAAATTGCCGTTTGAAGCTTCAACTTTGGGTTCCCAGTTCACGTTATTTGGGTATGGTAAAAAAAAGTCGATTAAGATTTGTCATTTTTGGTAGTGATTTTATTCGCCTATTAGATGCACAATGAGTTGGAGAATCTGATAAACCCCACTTCCGGTAGTCTAGCTGCAAGAGAAATGCCTTAAATTGCCGTTTGAAGCTTCAACTTTGGGTTCCCAGTTCACGCTATTTGGGTACCGTAAAAAAAAGTCGATTAAGATTTGTCATTTTTGGTAGTGATTTTATTCGCCTATTAGATGCACAATGAGTTGGAGAATCTGATAAACCCCACTTCCGGTAGTCTAGCTGCAAGAGAAATGCCTTAAATTGCCGTTTGAAGCTTCAACTTTGGGTTCCCAGTTCACGTTATTTGGGTATGGTAAAAAAAAGTCGATTAAGATTTGTCATTTTTGGTAGTGATTTTATTAGCCTATTTCGATGCACAATGAGTTGGAGAATCTGATAAACCCCACTTCCGGTAGTCTAGCTGCAAGAGAAATGCCTTAAATTGCCGTTTGAAGCTTCAACTTTGGGTTCCCAGTTCACGTTATTTGGGTATGGTAAAAAAAAGTCGATTAAGATTTGTCATTTTTGGTAGTGATTTTACTAGCCTATTCGATGCACAATGAGTTGGAGAATCTGATAAACCCCACTTCCGGTAGTCTAGCTGCAAGAGAAATGCCTTAAATTGCCGTTTGAAGCTTCAACTTTGGGTTCCCAGTTCACGCTATTTGGGTATCGTAAAAAAAGTCGATTAAGATTTGTCATTTTTGGTAGTGATTTTATTCGCCTATTAGATGCACAATGAGTTGGAGAATCTGATAAACCCCACTTCCGGTAGTCTAGCTGCAAGAGAAATGCCTTAAATTGCCGTTTGAAGCTTCAACTTTGGGTTCCCAGTTCACGCTATTTGGGTATCGTAAAAAAAAGTCGATTAAGATTTGTCATTTTTGGTAGTGATTTTATTCGCCTATTAGATGCACAATGAGTTGGAGAATCTGATAAACCCCACTTCCGGTAGTCTAGCTGCAAGGGAAATGCCTTAAATTGCCGTTTGAAGCTTCAACTTTGGGTTCCCAGTTCACGCTATTTGGGTATCGTAAAAAAAAGTCGATTAAGATTTGTCATTTTTGGTAGTGATTTTATTCGCCTATTAGATGCACAATGAGTTGGAGAATCTGATAAACCCCACTTCCGGTAGTCTAGCTGCAAGAGAAATTCCTTAAATTGCCGTTTGAAGCTTCAACTTTGGGTTCCCAGTTCACGCTATTTGGGTACCGTAAAAAAAAGTCGATTAAGATTTGTCATTTTTGGTAGTGATTTTATTCGCCTATTAGATGCACAATGAGTTGGAGAATCTGATAAACCCCACTTCCGGTAGTCTGGCTGCAAGAGAAATGCCTTAAATTGCCGTTTGAAGCTTCAACTTTGGGTTCCCAGTTCACGCTATTTGGGTACCGTAAAAAAAAGTCGATTAAGATTTGTCATTTTTGGTAGTGATTTTATTCGCCTATTAGATGCACAATGAGTTGGAGAATCTGATAAACCCCACTTCCGGTAGTCTAGCTGCAAGGGAAATGCCTTAAATTGCCGTTTGAAGCTTCAACTTTGGGTTCCCAGTTCACGCTATTTGGGTATCGTAAAAAAAAGTCGATTAAGATTTGTCATTTTTGGTAGTGATTTTATTCGCCTATTAGATGCACAATGAGTTGGAGAATCTGATAAACCCCACTTCCGGTAGTCTAGCTGCAAGAGAAATGCCTTAAATTGCCGTTTGAAGCTTCAACTTTGGGTTCCCAGTTCACGCTATTTGGGTACCGTAAAAAAAAGTCGATTAAGATTTGTCATTTTTGGTAGTGATTTTATTCGCCTATTAGATGCACAATGAGTTGGAGAATCTGATAAACCCCACTTCCGGTAGTCTAGCTGCAAGGGAAATGCCTTAAATTGCCGTTTGAAGCTTCAACTTTGGGTTCCCAGTTCACGCTATTTGGGTATCGTAAAAAAAAGTCGATTAAGATTTGTCATTTTTGGTAGTGATTTTATTCGCCTATTAGATGCACAATGAGTTGGAGAATCTGATAAACCCCACTTCCGGTAGTCTAGCTGCAAGAGAAATGCCTTAAATTGCCGTTTGAAGCTTCAACTTTGGGTTCCCAGTTCACGCTATTTGGGTACCGTAAAAAAAAGTCGATTAAGATTTGTCATTTTTGGTAGTGATTTTATTCGCCTATTAGATGCACAATGAGTTGGAGAATCTGATAAACCCCACTTCCGGTAGTCTAGCTGCAAGAGAAATGCCTTAAATTGCCGTTTGAAGCTTCAACTTTGGGTTCCCAGTTCACGTTATTTGGGTATGGTAAAAAAAAGTCGATTAAGATTTGTCATTTTTGGTAGTGATTTTATTAGCCTATTCGATGCACAATGAGTTGGAGAATCTGATAAACCCCACTTCCGGTAGTCTAGCTGCAAGATAAATGCCTTAAATTGCCGTTTGAAGCTTCAACTTTGGGTTCCCAGTTCACGTTATTTGGGTATGGTAAAAAAAAGTCGATTAAGATTTGTCATTTTTGGCAGAGATTTTATTAGCCTATTCGATGCACAATGAGTTTGAGAATCTGATAAAACCCACTTCCGGTAGTCTAGCTGCAAGAGAAATGCCTTAAATTGCCGTTTGAAGCTTCAACTTTGGGTTCCCAGTTCACGTTATTTGGGTATGGTAAAAAAAAGTCGATTAAGATTTGTCATTTTTGGTAGTGATTTTATTAGCCTATTCGATGCACAATGAGTTGGAGAATCTGATAAATCCCACTTCCGGTAGTCTAGCTGCAAGAGAAATGCCTTAAATTGCCGTTTGAAGCTTCAACTTTGGGTTCCCAGTTCACGTTATTTGGGTATGGTAAAAAAAAGTCGATTAAGATTTGTCATTTTTGGTAGTGATTTTATTAGCCTATTCGATGCACAATGAGTTGGAGAATTTGATAAATCCCACTTCCGGTAGTCTAGCTGCAAGAGAAATGCCTTAAATTGCCGTTTGAAGCTTCAACTTTGGGTTCCCAGTTCACGTTATTTGGGTATGGTAAAAAAAAGTCGATTAAGATTTGTCATTTTTGGTAGTGATTTTATTAGCCTATTCGATGCACAATGAGTTGGAGAATCTGATAAATCCCACTTCCGGTAGTCTAGCTGCAAGAGAAATGCCTTAAATTGCCGTTTGAAGCTTCAACTTTGGGTTCCCAGTTCACGTTATTTGGGTATGGTAAAAAAAAGTCGATTAAGATTTGTCATTTTTGGTAGTGATTTTATTAGCCTATTCGATGCACAATGAGTTGGAGAATCTGATAAATCCCACTTCCGGTAGTCTAGCTGCAAGAGAAATGCCTTAAATTGCCGTTTGAAGCTTCAACTTTGGGTTCCCAGTTCACGTTATTTGGGTATGGTAAAAAAAAGTCGATTAAGATTTGTCATTTTTGGTAGTGATTTTATTAGCCTATTCGATGCACAATGAGTTTGAGAATCTGATAAAACCCACTTCCGGTAGTCTAGCTGCAAGAGAAATGCCTTAAATTGCCGTTTGAAGCATCAACTTTGGGTTCCCAGTTCACGTTATTTGGGTATGGTAAAAAAAAGTCGATTAAGATTTGTCATTTTTGGTAGTGATTTTATTAGCCTATTCGATGCACAATGAGTTGGAGAATCTGATAAACCCCACTTCCGGTAGTCTAGCTGCAAGAGAAATGCCTTAAATTGCCGTTTGAAGCTTCAACTTTGGGTTCCCAGTTCACGTTATTTGGGTATGGTAAAAAAAAGTCGATTAAGATTTGTCATTTTTGGTAGTGATTTTATTAGCCTATTCGATGCACAATGAGTTGGAGAATATGATAAACCCCACTTCCGGTAGTCTAGCTGCAAGAGAAATGCCTTAAATTGCCGTTTGAAGCTTCAACTTTGGGTTCCCAGTTCACGTTATTTGGGTATGGTAAAAAAAAGTCGATTAAGATTTGTCATTTTTGGTGGTGATTTTATTAGCCTATTCGATGCACAATGAGTTGGAGAATCTGATAAACCCCACTTCCGGTAGTCTAGCTGCAAGAGAAATGCCTTAAATTGCCGTTTGAAGCTTCAACTTTGGGTTCCCAGTTCACGTTATTTGGGTATGGTAAAAAAAAGTCGATTAAGATTTGTCATTTTTGGTAGTGATTTTATTAGCCTATTCGATGCACAATGAGTTGGAGAATCTGATAAACCCCACTTCCGGTAGTCTAGCTGCAAGAGAAATGCCTTAAATTGCCGTTTGAAGCTTCAACTTTGGGTTCCCAGTTCACGCTATTTGGGTATCGTAAAAAAAGTCGATTAAGATTTGTCATTTTTGGTAGTGATTTTATTCGCCTATTAGATGCACAATGAGTTGGAGAATCTGATAAACCCCACTTCCGGTAGTCTAGCTGCAAGAGAAATGCCTTAAATTGCCGTTTGAAGCTTCAACTTTGGGTTCCCAGTTCACGCTATTTGGGTATCGTAAAAAAAAGTCGATTAAGATTTGTCATTTTTGGTAGTGATTTTATTCGCCTATTAGATGCACAATGAGTTGGAGAATCTGATAAACCCCACTTCCGGTAGTCTAGCTGCAAGAGAAATGCCTTAAATTGCCGTTTGAAGCTTCAACTTTGGGTTCCCAGTTCACGTTATTTGGGTATGGTAAAAAAAAGTCGATTAAGATTTGTCATTTTTGGTAGTGATTTTATTAGCCTATTCGATGCACAATGAGTTGGAGAATCTGATAAATCCCACTTCCGGTAGTCTAGCTGCAAGAGAAATGCCTTAAATTGCCGTTTGAAGCTTCAACTTTGGGTTCCCAGTTCACGCTATTTGGGTATCGTAAAAAAAAGTCGATTAAGATTTGTCATTTTTGGTAGTGATTTTATTAGCCTATTCGATGCACAATGAGTTGGAGAATCTGATAAATCCCACTTCCGGTAGTCTAGCTGCAAGAGAAATGCCTTAAATTGCCGTTTGAAGCTTCAACTTTGGGTTCCCAGTTCACGTTATTTGGGTATGGTAAAAAAAAGTCGATTAAGATTTGTCATTTTTGGTAGTGATTTTATTAGCCTATTCGATGCACAATGAGTTTGAGAATCTGATAAAACCCACTTCCGGTAGTCTAGCTGCAAGAGAAATGCCTTAAATTGCCGTTTGAAGCATCAACTTTGGGTTCCCAGTTCACGTTATTTGGGTATGGTAAAAAAAAGTCGATTAAGATTTGTCATTTTTGGTAGTGATTTTATTAGCCTATTCGATGCACAATGAGTTGGAGAATCTGATAAACCCCACTTCCGGTAGTCTAGCTGCAAGAGAAATGCCTTAAATTGCCGTTTGAAGCTTCAACTTTGGGTTCCCAGTTCACGTTATTTGGGTATGGTAAAAAAAAGTCGATTAAGATTTGTCATTTTTGGTAGTGATTTTATTAGCCTATTCGATGCACAATGAGTTGGAGAATATGATAAACCCCACTTCCGGTAGTCTAGCTGCAAGAGAAATGCCTTAAATTGCCGTTTGAAGCTTCAACTTTGGGTTCCCAGTTCACGTTATTTGGGTATGGTAAAAAAAAGTCGATTAAGATTTGTCATTTTTGGTGGTGATTTTATTAGCCTATTCGATGCACAATGAGTTGGAGAATCTGATAAACCCCACTTCCGGTAGTCTAGCTGCAAGAGAAATGCCTTAAATTGCCGTTTGAAGCTTCAACTTTGGGTTCCCAGTTCACGTTATTTGGGTATGGTAAAAAAAAGTCGATTAAGATTTGTCATTTTTGGTAGTGATTTTATTAGCTTATTCGATGCACAATGAGTTGGAGAATCTGATAAACCCCACTTCCGGTAGTCTAGCTGCAAGAGAAATGCCTTAAATTGCCGTTTGAAGATTCAACTTTGGGTTCCCAGTTCACGTTATTTGGGTATGGTAAAAAAAAGTCGATTAAGATTTGTCATTTTTGGTAGTGATTTTATTAGCCTATTCGATGCACAATGAGTTGGAGAATATGATAAACCCCACTTCCGGTAGTCTAGCTGCAAGAGAAATGCCTTAAATTGCCGTTTGAAGCTTCAACTTTGGGTTCCCAGTTCACGTTATTTGGGTATGGTAAAAAAAAGTCGATTAAGATTTGTCATTTTTGGTGGTGATTTTATTAGCCTATTCGATGCACAATGAGTTGGAGAATCTGATAAACCCCACTTCCGGTAGTCTAGCTGCAAGGGAAATGCCTTAAATTGCCGTTTGAAGCTTCAACTTTGGGTTCCCAGTTCACGCTATTTGGGTATCGTAAAAAAAAGTCGATTAAGATTTGTCATTTTTGGTAGTGATTTTATTCGCCTATTAGATGCACAATGAGTTGGAGAATCTGATAAACCCCACTTCCGGTAGTCTAGCTGCAAGAGAAATGCCTTAAATTGCCGTTTGAAGCTTCAACTTTGGGTTCCCAGTTCACGCTATTTGGGTATCGTAAAAAAAAGTCGATTAAGATTTGTCATTTTTGGTAGTGATTTTATTCGCCTATTAGATGCACAATGAGTTGGAGAATCTGATAAACCCCACTTCCGGTAGTCTAGCTGCAAGAGAAATGCCTTAAATTGCCGTTTGAAGCTTCAACTTTGGGTTCCCAGTTCACGTTATTTGGGTATGGTAAAAAAAAGTCGATTAAGATTTGTCATTTTTGGTAGTGATTTTATTAGCCTATTCGATGCACAATGAGTTGGAGAATCTGATAAATCCCACTTCCGGTAGTCTAGCTGCAAGAGAAATGCCTTAAATTGCCGTTTGAAGCTTCAACTTTGGGTTCCCAGTTCACGCTATTTGGGTATCGTAAAAAAAAGTCGATTAAGATTTGTCATTTTTGGTAGTGATTTTATTCGCCTATTAGATGCACAATGAGTTGGAGAATCTGATAAACCCCACTTCCGGTAGTCTAGCTGCAAGAGAAATGCCTTAAATTGCCGTTTGAAGCTTCAACTTTGGGTTCCCAGTTCACGTTATTTGGGTATGGTAAAAAAAAGTCGATTAAGATTTGTCATTTTTGGTAGTGATTTTATTAGCCTATTCGATGCACAATGAGTTGGAGAATCTGATAAACCCCACTTCCGGTAGTCTAGCTGCAAGAGAAATGCCTTAAATTGCCGTTTGAAGCTTCAACTTTGGGTTCCCAGTTCACGTTATTTGGGTATGGTAAAAAAAAGTCGATTAAGATTTGTCATTTTTGGTGGTGATTTTATTAGCCTATTCGATGCACAATGAGTTGGAGAATCTGATAAACCCCACTTCCGGTAGTCTAGCTGCAAGGGAAATGCCTTAAATTGCCGTTTGAAGCTTCAACTTTGGGTTCCCAGTTCACGCTATTTGGGTACCGTAAAAAAAAGTCGATTAAGATTTGTCATTTTTGGTAGTGATTTTATTCGCCTATTAGATGCACAATGAGTTGGAGAATCTGATAAACCCCACTTCCGGTAGTCTAGCTGCAAGGGAAATGCCTTAAATTGCCGTTTGAAGCTTCAACTTTGGGTTCCCAGTTCACGCTATTTGGGTATCGTAAAAAAAAGTCGATTAAGATTTGTCATTTTTGGTAGTGATTTTATTCGCCTATTAGATGCACAATGAGTTGGAGAATCTGATAAACCCCACTTCCGGTAGTCTAGCTGCAAGAGAAATGCCTTAAATTGCCGTTTGAAGCTTCAACTTTGGGTTCCCAGTTCACGCTATTTGGGTATCGTAAAAAAAAGTCGATTAAGATTTGTCATTTTTGGTAGTGATTTTATTCGCCTATTAGATGCACAATGAGTTGGAGAATCTGATAAACCCCACTTCCGGTAGTCTAGCTGCAAGAGAAATGCCTTAAATTGCCGTTTGAAGCTTCAACTTTGGGTTCCCAGTTCACGCTATTTGGGTACCGTAAAAAAAAGTCGATTAAGATTTGTCATTTTTGGTAGTGATTTTATTCGCCTATTAGATGCACAATGAGTTGGAGAATCTGATAAACCCCACTTCCGGTAGTCTAGCTGCAAGGGAAATGCCTTAAATTGCCGTTTGAAGCTTCAACTTTGGGTTCCCAGTTCACGTTATTTGGGTATGGTAAAAAAAAGTCGATTAAGATTTGTCATTTTTGGTGGTGATTTTATTAGCCTATTCGATGCACAATGAGTTGGAGAATCTGATAAACCCCACTTCCGGTAGTCTAGCTGCAAGGGAAATGCCTAAAATTGCCGTTTGAAGCTTCAACTTTGGGTTCCCAGTTCACGCTATTTGGGTATCGTAAAAAAAAGTCGATTAAGATTTGTCATTTTTGGTAGTGATTTTATTCGCCTATTAGATGCACAATGAGTTGGAGAATCTGATAAACCCCACTTCCGGTAGTCTAGCTGCAAGAGAAATGCCTTAAATTGCCGTTTGAAGCTTCAACTTTGGGTTCCCAGTTCACGCTATTTGGGTATCGTAAAAAAAAGTCGATTAAGATTTGTCATTTTTGGTAGTGATTTTATTCGCCTATTAGATGCACAATGAGTTGGAGAATCTGATAAACCCCACTTCCGGTAGTCTAGCTGCAAGAGAAATGCCTTAAATTGCCGTTTGAAGCTTCAACTTTGGGTTCCCAGTTCACGCTATTTGGGTACCGTAAAAAAAAGTCGATTAAGATTTGTCATTTTTGGTAGTGATTTTATTCGCCTATTAGATGCACAATGAGTTGGAGAATCTGATAAACCCCACTTCCGGTAGTCTAGCTGCAAGAGAAATGCCTTAAATTGCCGTTTGAAGCTTCAACTTTGGGTTCCCAGTTCACGCTATTTGGGTATCGTAAAAAAAAGTCGATTAAGATTTGTCATTTTTGGTAGTGATTTTATTCGCCTATTAGATGCACAATGAGTTGGAGAATCTGATAAACCCCACTTCCGGTAGTCTAGCTGCAAGAGAAATGCCTTAAATTGCCGTTTGAAGCTTCAACTTTGGGTTCCCAGTTCACGCTATTTGGGTACCGTAAAAAAAAGTCGATTAAGATTTGTCATTTTTGGTAGTGATTTTATTCGCCTATTAGATGCACAATGAGCTGGAGAATCTGATAAACCCCACTTCCGGTAGTCTAGCTGCAAGAGAAATGCCTTAAATTGCCGTTTGAAGCTTCAACTTTGGGTTCCCAGTTCACGTTATTTGGGTATGGTAAAAAAAAGTCGATTAAGATTTGTCATTTTTGGTGGTGATTTTATTAGCCTATTCGATGCACAATGAGTTGGAGAATCTGATAAACCCCACTTCCGGTAGTCTAGCTGCAAGGGAAATGCCTAAAATTGCCGTTTGAAGCTTCAACTTTGGGTTCCCAGTTCACGCTATTTGGGTATCGTAAAAAAAAGTCGATTAAGATTTGTCATTTTTGGTAGTGATTTTATTCGCCTATTAGATGCACAATGAGTTGGAGAATCTGATAAACCCCACTTCCGGTAGTCTAGCTGCAAGAGAAATGCCTTAAATTGCCGTTTGAAGCTTCAACTTTGGGTTCCCAGTTCACGCTATTTGGGTATCGTAAAAAAAAGTCGATTAAGATTTGTCATTTTTGGTAGTGATTTTATTCGCCTATTAGATGCACAATGAGTTGGAGAATCTGATAAACCCCACTTCCGGTAGTCTAGCTGCAAGAGAAATGCCTTAAATTGCCGTTTGAAGCTTCAACTTTGAGTTCCCAGTTCACGCTATTTGGGTACCGTAAAAAAAAGTCGATTAAGATTTGTCATTTTTGGTAGTGATTTTATTCGCCTATTAGATGCACAATGAGTTGGAGAATCTGATAAACCCCACTTCCGGTAGTCTAGCTGCAAGAGAAATGCCTTAAATTGCCGTTTGAAGCTTCAACTTTGGGTTCCCAGTTCACGCTATTTGGGTATCGTAAAAAAAAGTCGATTAAGATTTGTCATTTTTGGTAGTGATTTTATTCGCCTATTAGATGCACAATGAGTTGGAGAATCTGATAAACCCCACTTCCGGTAGTCTAGCTGCAAGAGAAATGCCTTAAATTGCCGTTTGAAGCTTCAACTTTGGGTTCCCAGTTCACGTTATTTGGGTATGGTAAAAAAAAGTCGATTAAGATTTGTCATTTTTGGTAGTGATTTTATTAGCCTATTCGATGCACAATGAGTTTGAGAATCTGATAAAACCCACTTCCGGTAGTCTAGCTGCAAGAGAAATGCCTTAAATTGCCGTTTGAAGCTTCAACTTTGGGTTCCCAGTTCACGTTATTTGGGTATGGTAAAAAAAAGTCGATTAAGATTTGTCATTTTTGGTAGTGATTTTATTAGCCTATTCGATGCACAATGAGTTGGAGAATCTGATAAACCCCACTTCCGGTAGTCTAGCTGCAAGAGAAATGCCTTAAATTGCCGTTTGAAGCTTCAACTTTGGGTTCCCAGTTCACGTTATTTGGGTATGGTAAAAAAAAGTCGATTAAGATTTGTCATTTTTGGTAGTGATTTTATTAGCCTATTCGATGCACAATGAGTTGGAGAATCTGATAAACCCCACTTCCGGTAGTCTAGCTGCAAGAGAAATGCCTTAAATTGCCGTTTGAAGCTTCAACTTTGGGTTCCCAGTTCACGTTATTTGGGTATGGTAAAAAAAAGTCGATTAAGATTTGTCATTTTTGGTAGTGATTTTATTAGCCTATTCGATGCACAATGAGTTGGAGAATCTGATAAACCCCACTTCCGGTAGTCTAGCTGCAAGAGAAATGCCTTAAATTGCCGTTTGAAGCTTCAACTTTGGGTTCCCAGTTCACGTTATTTGGGTATGGTAAAAAAAAGTCGATTAAGATTTGTCATTTTTGGTGGTGATTTTATTAGCCTATTCGATGCACAATGAGTTGGAGAATCTGATAAACCCCACTTCCGGTAGTCTAGCTGCAAGAGAAATGCCTTAAATTGCCGTTTGAAGCTTCAACTTTGGGTTCCCAGTTCACGTTATTTGGGTATGGTAAAAAAAAGTCGATTAAGATTTGTCATTTTTGGTAGTGATTTTATTAGCCTATTCGATGCACAATGAGTTGGACAATCTGATAAACCCCACTTCCGGTAGTCTAGCTGCAAGAGAAATGCCTTAAATTGCCGTTTGAAGCTTCAACTTTGGGTTCCCAGTTCACGTTATTTGGGTATGGTAAAAAAAAGTCGATTAAGATTTGTCATTTTTGGTAGTGATTTTATTAGCCTATTCGATGCACAATGAGTTGGAGAATCTGATAAACCCCACTTCCGGTAGTCTAGCTGCAAGAGAAATGCCTTAAATTGCCGTTTGAAGCTTCAACTTTGGGTTCCCAGTTCACGTTATTTGGGTATGGTAAAAAAAAGTCGATTAAGATTTGTCATTTTTGGTGGTGATTTTATTAGCCTATTCGATGCACAATGAGTTGGAGAATCTGATAAACCCCACTTCCGGTAGTCTAGCTGCAAGGGAAATGCCTTAAAATGCCGTTTGAAGCTTCAACTTTGGGTTCCCAGTTCACGCTATTTGGGTATCGTAAAAAAAAGTCGATTAAGATTTGTCATTTTTGGTAGTGATTTTATTCGCCTATTAGATGCACAATGAGTTGGAGAATCTGATAAACCCCACTTCCGGTAGTCTAGCTGCAAGAGAAATGCCTTAAATTGCCGTTTGAAGCTTCAACTTTGGGTTCCCAGTTCACGTTATTTGGGTATGGTAAAAAAAAGTCGATTAAGATTTGTCATTTTTGGTAGTGATTTTATTAGCCTATTCGATGCACAATGAGTTGGAGAATATGATAAACCCCACTTCCGGTAGTCTAGCTGCAAGAGAAATGCCTTAAATTGCCGTTTGAAGCTTCAACTTTGGGTTCCCAGTTCACGTTATTTGGGTATGGTAAAAAAAAGTCGATTAAGATTTGTCATTTTTGGTGGTGATTTTATTAGCCTATTCGATGCACAATGAGTTGGAGAATCTGATAAACCCCACTTCCGGTAGTCTAGCTGCAAGAGAAATGCCTTAAATTGCCGTTTGAAGCTTCAACTTTGGGTTCCCAGTTCACGTTATTTGGGTATGGTAAAAAAAAGTCGATTAAGATTTGTCATTTTTGGTAGTGATTTTATTAGCCTATTCGATGCACAATGAGTTGGAGAATCTGATAAACCCCACTTCCGGTAGTCTAGCTGCAAGAGAAATGCCTTAAATTGCCGTTTGAAGCTTCAACTTTGGGTTCCCAGTTCACGTTATTTGGGTATGGTAAAAAAAAGTCGATTAAGATTTGTCATTTTTGGTAGTGATTTTATTAGCCTATTCGATGCACAATGAGTTGGAGAATCTGATAAACCCCACTTCCGGTAGTCTAGCTGCAAGAGAAATGCCTTAAATTGCCGTTTGAAGCTTCAACTTTGGGTTCCCAGTTCACGTTATTTGGGTATGGTAAAAAAAAGTCGATTAAGATTTGTCATTTTTGGTGGTGATTTTATTAGCCTATTCGATGCACAATGAGTTGGAGAATCTGATAAACCCCACTTCCGGTAGTCTAGCTGCAAGAGAAATGCCTTAAATTGCCGTTTGAAGCTTCAACTTTGGGTTCCCAGTTCACGCTATTTGGGTATCGTAAAAAAAAGTCGATTAAGATTTGTCATTTTTGGTAGTGATTTTATTCGCCTATTAGATGCACAATGAGTTGGAGAATCTGATAAACCCCACTTCCGGTAGTCTAGCTGCAAGAGAAATGCCTTAAATTGCCGTTTGAAGCTTCAACTTTGGGTTCCCAGTTCACGCTATTTGGGTATCGTAAAAAAAAGTCGATTAAGATTTGTCATTTTTGGTAGTGATTTTATTCGCCTATTAGATGCACAATGAGTTGGAGAATCTGATAAACCCCACTTCCGGTAGTCTAGCTGCAAGAGAAATGCCTTAAATTGCCGTTTGAAGCTTCAACTTTGGGTTCCCAGTTCACGCTATTTGGGTACCGTAAAAAAAAGTCGATTAAGATTTGTCATTTTTGGTAGTGATTTTATTCGCCTATTAGATGCACAATGAGTTGGAGAATCTGATAAACCCCACTTCCGGTAGTCTAGCTGCAAGAGAAATGCCTTAAATTGCCGTTTGAAGCTTCAACTTTGGGTTCCCAGTTCACGCTATTTGGGTATCGTAAAAAAAAGTCGATTAAGATTTGTCATTTTTGGTAGTGATTTTATTCGCCTATTAGATGCACAATGAGTTGGAGAATCTGATAAACCCCACTTCCGGTAGTCTAGCTGCAAGAGAAATGCCTTAAATTGCCGTTTGAAGCTTCAACTTTGGGTTCCCAGTTCACGTTATTTGGGTATGGTAAAAAAAAGTCGATTAAGATTTGTCATTTTTGGTAGTGATTTTATTAGCCTATTCGATGCACAATGAGTTGGAGAATCTGATAAACCCCACTTCCGGTAGTCTAGCTGCAAGAGAAATGCCTTAAATTGCCGTTTGAAGCTTCAACTTTGGGTTCCCAGTTCACGTTATTTGGGTATGGTAAAAAAAAGTCGATTAAGATTTGTCATTTTTGGTAGTGATTTTATTAGCCTATTCGATGCACAATGAGTTGGAGAATCTGATAAACCCCACTTCCGGTAGTCTAGCTGCAAGAGAAATGCCTTAAATTGCCGTTTGAATCTTCAACTTTGGGTTCCCAGTTCACGCTATTTGGGTATCGTAAAAAAAAGTCGATTAAGATTTGTCATTTTTGGTAGTGATTTTATTCGCCTATTAGATGCACAATGAGTTGGAGAATCTGATAAACCCCACTTCCGGTAGTCTAGCTGCAAGAGAAATGCCTTAAATTGCCGTTTGAAGCTTCAACTTTGGGTTCCCAGTTCACGCTATTTGGGTACCGTAAAAAAAAGTCGATTAAGATTTGTCATTTTTGGTAGTGATTTCATTCGCCTATTAGATGCACAATGAGTTGGAGAATCTGATAAACCCCACTTCCGGTAGTCTAGCTGCAAGAGAAATGCCTTAAATTGCCGTTTGAAGCTTCAACTTTGGGTTCCCAGTTCACGCTATTTGGGTATCGTAAAAAAAAGTCGATTAAGATTTGTCATTTTTGGTAGTGATTTTATTCGCCTATTAGATGCACAATGAGTTGGAGAATCTGATAAACCCCACTTCCGGTAGTCTAGCTGCAAGAGAAATGCCTTAAATTGCCGTTTGAAGCTTCAACTTTGGGTTCCCAGTTCACGTTATTTGGGTATGGTAAAAAAAAGTCGATTAAGATTTGTCATTTTTGGTAGTGATTTTATTAGCCTATTCGATGCACAATGAGTTGGAGAATCTGATAAACCCCACTTCCGGTAGTCTAGCTGCAAGAGAAATGCCTTAAATTGCCGTTTGAAGCTTCAACTTTGGGTTCCCAGTTCACGTTATTTGGGTATGGTAAAAAAAAGTCGATTAAGATTTGTCATTTTTGGTGGTGATTTTATTAGCCTATTCGATGCACAATGAGTTGGAGAATCTGATAAACCCCACTTCCGGTAGTCTAGCTGCAAGGGAAATGCCTTAAATTGCCGTTTGAAGCTTCAACTTTGGGTTCCCAGTTCACGCTATTTGGGTATCGTAAAAAAAAGTCGATTAAGATTTGTCATTTTTGGTAGTGATTTTATTCGCCTATTAGATGCACAATGAGTTGGAGAATCTGATAAACCCCACTTCCGGTAGTCTAGCTGCAAGAGAAATGCCTTAAATTGCCGTTTGAAGCTTCAACTTTGGGTTCCCAGTTCACGCTATTTGGGTATCGTAAAAAAAAGTCGATTAAGATTTGTCATTTTTGGTAGTGATTTTATTCGCCTATTAGATGCACAATGAGTTGGAGAATCTGATAAACCCCACTTCCGGTAGTCTAGCTGCAAGAGAAATGCCTTAAATTGCCGTTTGAAGCTTCAACTTTGGGTTCCCAGTTCACGCTATTTGGGTACCGTAAAAAAAAGTCGATTAAGATTTGTCATTTTTGGTAGTGATTTTATTCGCCTATTAGATGCACAATGAGTTTGAGAATCTGATAAAACCCACTTCCGGTAGTCTAGCTGCAAGAGAAATGCCTTAAATTGCCGTTTGAAGCTTCAACTTTGGGTTCCCAGTTCACGTTATTTGGGTATGGTAAAAAAAAGTCGATTAAGATTTGTCATTTTTGGTAGTGATTTTATTAGCCTATTCGATGCACAATGAGTTGGAGAATCTGATAAACCCCACTTCCGGTAGTCTAGCTGCAAGAGAAATGCCTTAAATTGCCGTTTGAAGCTTCAACTTTGGGTTCCCAGTTCACGTTATTTGGGTATGGTAAAAAAAAGTCGATTAAGATTTGTCATTTTTGGTAGTGATTTTATTAGCCTATTCGATGCACAATGAGTTGGAGAATCTGACAAACCCCACTTCCGGTAGTCTAGCTGCAAGAGAAATGCCTTAAATTGCCGTTTGAAGCTTCAACTTTGGGTTCCCAGTTCACGTTATTTGGGTATGGTAAAAAAAAGTCGATTAAGATTTGTCATTTTTGGTAGTGATTTTATTAGCCTATTCGATGCACAATGAGTTGGAGAATATGATAAACCCCACTTCCGGTAGTCTAGCTGCAAGAGAAATGCCTTAAATTGCCGTTTGAAGCTTCAACTTTGGGTTCCCAGTTCACGTTATTTGGGTATGGTAAAAAAAAGTCGATTAAGATTTGTCATTTTTGGTGGTGATTTTATTAGCCTATTCGATGCACAATGAGTTGGAGAATCTGATAAACCCCACTTCCGGTAGTCTAGCTGCAAGAGAAATGCCTTAAATTGCCGTTTGAAGCTTCAACTTTGGGTTCCCAGTTCACGTTATTTGGGTATGGTAAAAAAAAGTCGATTAAGATTTGTCATTTTTGGTAGTGATTTTATTAGCCTATTCGATGCACAATGAGTTGGAGAATCTGATAAACCCCACTTCCGGTAGTCTAGCTGCAAGAGAAATGCCTTAAATTGCCGTTTGAAGCTTCAACTTTGGGTTCCCAGTTCACGTTATTTGGGTATGGTAAAAAAAAGTCGATTAAGATTTGTCATTTTTGGTAGTGATTTTATTAGCCTATTCGATGCACAATGAGTTGGAGAATCTGATAAACCCCACTTCCGGTAGTCTAGCTGCAAGAGAAATGCCTTAAATTGCCGTTTGAAGCTTCAACTTTGGGTTCCCAGTTCACGTTATTTGGGTATGGTAAAAAAAAGTCGATTAAGATTTGTCATTTTTGGTGGTGATTTTATTAGCCTATTCGATGCACAATGAGTTGGAGAATCTGATAAACCCCACTTCCGGTAGTCTAGCTGCAAGGGAAATGCCTTAAATTGCCGTTTGAAGCTTCAACTTTGGGTTCCCAGTTCACGCTATTTGGGTATCGTAAAAAAAAGTCGATTAAGATTTGTCATTTTTGGTAGTGATTTTATTCGCCTATTAGATGCACAATGAGTTGGAGAATCTGATAAACCCCACTTCCGGTAGTCTAGCTGCAAGAGAAATGCCTTAAATTGCCGTTTGAAGCTTCAACTTTGGGTTCCCAGTTCACGCTATTTGGGTATCGTAAAAAAAAGTCGATTAAGATTTGTCATTTTTGGTAGTGATTTTATTCGCCTATTAGATGCACAATGAGTTGGAGAATCTGATAAACCCCACTTCCGGTAGTCTAGCTGCAAGAGAAATGCCTTAAATTGCCGTTTGAAGCTTCAACTTTGGGTTCCCAGTTCACGCTATTTGGGTACCGTAAAAAAAAGTCGATTAAGATTTGTCATTTTTGGTAGTGATTTTATTCGCCTATTAGATGCACAATGAGTTGGAGAATCTGATAAACCCCACTTCCGGTAGTCTAGCTGCAAGAGAAATGCCTTAAATTGCCGTTTGAAGCTTCAACTTTGGGTTCCCAGTTCACGCTATTTGGGTACCGTAAAAAAAAGTCGATTAAGATTTGTCATTTTTGGTAGTGATTTTATTCGCCTATTAGATGCACAATGAGTTGGAGAATCTGATAAACCCCACTTCCGGTAGTCTAGCTGCAAGAGAAATGCCTTAAATTGCCGTTTGAAGCTTCAACTTTGGGTTCCCAGTTCACGTTATTTGGGTATGGTAAAAAAAAGTCGATTAAGATTTGTCATTTTTGGTGGTGATTTTATTAGCCTATTCGATGCACAATGAGTTGGAGAATCTGATAAACCCCACTTCCGGTAGTCTAGCTGCAAGGGAAATGCCTTAAATTGCCGTTTGAAGCTTCAACTTTGGGTTCCCAGTTCACGCTATTTGGGTATCGTAAAAAAAAGTCGATTAAGATTTGTCATTTTTGGTAGTGATTTTATTCGCCTATTAGATGCACAATGAGTTGGAGAATCTGATAAACCCCACTTCCGGTAGTCTAGCTGCAAGAGAAATGCCTTAAATTGCCGTTTGAAGCTTCAACTTTGGGTTCCCAGTTCACGCTATTTGGGTATCGTAAAAAAAAGTCGATTAAGATTTGTCATTTTTGGTAGTGATTTTATTCGCCTATTAGATGCACAATGAGTTGGAGAATCTGATAAACCCCACTTCCGGTAGTCTAGCTGCAAGAGAAATGCCTTAAATTGCCGTTTGAAGCTTCAACTTTGGGTTCCCAGTTCACGCTATTTGGGTATCGTAAAAAAAAGTCGATTAAGATTTGTCATTTTTGGTAGTGATTTTATTCGCCTATTAGATGCACAATGAGTTGGAGAATCTGATAAACCCCACTTCCGGTAGTCTAGCTGCAAGAGAAATGCCTTAAATTGCCGTTTGAAGCTTCAACTTTGGGTTCCCAGTTCACGTTATTTGGGTATGGTAAAAAAAAGTCGATTAAGATTTGTCATTTTTGGTGGTGATTTTATTAGCCTATTCGATGCACAATGAGTTGGAGAATCTGATAAACCCCACTTCCGGTAGTCTAGCTGCAAGGGAAATGCCTTAAATTGCCGTTTGAAGCTTCAACTTTGGGTTCCCAGTTCACGCTATTTGGGTATCGTAAAAAAAAGTCGATTAAGATTTGTCATTTTTGGTAGTGATTTTATTCGCCTATTAGATGCACAATGAGTTGGAGAATCTGATAAACCCCACTTCCGGTAGTCTAGCTACAAGAGAAATGCCTTAAATTGCCGTTTGAAGCTTCAACTTTGGGTTCCCAGTTCACGCTATTTGGGTACCGTAAAAAAAAGTCGATTAAGATTTGTCATTTTTGGTAGTGATTTTATTCGCCTATTAGATGCACAATGAGTTGGAGAATCTGATAAACCCCACTTCCGGTAGTCTAGCTGCAAGAGAAATGCCTTAAATTGCCGTTTGAAGCTTCAACTTTGGGTTCCCAGTTCACGTTATTTGGGTATGGTAAAAAAAAGTCGATTAAGATTTGTCATTTTTGGTGGTGATTTTATTAGCCTATTCGATGCACAATGAGTTGGAGAATCTGATAAACCCCACTTCCGGTAGTCTAGCTGCAAGGGAAATGCCTTAAATTGCCGTTTGAAGCTTCAACTTTGGGTTCCCAGTTCACGCTATTTGGGTATCGTAAAAAAAAGTCGATTAAGATTTGTCATTTTTGGTAGTGATTTTATTCGCCTATTAGATGCACAATGAGTTGGAGAATCTGATAAACCCCACTTCCGGTAGTCTAGCTGCAAGAGAAATGCCTTAAATTGCCGTTTGAAGCTTCAACTTTGGGTTCCCAGTTCACGCTATTTGGGTACCGTAAAAAAAAGTCGATTAAGATTTGTCATTTTTGGTAGTGATTTTATTCGCCTATTAGATGCACAATGAGTTGGAGAATCTGATAAACCCCACTTCCGGGAGTCTAGCTGCAAGAGAAATGCCTTAAATTGCCGTTTGAAGCTTCAACTTTGGGTTCCCAGTTCACGCTATTTGGGTACCGTAAAAAAAAGTCGATTAAGATTTGTCATTTTTGGTAGTGATTTTATTCGCCTATTAGATTCACAATGAGTTGGAGAATCTGATAAACCCCACTTCCGGTAGTCTAGCTGCAAGAGAAATGCCTTAAATTGCCGTTTGAAGCTTCAACTTTGGGTTCCCAGTTCACGCTATTTGGGTACCGTAAAAAAAAGTCGATTAAGATTTGTCATTTTTGGTAGTGATTTTATTCGCCTATTAGATGCACAATGAGTTGGAGAATCTGATAAACCCCACTTCCGGTAGTCTAGCTGCAAGGGAAATGCCTTAAATTGCCGTTTGAAGCTTCAACTTTGGGTTCCCAGTTCACGCTATTTGGGTATCGTAAAAAAAATTCGATTAAGATTTGTCATTTTTGGTAGTGATTTTATTCGCCTATTAGATGCACAATGAGTTGGAGAATCTGATAAACCCCACTTCCGGTAGTCTAGCTGCAAGAGAAATGCCTTAAATTGCCGTTTGAAGCTTCAACTTTGGGTTCCCAGTTCACGCTATTTGGGTATCGTAAAAAAAAGTCGATTAAGATTTGTCATTTTTGGTAGTGATTTTATTCGCCTATTAGATGCACAATGAGTTGGAGAATCTGATAAACCCCACTTCCGGTAGTCTAGCTGCAAGAGAAATGCCTTAAATTGCCGTTTGAAGCTTCAACTTTGGGTTCCCAGTTCACGCTATTTGGGTACCGTAAAAAAAAGTCGATTAAGATTTGTCATTTTTGGTAGTGATTTTATTCGCCTATTCGATGCACAATGAGTTGGAGAATCTGATAAACCCCACTTCCGGTAGTCTAGCTGCAAGAGAAATGCCTTAAATTGCCGTTTGAAGCTTCAACTTTGGGTTCCCAGTTCACGTTATTTGGGTATGGTAAAAAAAAGTCGATTAAGATTTGTCATTTTTGGTAGTGATTTTATTAGCCTATTCGATGCACAATGAGTTGGAGAATCTGATAAACCCCACTTCCGGTAGTCTAGCTGCAAGAGAAATGCCTTAAATTGCCGTTTGAAGCTTCAACTTTGGGTTCCCAGTTCACGTTATTTGGGTATGGTAAAAAAAAGTCGATTAAGATTTGTCATTTTTGGTAGTGATTTTATTAGCCTATTCGATGCACAATGAGTTGGAGAATCTGATAAACCCCACTTCCGGTAGTCTAGCTGCAAGGGAAATGCCTTAAATTGCCGTTTGAAGCTTCAACTTTGGGTTCCCAGTTCACGCTATTTGGGTATCGTAAAAAAAAGTCGATTAAGATTTGTCATTTTTGGTAGTGATTTTATTCGCCTATTAGATGCACAATGAGTTGGAGAATCTGATAAACCCCACTTCCGGTAGTCTAGCTGCAAGAGAAATGCCTTAAATTGCCGTTTGAAGCTTCAACTTTGGGTTCCCAGTTCACGCTATTTGGGTACCGTAAAAAAAAGTCGATTAAGATTTGTCATTTTTGGTAGTGATTTTATTCGCCTATTAGATGCACAATGAGTTGGAGAATCTGATAAACCCCACTTCCGGGAGTCTAGCTGCAAGAGAAATGCCTTAAATTGCCGTTTGAAGCTTCAACTTTGGGTTCCCAGTTCACGCTATTTGGGTACCGTAAAAAAAAGTCGATTAAGATTTGTCATTTTTGGTAGTGATTTTATTCGCCTATTAGATTCACAATGAGTTGGAGAATCTGATAAACCCCACTTCCGGTAGTCTAGCTGCAAGAGAAATGCCTTAAATTGCCGTTTGAAGCTTCAACTTTGGGTTCCCAGTTCACGCTATTTGGGTACCGTAAAAAAAAGTCGATTAAGATTTGTCATTTTTGGTAGTGATTTTATTCGCCTATTAGATGCACAATGAGTTGGAGAATCTGATAAACCCCACTTCCGGTAGTCTAGCTGCAAGGGAAATGCCTTAAATTGCCGTTTGAAGCTTCAACTTTGGGTTCCCAGTTCACGCTATTTGGGTATCGTAAAAAAAAGTCGATTAAGATTTGTCATTTTTGGTAGTGATTTTATTCGCCTATTAGATGCACAATGAGTTGGAGAATCTGATAAACCCCACTTCCGGTAGTCTAGCTGCAAGAGAAATGCCTTAAATTGCCGTTTGAAGCTTCAACTTTGGGTTCCCAGTTCACGCTATTTGGGTACCGTAAAAAAAAGTCGATTAAGATTTGTCATTTTTGGTAGTGATTTTATTCGCCTATTCGATGCACAATGAGTTGGAGAATCTGATAAACCCCACTTCCGGTAGTCTAGCTGCAAGAGAAATGCCTTAAATTGCCGTTTGAAGCTTCAACTTTGGGTTCCCAGTTCACGTTATTTGGGTATGGTAAAAAAAAGTCGATTAAGATTTGTCATTTTTGGTAGTGATTTTATTAGCCTATTCGATGCACAATGAGTTGGAGAATCTGATAAACCCCACTTCCGGTAGTCTAGCTGCAAGAGAAATGCCTTAAATTGCCGTTTGAAGCTTCAACTTTGGGTTCCCAGTTCACGCTATTTGGGTACCGTAAAAAAAAGTCGATTAAGATTTGTCATTTTTGGTAGTGATTTTATTCGCCTATTAGATGCACAATGAGTTGGAGAATCTGATAAACCCCACTTCCGGTAGTCTAGCTGCAAGGGAAATGCCTTAAATTGCCGTTTGAAGCTTCAACTTTGGGTTCCCAGTTCACGCTATTTGGGTATCGTAAAAAAAAGTCGATTAAGATTTGTCATTTTTGGTAGTGATTTTATTCGCCTATTAGATGCACAATGAGTTGGAGAATCTGATAAACCCCACTTCCGGTAGTCTAGCTGCAAGAGAAATGCCTTAAATTGCCGTTTGAAGCTTCAACTTTGGGTTCCCAGTTCACGCTATTTGGGTATCGTAAAAAAAAGTCGATTAAGATTTGTCATTTTTGGTAGTGATTTTATTCGCCTATTAGATGCACAATGAGTTGGAGAATCTGATAAACCCCACTTCCGGTAGTCTAGCTGCAAGAGAAATGCCTTAAATTGCCGTTTGAAGCTTCAACTTTGGGTTCCCAGTTCACGCTATTTGGGTACCGTAAAAAAAAGTCGATTAAGATTTGTCATTTTTGGTAGTGATTTTATTCGCCTATTCGATGCACAATGAGTTGGAGAATCTGATAAACCCCACTTCCGGTAGTCTAGCTGCAAGAGAAATGCCTTAAATTGCCGTTTGAAGCTTCAACTTTGGGTTCCCAGTTCACGTTATTTGGGTATGGTAAAAAAAAGTCGATTAAGATTTGTCATTTTTGGTAGTGATTTTATTAGCCTATTCGATGCACAATGAGTTTGAGAATCTGATAAAACCCACTTCCGGTAGTCTAGCTGCAAGAGAAATGCCTTAAATTGCCGTTTGAAGCTTCAACTTTGGGTTCCCAGTTCACGTTATTTGGGTATGGTAAAAAAAAGTCGATTAAGATTTCTCATTTTTGGTAGTGATTTTATTAGCCTATTCGATGCACAATGAGTTGGAGAATCTGATAAATCCCACTTCCGGTAGTCTAGCTGCAAGAGAAATGCCTTAAATTGCCGTTTGAAGCTTCAACTTTGGGTTCCCAGTTCACGTTATTTGGGTATGGTAAAAAAAAGTCGATTAAGATTTGTCATTTTTGGTAGTGATTTTATTAGCCTATTCGATGCACAATGAGTTGGAGAATCTGATAAATCCCACTTCCGGTAGTCTAGCTGCAAGAGAAATGCCTTAAATTGCCGTTTGAAGCTTCAACTTTGGGTTCCCAGTTCACGTTATTTGGGTATGGTAAAAAAAAGTCGATTAAGATTTGTCATTTTTGGTAGTGATTTTATTAGCCTATTCGATGCACAATGAGTTTGAGAATCTGATAAAACCCACTTCCGGTAGTCTAGCTGCAAGAGAAATGCCTTAAATTGCCGTTTGAAGCTTCAACTTTGGGTTCCCAGTTCACGTTATTTGGGTATGGTAAAAAAAAGTCGATTAAGATTTGTCATTTTTGGTAGTGATTTTATTAGCCTATTCGATGCACAATGAGTTGGAGAATCTGATAAACCCCACTTCCGGTAGTCTAGCTGCAAGAGAAATGCCTTAAATTGCCGTTTGAAGCTTCAACTTTGGGTTCCCAGTTCACGTTATTTGGGTATGGTAAAAAAAAGTCGATTAAGATTTGTCATTTTTGGTAGTGATTTTATTAGCCTATTTGATGCACAATGAGTTGGAGAATCTGATAAACCCCACTTCCGGTAGTCTAGCTGCAAGAGAAATGCCTTAAATTGCCGTTTGAAGCTTCAACTTTGGGTTCCCAGTTCACGTTATTTGGGTATGGTAAAAAAAAGTCGATTAAGATTTGTCATTTTTGGTAGTGATTTTATTAGCCTATTCGATGCACAATGAGTTGGAGAATATGATAAACCCCACTTCCGGTAGTCTAGCTGCAAGAGAAATGCCTTAAATTGCCGTTTGAAGCTTCAACTTTGGGTTCCCAGTTCACGTTATTTGGGTATGGTAAAAAAAAGTCGATTAAGATTTGTCATTTTTGGTGGTGATTTTATTAGCCTATTCGATGCACAATGAGTTGGAGAATCTGATAAACCCCACTTCCGGTAGTCTAGCTGCAAGAGAAATGCCTTAAATTGCCGTTTGAAGCTTCAACTTTGGGTTCCCAGTTCACGTTATTTGGGTATGGTAAAAAAAAGTCGATTAAGATTTGTCATTTTTGGTAGTGATTTTATTAGCCTATTCGATGCACAATGAGTTGGAGAATCTGATAAACCCCACTTCCGGTAGTCTAGCTGCAAGAGAAATGCCTTAAATTGCCGTTTGAAGCTTCAACTTTGGGTTCCCAGTTCACGTTATTTGGGTATGGTAAAAAAAAGTCGATTAAGATTTGTCATTTTTGGTAGTGATTTTATTAGCCTATTCGATGCACAATGAGTTGGAGAATCTGATAAACCCCACTTCCGGTAGTCTAGCTGCAAGAGAAATGCCTTAAATTGCCGTTTGAAGCTTCAACTTTGGGTTCCCAGTTCACGTTATTTGGGTATGGTAAAAAAAAGTCGATTAAGATTTGTCATTTTTGGTGGTGATTTTATTAGCCTATTCGATGCACAATGAGTTGGAGAATCTGATAAACCCCACTTCCGGTAGTCTAGCTGCAAGGGAAATGCCTTAAATTGCCGTTTGAAGCTTCAACTTTGGGTTCCCAGTTCACGCTATTTGGGTATCGTAAAAAAAAGTCGATTAAGATTTGTCATTTTTGGTAGTGATTTTATTCGCCTATTAGATGCACAAATGAGTTGGAGAATCTGATAAACCCCACTTCCGGTAGTCTAGCTGCAAGAGAAATGCCTTAAATTGCCGTTTGAAGCTTCAACTTTGGGTTCCCAGTTCACGCTATTTGGGTATCGTAAAAAAAAGTCGATTAAGATTTGTCATTTTTGGTAGTGATTTTATTCGCCTATTAGATGCACAATGAGTTGGAGAATCTGATAAACCCCACTTCCGGTAGTCTAGCTGCAAGAGAAATGCCTTAAATTGCCGTTTGAAGCTTCAACTTTGGGTTCCCAGTTCACGCTATTTGGGTACCGTAAAAAAAAGTCGATTAAGATTTGTCATTTTTGGTAGTGATTTTATTCGCCTATTAGATGCACAATGAGTTTGAGAATCTGATAAAACCCACTTCCGGTAGTCTAGCTGCAAGGGAAATGCCTTAAATTGCCGTTTGAAGCTTCAACTTTGGGTTCCCAGTTCACGTTATTTGGGTATGGTAAAAAAAAGTCGATTAAGATTTGTCATTTTTGGTAGTGATTTTATTAGCCTATTCGATGCACAATGAGTTGGAGAATCTGATAAACCCCACTTCCGGTAGTCTAGCTGCAAGAGAAATGCCTTAAATTGCCGTTTGAAGCTTCAACTTTGGGTTCCCAGTTCACGCTATTTGGGTACCGTAAAAAAAAGTCGATTAAGATTTGTCATTTTTGGTAGTGATTTTATTCGCCTATTAGATGCACAATGAGTTGGAGAATCTGATAAACCCCACTTCCGGTAGTCTAGCTGCAAGAGAAATGCCTTAAATTGCCGTTTGAAGCTTCAACTTTGGGTTCCCAGTTCACGCTATTTGGGTATCGTAAAAAAAAGTCGATTAAGATTTGTCATTTTTGGTAGTGATTTTATTCGCCTATTAGATGCACAATGAGTTGGAGAATCTGATAAACCCCACTTCCGGTAGTCTAGCTGCAAGAGAAATGCCTTAAATTGCCGTTTGAAGCTTCAACTTTGGGTTCCCAGTTCACGCTATTTGGGTACCGTAAAAAAAAGTCGATTAAGATTTGTCATTTTTGGTAGTGATTTTATTCGCCTATTAGATGCACAATGAGTTGGAGAATCTGATAAACCCCACTTCCGGTAGTCTAGCTGCAAGGGAAATGCCTTAAATTGCCGTTTGAAGCTTCAACTTTGGGTTCCCAGTTCACGCTATTTGGGTATCGTAAAAAAAAGTCGATTAAGATTTGTCATTTTTGGTAGTGATTTTATTAGCCTATTCGATGCACAATGAGTTGGAGAATCTGATAAACCCCACTTCCGGTAGTCTAGCTGAAAGAGAAATGCCTTAAATTGCCGTTTGAAGCTTCAACTTTGGGTTCCCAGTTCACGTTATTTGGGTATGGTAAAAAAAAGTCGATTAAGATTTGTCATTTTTGGTAGTGATTTTATTAGCCTATTCGATGCACAATGAGTTGGAGAATCTGATAAACCCCACTTCCGGTAGTCTAGCTGCAAGAGAAATGCCTTAAATTGCCGTTTGAAGCTTCAACTTTGGGTTCCCAGTTCACGTTATTTGGGTATGGTAAAAAAAAGTCGATTAAGATTTGTCATTTTTGGTGGTGATTTTATTAGCCTATTCGATGCACAATGAGTTGGAGAATCTGATAAACCCCACTTCCGGTAGTCTAGCTGCAAGGGAAATGCCTTAAATTGCCGTTTGAAGCTTCAACTTTGGGTTCCCAGTTCACGCTATTTGGGTATCGTAAAAAAAAGTCGATTAAGATTTCTCATTTTTGGTAGTGATTTTATTCGCCTATTAGATGCACAATGAGTTGGAGAATCTGATAAACCCCACTTCCGGTAGTTTAGCTGCAAGTGAAATGCCTTAAATTGCCGTTTGAAGCTTCAACTTTGGGTTCCCAGTTCACGCTATTTGGGTATCGTAAAAAAAAGTCGATTAAGATTTGTCATTTTTGGTTGTGATTTTATTCGCCTATTAGATGCACAATGAGTTGGAGAATCTGATAAATCCCACTTCCGGTAGTCTAGCTGCAAGAGAAATGCCTTAAATTGCCGTTTGAAGCTTCAACTTTGGGTTCCCAGTTCACGCTATTTGGGTACCGTAAAAAAAAGTCGATTAAGATTTGTCATTTTTGGTAGTGATTTTATTCGCCTATTAGATGCACAATGAGTTGGAGAATCTGATAAATCCCACTTCCGGTAGTCTAGCTGCAAGAGAAATGCCTTAAATTGCCGTTTGAAGCTTCAACTTTGGGTTCCCAGTTCACGTTATTTGGGTATGGTAAAAAAAAGTCGATTAAGATTTGTCATTTTTGGTAGTGATTTTATTAGCCTATTCGATGCACAATGAGTTTGAGAATCTGATAAAACCCACTTCCGGTAGTCTAGCTGCAAGAGAAATGCCTTAAATTGCCGTTTGAAGCTTCAACTTTGGGTTCCCAGTTCACGTTATTTGGGTATGGTAAAAAAAAGTCGATTAAGATTTGTCATTTTTGGTAGTGATTTTATTAGCCTATTCGATGCACAATGAGTTGGAGAATCTGATAAACCCCACTTCCGGTAGTCTAGCTGCAAGAGAAATGCCTTAAATTGCCGTTTGAAGCTTCAACTTTGGGTTCCCAGTTCACGTTATTTGGGTATGGTAAAAAAAAGTCGATTAAGATTTGTCATTTTTGGTAGTGATTTTATTAGCCTATTCGATGCACAATGAGTTGGAGAATCTGATAAACCCCACTTCCGGTAGTCTAGCTGCAAGAGAAATGCCTTAAATTGCCGTTTGAAGCTTCAACTTTGGGTTCCCAGTTCACGTTATTTGGGTATGGTAAAAAAAAGTCGATTAAGATTTGTCATTTTTGGTAGTGATTTTATTAGCCTATTCGATGCACAATGAGTTGGAGAATATGATAAACCCCACTTCCGGTAGTCTAGCTGCAAGAGAAATGCCTTAAATTGCCGTTTGAAGCTTCAACTTTGGGTTCCCAGTTCACGTTATTTGGGTATGGTAAAAAAAAGTCGATTAAGATTTGTCATTTTTGGTAGTGATTTTATTAGCCTATTCGATGCACAATGAGTTGGAGAATCTGATAAACCCCACTTCCGGTAGTCTAGCTGCAAGAGAAATGCCTTAAATTGCCGTTTGAAGCTTCAACTTTGGGTTCCCAGTTCACGTTATTTGGGTATGGTAAAAAAAAGTCGATTAAGATTTGTCATTTTTGGTGGTGATTTTATTAGCCTATTCGATGCACAATGAGTTGGAGAATCTGATAAACCCCACTTCCGGTAGTCTAGCTGCAAGGGAAATGCCTTAAATTGCCGTTTGAAGCTTCAACTTTGGGTTCCCAGTTCACGCTATTTGGGTACCGTAAAAAAAAGTCGATTAAGATTTGTCATTTTTGGTAGTGATTTTATTCGCCTATTAGATGCACAATGAGTTTGAGAATCTGATAAAACCCACTTCCGGTAGTCTAGCTGCAAGAGAAATGCCTTAAATTGCCGTTTGAAGCTTCAACTTTGGGTTCCCAGTTCACGTTATTTGGGTATGGTAAAAAAAAGTCGATTAAGATTTGTCATTTTTGGTAGTGATTTTATTAGCCTATTCGATGCACAATGAGTTGGAGAATCTGATAAACCCCACTTCCGGTAGTCTAGCTGCAAGAGAAATGCCTTAAATTGCCGTTTGAAGCTTCAACTTTGGGTTCCCAGTTCACGTTATTTGGGTATGGTAAAAAAAAGTCGATTAAGATTTGTCATTTTTGGTAGTGATTTTATTAGCCTATTCGATGCACAATGAGTTGGAGAATCTGATAAACCCCACTTCCGGTAGTCTAGCTGCAAGAGAAATGCCTTAAATTGCCGTTTGAAGCTTCAACTTTGGGTTCCCAGTTCACGTTATTTGGGTATGGTAAAAAAAAGTCGATTAAGATTTGTCATTTTTGGTGGTGATTTTATTAGCCTATTCGATGCACAATGAGTTGGAGAATCTGATAAACCCCACTTCCGGTAGTCTAGCTGCAAGGGAAATGCCTTAAATTGCCGTTTGAAGCTTCAACTTTGGGTTCCCAGTTCACGCTATTTGGGTATCGTAAAAAAAAGTCGATTAAGATTTGTCATTTTTGGTAGTGATTTTATTCGCCTATTAGATGCACAATGAGTTGGAGAATCTGATAAACCACACTTCCGGTAGTCTAGCTGCAAGAGAAATGCCTTAAATTGCCGTTTGAAGCTTCAACTTTGGGTTCCCAGTTCACGCTATTTGGGTATCGTAAAAAAAAGTCGATTAAGATTTGTCATTTTTGGTAGTGATTTTATTCGCCTATTAGATGCACAATGAGTTGGAGAATCTGATAAACCCCACTTCCGGTAGTCTAGCTGCAAGAGAAATGCCTTAAATTGCCGTTTGAAGCTTCAACTTTGGGTTCCCAGTTCACGCTATTTGGGTACCGTAAAAAAAAGTCGATTAAGATTTGTCATTTTTGGTAGTGATTTTATTCGCCTATTAGATGCACAATGAGTTGGAGAATCTGATAAACCCCACTTCCGGTAGTCTAGCTGCAAGAGAAATGCCTTAAATTGCCGTTTGAAGCTTCAACTTTGGGGTCCCAGTTCACGCTATTTGGGTATCGTAAAAAAAAGTCGATTAAGATTTGTCATTTTTGGTAGTGATTTTATTCGCCTATTAGATGCACAATGAGTTGGAGAATCTGATAAACCCCACTTCCGGTAGTCTAGCTGCAAGAGAAATGCCTTAAATTGCCGTTTGAAGCTTCAACTTTGGGTTCCCAGTTCACGCTATTTGGGTACCGTAAAAAAAAGTCGATTAAGATTTGTCATTTTTGGTAGTGATTTTATTCGCCTATTAGATGCACAATGAGTTGGAGAATCTGATAAACCCCACTTCCGGTAGTCTAGCTGCAAGGGAAATGCCTTAAATTGCCGTTTGAAGCTTCAACTTTGGGTTCCCAGTTCACGCTATTTGGGTATCGTAAAAAAAAGTCGATTAAGATTTGTCATTTTTGGTAGTGATTTTATTCGCCTATTAGATGCACAATGAGTTGGAGAATCTGATAAACCCCACTTCCGGTAGTCTAGCTGCAAGAGAAATGCCTTAAATTGCCGTTTGAAGCTTCAACTTTGGGTTCCCAGTTCACGCTATTTGGGTACCGTAAAAAAAAGTCGATTAAGATTTGTCATTTTTGGTAGTGATTTTATTCGCCTATTAGATGCACATTGAGTTGGAGAATCTGATAAACCCCACTTCCGGTAGTCTAGCTGCAAGAGAAATGCCTTAAATTGCCGTTTGAAGCTTCAACTTTGGGTTCCCAGTTCACGTTATTTGGGTATGGTAAAAAAAAGTCGATTAAGATTTGTCATTTTTGGTAGTGATTTTATTAGCCTATTCGATGCACAATGAGTTGGAGAATCTGATAAACCCCACTTCCGGTAGTCTAGCTGCAAGAGAAATGCCTTAAATTGCCGTTTGAAGCTTCAACTTTGGGTTCCCAGTTCACGTTATTTGGGTATGGTAAAAAAAAGTCGATTAAGATTTGTCATTTTTGGTAGTGATTTTATTAGCCTATTCGATGCACAATGAGTTGGAGAATCTGATAAACCCCACTTCCGGTAGTCTAGCTGCAAGAGAAATGCCTTAAATTGCCGTTTGAAGCTTCAACTTTGGGTTCCCAGTTCACGTTATTTGGGTATGGTAAAAAAAAGTCGATTAAGATTTGTCATTTTTGGTAGTGATTTTATTAGCCTATTCGATGCACAATGAGTTGGAGAATATGATAAAGCCCACTTCCGGTAGTCTAGCTGCAAGAGAAATGCCTTAAATTGCCGTTTGAAGCTTCAACTTTGGGTTCCCAGTTCACGTTATTTGGGTATGGTAAAAAAAAGTCGATTAAGATTTGTCATTTTTGGTGGTGATTTTATTAGCCTATTCGATGCACAATGAGTTGGAGAATCTGATAAACCCCACTTCCGGTAGTCTAGCTGCAAGAGAAATGCCTTAAATTGCCGTTTGAAGCTTCAACTTTGGGTTCCCAGTTCACGTTATTTGGGTATGGTAAAAAAAAGTCGATTAAGATTTGTCATTTTTGGTAGTGATTTTATTAGCCTATTCGATGCACAATGAGTTGGAGAATCTGATAAACCCCACTTCCGGTAGTCTAGCTGCAAGAGAAATGCCTTAAATTGCCGTTTGAAGCTTCAACTTTGGGTTCCCAGTTCACGTTATTTGGGTATGGTAAAAAAAAGTCGATTAAGATTTGTCATTTTTGGTAGTGATTTTATTAGCCTATTCGATGCACAATGAGTTGGAGAATCTGATAAACCCCACTTCCGGTAGTCTAGCTGCAAGAGAAATGCCTTAAATTGCCGTTTGAAGCTTCAACTTTGGGTTCCCAGTTCACGTTATTTGGGTATGGTAAAAAAAAGTCGATTAAGATTTGTCATTTTTGGTGGTGATTTTATTAGCCTATTCGATGCACAATGAGTTGGAGAATCTGATAAACCCCACTTCCGGTAGTCTAGCTGCAAGGGAAATGCCTTAAATTGCCGTTTGAAGCTTCAACTTTGGGTTCCCAGTTCACGCTATTTGGGTATCGTAAAAAAAAGTCGATTAAGATTTGTCATTTTTGGTAGTGATTTTATTCGCCTATTAGATGCACAATGAGTTGGAGAATCTGATAAACCCCACTTCCGGTAGTCTAGCTGCAAGAGAAATGCCTTAAATTGCCGTTTGAAGCTTCAACTTTGGGTTCCCAGTTCACGTTATTTGGGTATGGTAAAAAAAAGTCGATTAAGATTTGTCATTTTTGGTGGTGATTTTATTAGCCTATTCGATGCACAATGAGTTGGAGAATCTGATAAACCCCACTTCCGGTAGTCTAGCTGCAAGGGAAATGCCTTAAATTGCCGTTTGAAGCTTCAACTTTGGGTTCCCAGTTCACGCTATTTGGGTATCGTAAAAAAAAGTCGATTAAGATTTGTCATTTTTGGTAGTGATTTTATTAGCCTATTCGATGCACAATGAGTTGGAGAATCTGATAAATCCCACTTCCGGTAGTCTAGCTGCAAGAGAAATGCCTTAAATTGCCGTTTGAAGCTTCAACTTTGGGTTCCCAGTTCACGTTATTTGGGTATGGTAAAAAAAAGTCGATTAAGATTTGTCATTTTTGGTGGTGATTTTATTAGCCTATTCGATGCACAATGAGTTGGAGAATCTGATAAACCCCACTTCCGGTAGTCTAGCTGCAAGAGAAATGCCTTAAATTGCCGTTTGAAGCTTCAACTTTGGGTTCCCAGTTCACGTTATTTGGGTATGGTAAAAAAAAGTCGATTAAGATTTGTCATTTTTGGTAGTGATTTTATTAGCCTATTCGATGCACAATGAGTTGGAGAATCTGATAAACCCCACTTCCGGTAGTCTAGCTGCAAGAGAAATGCCTTAAATTGCCGTTTGAAGCTTCAACTTTGGGTTCCCAGTTCACGTTATTTGGGTATGGTAAAAAAAAGTCGATTAAGATTTGTCATTTTTGGTAGTGATTTTATTAGCCTATTCGATGCACAATGAGTTGGAGAATCTGATAAACCCCACTTCCGGTAGTCTAGCTGCAAGAGAAATGCCTTAAATTGCCGTTTGAAGCTTCAACTTTGGGTTCCCAGTTCACGTTATTTGGGTATGGTAAAAAAAAGTCGATTAAGATTTGTCATTTTTGGTGGTGATTTTATTAGCCTATTCGATGCACAATGAGTTGGAGAATCTGATAAACCCCACTTCCGGTAGTCTAGCTGCAAGGGAAATGCCTTAAATTGCCGTTTGAAGCTTCAACTTTGGGTTCCCAGTTCACGCTATTTGGGTATCGTAAAAAAAAGTCGATTAAGATTTGTCATTTTTGGTAGTGATTTTATTCGCCTATTAGATGCACAATGAGTTGGAGAATCTGATAAACCCCACTTCCGGTAGTCTAGCTGCAAGAGAAATGCCTTAAATTGCCGTTTGAAGCTTCAACTTTGGGTTCCCAGTTCACGTTATTTGGGTATGGTAAAAAAAAGTCGATTAAGATTTGTCATTTTTGGTGGTGATTTTATTAGCCTATTCGATGCACAATGAGTTGGAGAATCTGATAAACCCCACTTCCGGTAGTCTAGCTGCAAGGGAAATGCCTTAAATTGCCGTTTGAAGCTTCAACTTTGGGTTCCCAGTTCACGCTATTTGGGTATCGTAAAAAAAAGTCGATTAAGATTTGTCATTTTTGGTAGTGATTTTATTAGCCTATTCGATGCACAATGAGTTGGAGAATCTGATAAATCCCACTTCCGGTAGTCTAGCTGCAAGAGAAATGCCTTAAATTGCCGTTTGAAGCTTCAACTTTGGGTTCCCAGTTCACGTTATTTGGGTATGGTAAAAAAAAGTCGATTAAGATTTGTCATTTTTGGTAGTGATTTTATTAGCCTATTCGATGCACAATGAGTTTGAGAATCTGATAAAACCCACTTCCGGTAGTCTAGCTGCAAGAGAAATGCCTTAAATTGCCGTTTGAAGCTTCAACTTTGGGTTCCCAGTTCACGTTATTTGGGTTTGTTAAAAAAAAGTCGATTAAGATTTGTCATTTTTGGTAGTGATTTTATTAGCCTATTCGATGCACAATGAGTTGGAGAATCTGATAAATCCCACTTCCGGTAGTCTAGCTGCAAGAGAAATGCCTTAAATTGCCGTTTGAAGCTTCAACTTTGGGTTCCCAGTTCACGTTATTTGGGTATGGTAAAAAAAAGTCGATTAAGATTTGTCATTTTTGGTAGTGATTTTATTAGCCTATTCGATGCACAATGAGTTGGAGAATCTGATAAACCCCACTTCCGGTAGTCTAGCTGCAAGAGAAATGCCTTAAATTGCCGTTTGAAGCTTCAACTTTGGGTTCCCAGTTCACGTTATTTGGGTATGGTAAAAAAAAGTCGATTAAGATTTGTCATTTTTGGTGGTGATTTTATTAGCCTATTCGATGCACAATGAGTTGGAGAATCTGATAAACCCCACTTCCGGTAGTCTAGCTGCAAGAGAAATGCCTTAAATTGCCGTTTGAAGCTTCAACTTTGGGTTCCCAGTTCACGTTATTTGGGTATGGTAAAAAAAAGTCGATTAAGATTTGTCATTTTTGGTGGTGATTTTATTAGCCTATTCGATGCACAATGAGTTGGAGAATCTGATAAACCCCACTTCCGGTAGTCTAGCTGCAAGAGAAATGCCTTAAATTGCCGTTTGAAGCTTCAACTTTGGGTTCCCAGTTCACGTTATTTGGGTATGGTAAAAAAAAGTCGATTAAGATTTGTCATTTTTGGTAGTGATTTTATTAGCCTATTCGATGCACAATGAGTTGGAGAATCTGATAAACCCCACTTCCGGTAGTCTAGCTGCAAGAGAAATGCCTTAAATTGCCGTTTGAAGCTTCAACTTTGGGTTCCCAGTTCACGTTATTTGGGTATGGTAAAAAAAAGTCGATTAAGATTTGTCATTTTTGGTGGTGATTTTATTAGCCTATTCGATGCACAATGAGTTGGAGAATCTGATAAACCCCACTTCCGGTAGTCTAGCTGCAAGAGAAATGCCTTAAATTGCCGTTTGAAGCTTCAACTTTGGGTTCCCAGTTCACGTTATTTGGGTATGGTAAAAAAAAGTCGATTAAGATTTGTCATTTTTGGTAGTGATTTTATTAGCCTATTCGATGCACAATGAGTTGGAGAATCTGATAAACCCCACTTCCGGTAGTCTAGCTGCAAGAGAAATGCCTTAAATTGCCGTTTGAAGCTTCAACTTTGGGTTCCCAGTTCACGTTATTTGGGTATGGTAAAAAAAAGTCGATTAAGATTTGTCATTTTTGGTGGTGATTTTATTAGCCTATTCGATGCACAATGAGTTGGAGAATCTGATAAACCCCACTTCCGGTAGTCTAGCTGCAAGGGAAATGCCTTAAATTGCCGTTTGAAGCTTCAACTTTGGGTTCCCAGTTCACGCTATTTGGGTATCGTAAAAAAAAGTCGATTAAGATTTGTCATTTTTGGTAGTGATTTTATTCGCCTATTAGATGCACAATGAGTTGGAGAATCTGATAAACCCCACTTCCGGTAGTCTAGCTGCAAGAGAAATGCCTTAAATTGCCGTTTGAAGCTTCAACTTTGGGTTCCCAGTTCACGCTATTTGGGTATCGTAAAAAAAAGTCGATTAAGATTTGTCATTTTTGGTAGTGATTTTATTCGCCTATTAGATGCACAATGAGTTGGAGAATCTGATAAACCCCACTTCCGGTAGTCTAGCTGCAAGAGAAATGCCTTAAATTGCCGTTTGAAGCTTCAACTTTGGGTTCCCAGTTCACGCTATTTGGGTACCGTAAAAAAAAAGTCGATTAAGATTTGTCATTTTTGGTAGTGATTTTATTCGCCTATTAGATGCACAATGAGTTTGAGAATCTGATAAACCCCACTTCCGGTAGTCTAGCTGCAAGAGAAATGCCTTAAATTGCCGTTTGAAGCTTCAACTTTGGGTTCCCAGTTCACGTTATTTGGGTATGGTAAAAAAAAGTCGATTAAGATTTGTCATTTTTGGTAGTGATTTTATTAGCCTATTCGATGCACAATGAGTTGGAGAATCTGATAAACCCCACTTCCGGTAGTCTAGCTGCAAGAGAAATGCCTTAAATTGCCGTTTGAAGCTTCAACTTTGGGTTCCCAGTTCACGTTATTTGGGTATGGTAAAAAAAAGTCGATTAAGATTTGTCATTTTTGGTAGTGATTTTATTAGCCTATTCGATGCACAATGAGTTGGAGAATCTGATAAACCCCACTTCCGGTAGTCTAGCTGCAAGAGAAATGCCTTAAATTGCCGTTTGAAGCTTCAACTTTGGGTTCCCAGTTCACGTTATTTGGGTATGGTAAAAAAAAGTCGATTAAGATTTGTCATTTTTGGTGGTGATTTTATTAGCCTATTCGATGCACAATGAGTTGGAGAATCTGATAAACCCCACTTCCGGTAGTCTAGCTGCAAGGGAAATGCCTTAAATTGCCGTTTGAAGCTTCAACTTTGGGTTCCCAGTTCACGCTATTTGGGTATCGTAAAAAAAAGTCGATTAAGATTTGTCATTTTTGGTAGTGATTTTATTCGCCTATTAGATGCACAATGAGTTGGAGAATCTGATAAACCCCACTTCCGGTAGTCTAGCTGCAAGGGAAATGCCTTAAATTGCCGTTTGAAGCTTCAACTTTGGGTTCCCAGTTCACGCTATTTGGGTATCGTAAAAAAAAGTCGATTAAGATTTGTCATTTTTGGTAGTGATTTTATTCGCCTATTAGATGCACAATGAGTTGGAGAATCTGATAAACCCCACTTCCGGTAGTCTAGCTGCAAGAGAAATGCCTTAAATTGCCGTTTGAAGCTTCAACTTTGGGTTCCCAGTTCACGCTATTTGGGTATCGTAAAAAAAAGTCGATTAAGATTTGTCATTTTTGGTAGTGATTTTATTCGCCTATTAGATGCACAATGAGTTGGAGAATCTGATAAACCCGACTTCCGGTAGTCTAGCTGCAAGAGAAATGCCTTAAATTGCCGTTTGAAGCTTCAACTTTGGGTTCCCAGTTCACGCTATTTGGGTATCGAAAAAAAAAGTCGATTAAGATTTGTCATTTTTGGTAGTGATTTTATTCGCCTATTAGATGCACAATGAGTTGGAGAATCTGATAAACCCCACTTCCGGTAGTCTAGCTGCAAGGGAAATGCCTTAAATTGCCGTTTGAAGCTTCAACTTTGGGTTCCCAGTTCACGCTATTTGGGTACCGTAAAAAAAAGTCGATTAAGATTTGTCATTTTTGGTAGTGATTTTATTCGCCTATTAGATGCACAATGAGTTGGAGAATCTGATAAACCCCACTTCCGGTAGTCTAGCTGCAAGAGAAATGCCTTAAATTGCCGTTTGAAGCTTCAACTTTGGGTTCCCAGTTCACGCTATTTGGGTACCGTAAAAAAAAGTCGATTAAGATTTGTCATTTTTGGTAGTGATTTTATTCGCCTATTAGATGCACAATGAGTTGGAGAATCTGATAAACCCCACTTCCGGTAGTCTAGCTGCAAGGGAAATGCCTTAAATTGCCGTTTGAAGCTTCAACTTTGGGTTCCCAGTTCACGCTATTTGGGTACCGTAAAAAAAAGTCGATTAAGATTTGTCATTTTTGGTAGTGATTTTATTCGCCTATTAGATGCACAATGAGTTGGAGAATCTGATAAACCCCACTTCCGGTAGTCTAGCTGCAAGAGAAATGCCTTAAATTGCCGTTTGAAGCTTCAACTTTGGGTTCCCAGTTCACGTTATTTGGGTATGGTAAAAAAAAGTCGATTAAGATTTGTCATTTTTGGTAGTGATTTTATCAGCCTATTCGATGCACAATGAGTTTGAGAATCTGATAAATCCCACTTCCGGTAGTCTAGCTGCAAGAGAAATGCCTTAAATTGCCGTTTGAAGGCTTCAACTTGGGTCCCAGTTCACGTTATTTGGGTATGGTAAAAAAAAGTCGATTAAGATTTGTCATTTTTGGTAGTGATTTTATTAGCCTATTCGATGCACAATGAGTTGGAGAATCTGATAAATCCCACTTCCGGTAGTCTAGCTGCAAGAGAAATGCCTTAAATTGCCGTTTGAAGCTTCAACTTTGGGTTCCCAGTTCACGTTATTTGGGTATGGTAAAAAAAAGTCGATTAAGATTTGTCATTTTTGGTAATGATTTTATTAGCCTATTCGATGCACAATGAGTTTGAGAATCTGATAAAACCCACTTCCGGTAGTCTAGCTGCAAGAGAAATGCCTTAAATTGCCGTTTGAAGCTTCAACTTTGGGTTCCCAGTTCACGTTATTTGGGTATGGTAAAAAAAGTCGATTAAGATTTGTCATTTTTGGTAGTGATTTTATTAGCCTATTCGATGCACAATGAGTTGGAGAATCTGATAAATCCCACTTCCGGTAGTCTAGCTGCAAGAGAAATGCCTTAAATTGCCGTTTGAAGCTTCAACTTTGGGTTCCCAGTTCACGTTATTTGGGTATGGTAAAAAAAGTCGATTAAGATTTGTCATTTTTGGTAGTGATTTTATTAGCCTATTCGATGCACAATGAGTTGGAGAATCTGATAAATCCCACTTCCGGTAGTCTAGCTGCAAGAGAAATGCCTTAAATTGCCGTTTGAAGCTTCAACTTTGGGTTCCCAGTTCACGTTATTTGGGTATGGTAAAAAAAAGTCGATTAAGATTTGTCATTTTTGGTAGTGATTTTATTAGCCTATTCGATGCACAATGAGTTTGAGAATCTGATAAAACCCACTTCCGGTAGTCTAGCTGCAAGAGAAATGCCTTAAATTGCCGTTTGAAGCTTCAACTTTGGGTTCCCAGTTCACGTTATTTGGGTATGGTAAAAAAAAGTCGATTAAGATTTGTCATTTTTGGTAGTGATTTTATTAGCCTATTCGATGCACAATGAGTTGGAGAATCTGATAAACCCCACTTCCGGTAGTCTAGCTGCAAGAGAAATGCCTTAAATTGCCGTTTGAAGCTTCAACTTTGGGTTCCCAGTTCACGTTATTTGGGTATGGTAAAAAAAGTCGATTAAGATTTGTCATTTTTGGTAGTGATTTTATTAGCCTATTCGATGCACAATGAGTTGGAGAATCTGATAAACCCCACTTCCGGTAGTCTAGCTGCAAGAGAAATGCCTTAAATTGCCGTTTGAAGCTTCAACTTTGGGTTCCCAGTTCACGTTATTTGGGTATGGTAAAAAAAGTCGATTAAGATTTGTCATTTTTGGTAGTGATTTTATTAGCCTATTCGATGCACAATGAGTTGGAGAATATGATAAACCCCACTTCCGGTAGTCTAGCTGCAAGAGAAATGCCTTAAATTGCCGTTTGAAGCTTCAACTTTGGGTTCCCAGTTCACGTTATTTGGGTATGGTAAAAAAAAGTCGATTAAGATTTGTCATTTTTGGTGGTGATTTTATTAGCCTATTCGATGCACAATGAGTTGGAGAATCTGATAAACCCCACTTCCGGTAGTCTAGCTGCAAGAGAAATGCCTTAAATTGCCGTTTGAAGCTTCAACTTTGGGTTCCCAGTTCACGTTATTTGGGTATGGTAAAAAAAAGTCGATTAAGATTTGTCATTTTTGGTAGTGATTTTATTAGCCTATTCGATGCACAATGAGTTGGAGAATCTGATAAACCCCACTTCCGGTAGTCTAGCTGCAAGAGAAATGCCTTAAATTGCCGTTTGAAGCTTCAACTTTGGGTTCCCAGTTCACGTTATTTGGGTATGGTAAAAAAAAGTCGATTAAGATTTGTCATTTTTGGTAGTGATTTTATTAGCCTATTCGATGCACAATGAGTTGGAGAATCTGATAAACCCCACTTCCGGTAGTCTAGCTGCAAGAGAAATGCCTTAAATTGCCGTTTGAAGCTTCAACTTTGGGTTCCCAGTTCACGTTATTTGGGTATGGTAAAAAAAAGTCGATTAAGATTTGTCATTTTTGGTGGTGATTTTATTAGCCTATTCGATGCACAATGAGTTGGAGAATCTGATAAACCCCACTTCCGGTAGTCTAGCTGCAAGGGAAATGCCTTAAATTGCCGTTTGAAGCTTCAACTTTGGGTTCCCAGTTCACGCTATTTGGGTATCGTAAAAAAAAGTCGATTAAGATTTGTCATTTTTGGTAGTGATTTTATTCGCCTATTAGATGCACAATGAGTTGGAGAATCTGATAAACCCCACTTCCGGTAGTCTAGCTGCAAGAGAAATGCCTTAAATTGCCGTTTGAAGCTTCAACTTTGGGTTCCCAGTTCACGCTATTTGGGTATCGTAAAAAAAAGTCGATTAAGATTTGTCATTTTTGGTAGTGATTTTATTCGCCTATTAGATGCACAATGAGTTGGAGAATCTGATAAACCCCACTTCCGGTAGTCTAGCTGCAAGAGAAATGCCTTAAATTGCCGTTTGAAGCTTCAACTTTGGGTTCCCAGTTCACGCTATTTGGGTACCGTAAAAAAAAGTCGATTAAGATTTGTCATTTTTGGTAGTGATTTTATTCGCCTATTAGATGCACAATGAGTTTGAGAATCTGATAAAACCCACTTCCGGTAGTCTAGCTGCAAGAGAAATGCCTTAAATTGCCGTTTGAAGCTTCAACTTTGGGTTCCCAGTTCACGCTATTTGGGTATCGTAAAAAAAAGTCGATTAAGATTTGTCATTTTTGGTAGTGATTTTATTCGCCTATTAGATGCACAATGAGTTGGAGAATCTGATAAACCCCACTTCCGGTAGTCTAGCTGCAAGAGAAATGCCTTAAATTGCCGTTTGAAGCTTCAACTTTGGGTTGCCAGTTCACGCTATTTGGGTATCGTAAAAAAAAGTCGATTAAGATTTGTCATTTTTGGTAGTGATTTTATTCGCCTATTAGATGCACAATGAGTTGGAGAATCTGATAAACCCCACTTCCGGTAGTCTAGCTGCAAGAGAAATGCCTTAAATTGCCGTTTGAAGCTTCAACTTTGGGTTCCCAGTTCACGCTATTTGGGTACCGTAAAAAAAAGTCGATTAAGATTTGTCATTTTTGGTAGTGATTTTATTCGCCTATTAGATGCACAATGAGTTGGAGAATCTGATAAACCCCACTTCCGGTAGTCTAGCTGCAAGAGAAATGCCTTAAATTGCCGTTTGAAGCTTCAACTTTGGGTTCCCAGTTCACGCTATTTGGGTATCGTAAAAAAAAGTCGATTAAGATTTGTCATTTTTGGTAGTGATTTTATTAGCCTATTCGATGCACAATGAGTTGGAGAATCTGATAAACCCCACTTCCGGTAGTCTAGCTGCAAGAGAAATGCCTTAAATTGCCGTTTGAAGCTTCAACTTTGGGTTCCCAGTTCACGTTATTTGGGTATGGTAAAAAAAAGTCGATTAAGATTTGTCATTTTTGGTAGTGATTTTATTAGCCTATTCGATGCACAATGAGTTGGAGAATCTGATAAACCCCACTTCCGGTAGTCTAGCTGCAAGAGAAATGCCTTAAATTGCCGTTTGAAGCTTCAACTTTGGGTTCCCAGTTCACGTTATTTGGGTATGGTAAAAAAAAGTCGATTAAGATTTGTCATTTTTGGTAGTGATTTTATTAGCCTATTCGATGCACAATGAGTTGGAGAATATGATAAACCCCACTTCCGGTAGTCTAGCTGCAAGAGAAATGCCTTAAATTGCCGTTTGAAGCTTCAACTTTGGGTTCCCAGTTCACGTTATTTGGGTATGGTAAAAAAAAGTCGATTAAGATTTGTCATTTTTGGTGGTGATTTTATTAGCCTATTCGATGCACAATGAGTTGGAGAATCTGATAAACCCCACTTCCGGTAGTCTAGCTGCAAGAGAAATGCCTTAAATTGCCGTTTGAAGCTTCAACTTTGGGTTCCCAGTTCACGTTATTTGGGTATGGTAAAAAAAAGTCGATTAAGATTTGTCATTTTTGGTAGTGATTTTATTAGCCTATTCGATGCACAATGAGTTGGAGAATCTGATAAACCCCACTTCCGGTAGTCTAGCTGCAAGAGAAATGCCTTAAATTGCCGTTTGAAGCTTCAACTTTGGGTTCCCAGTTCACGTTATTTGGGTATGGTAAAAAAAAGTCGATTAAGATTTGTCATTTTTGGTAGTGATTTTATTAGCCTATTCGATGCACAATGAGTTGGAGAATCTGATAAACCCCACTTCCGGTAGTCTAGCTGCAAGAGAAATGCCTTAAATTGCCGTTTGAAGCTTCAACTTTGGGTTCCCAGTTCACGTTATTTGGGTATGGTAAAAAAAAGTCGATTAAGATTTGGTCATTTTTGGTGGTGATTTTATTAGCCTATTCGATGCACAATGAGTTGGAGAATCTGATAAACCCCACTTCCGGTAGTCTAGCTGCAAGGGAAATGCCTTAAATTGCCGTTTGAAGCTTCAACTTTGGGTTCCCAGTTCACGCTATTTGGGTATCGTAAAAAAAAGTCGATTTAAGATTTGTCATTTTTGGTAGTGATTTTATTCGCCTATTAGATGCACAATGAGTTGGAGAATCTGATAAACTTCATTTTTGAGGTAGTGATTTTTATTCGGCCTCTATTAGATGCAGCACTAATAGAAAGATTTGGAGAATTCTGAGTGAAAC